>JAJEKV010000008.1:23567930-23899438 GCA_021234155.1 Isoetes taiwanensis | reverse complement strand
CTGGCCGCCGACCGTTGTATTGCCGATAAACCCAGTAATTATTCAAGGTGCTGTGCCTCGGTAACCACCGCTCCACTGCTCTAATAGCCGATAAACCCTGCTGACTTCGGGAGCTTGTTGGAAGGACAAAGGAAACCCAGTCTTCTTATTTGGGCAATAGGCGCGCAGGTCGCGTCTTTGAGGTACTACAGAGCAGCAGAGCGGGGATAAAGGCTGAGGTACTTGAGACTCTTGTTTCTTAAGGAAACTCGGGACCACCATGCTGCAGGCGGTAAGGTATTTTGCGTACAAAACATCATAAGCTACCGGTTTGGGGGCCGCGACTCTACTGCGTTCTGGGTTGCCCATGAAGATGTGCGTCCGTCCGAGCGAGGGGCCACCATCTCGGCGAGGCGGTTACGTGGGTGGAGAGAGAGCGGCGCCGGGCGAACTTTGGATTTGCGGCAGGGGTGGTTGAGGATGAAAGCCATGCCTTCCGGGCGTCGGCCCTCTGATGAACTGGGCTGCATTCTCGAATTGGGTACAGTGCAGCTTGCGCGAGCCTACCGTGCGCCGTCGGTTGGCTCTACCTCGGAGGTTTTGGATCTCTGCGGACTCACCTACGCGGCCTGCATTGGTGGGAATTCAGCGTAATAATACATATTTGTACATTGCGGCCCATTTGTTCGCTGCGTGGTTTTACAAGGGGTATCCCGGTGCTTGGGCTTGCTGCACCCGTTATGAGCCTAGTCCCATGGGCGATTGTTATCCATGAACGATAAAATTCCTTCCCTTCCTTCCAGCCTTCCTTCAGATCTCGGACTTCACAATAAATATAAACTAATACTTAGAAAATATAATGAGAATAAGTTCGTCCACGGCCAGAGGCTATGGGACCCATAGAGATGGCCTGAGCCACCGTAACCATTACTACTAGGATTAAAACCCTTTGCCGAGGATGGTTGAAATGCATGCTTTATTAAAAATGAGGCACCCTATACAATTCCAACATAGAATTGGCCTTGTCGAATTTAACGAAAACGGTGGGTTCAGCCTGTATCATGATAACGCGTGAGAATGTGTGTTTTGTGTCGAAAAACTACCAACATTTATGCTTTAACTATGTTAAAGCAAAGTATGTATATGCGATATATAATTTGGTGGAGTAATCTATCGCGGTGACACGAGGAGAGAACAAGTGAACCCCATCGCGAAAGGTTTGGAGTAAATGCGTGGGGAATATAGCAACAATGAACAATCGTTGCATATGGTGGGATCGCGCTGTGGCATTTAAGAAAATAAATAATCTCTGGTTAAAACCAAAGCTCAAGATTCATGATTTGAAAGACACTCTGATGCGAGTCACAGTTAGTGTGATAACAATTACGCCGAAACCACATGTCTTGCGCCAGAACACCGAAGAGGCCAGTTAAACATGATCACAAACGGGAGAATATACTATAGTTGAACCGAATAGGTCACAGTCATAATTTATAACATGGGCCTAAAATGTTAGTAAAGTCGATTAGTAGAAAAATAAGCGCTTGCATTATAACAAGCGTGATATTTAAGAAAGAAGAATTACAAAATGCAAAGGCGGATGCCCAGACATTTTAGCTAATATATGATTTTCAAGAAGCCTTATAACAAAATAGAACATGATTGTGGCTTATGAGTATACCGATTCATTTGTAATGCCATTAAATAATGGTACATCACATCATCACGTAATAAACCTAATGACGGTTTTAAGGTCTCTGACGATGTTAAAATCAATACTAATTATATGCGTTTAAAGGACATAGGGGATTTTGAATGCATATGTGTAACCTGGAACATGGATTGTTATACCATATAATACATAATAGTGGCAGAAGACAACAAGGCGGTTAAAGAATATCCGGCGACTAAATTGTTTGGTGATCCTATGAATAAAATTTGTTATAGCTCGAACAAAGGATTAATTGTGTATCTTGTATTAAGTGTATAGTTGTTGGAATTAATAGCACCTTCAAGGGTCGAGGTAAAGCGGTCGACCACGCCCATAGAAAATATATTGAACCGGTGAAAAAAATGAAGGACCACTATTCCTTGACTTGAGGGTGCTCAGTACTAGCAAGTAGCATAGACTTTCAATTCTCAGAATTGGTTGCACTATGATCATCTAAACCCCAATATGTGAAATCAATGATGTATAATATAAAGCGATGAATTTAATGAAGATTTGGAACACTTGGCCATGAGGGCAAAAGAAAATCATGGAAAACCTATTCTCCTTCCGAAGCAAGACTCATCCATGCACTGGGCAGAAAATATCAAGGAGGGCTCGTCTAGCCCTCTTTCAGAACATTCTATTGCTTCATGGCACTGCAGAAGAATTCTTCTCAACTATCTCTTTGTGGCTGTGGAGGGAATTTTCGCCACTTTGATCTGTGAGGGTTTTTGCAAAACTTTTTGCATGATTTGGTGGTAAGATTCCTTCATTCTCTTCTCACTTTCATCGGGCGGTTGTATCCGGGATAAGCGGATTAAGGCAACAAAGCTTTGATTCTTCCGTAGTCATATATAGATTGATAGCCATTTTTTGTTCCTCGATCACAACTAGAATGAATTGTATGAGGCTTTGATGCTACTATTTTCCACAAACGAAGTTTAAGTTGATCGGTTTATTTAACATCTCTAGAATCAAAAAGTTTTTTGGAAGTGGCAGCCCACACATGAATAGAGTGGGGTCTATTCTATGTATTGTTATTCTTCTTCTTGAATATCTTAGATATTTGTGAGACATCTCTATTATTCTCGAGTTATGGGCAAATATTTTATGCAAAAATCGAGGAACTAAGAAGCGGAGATCTTGGTTTCACATTTGAACAAAGGGTTTGCATGGTGAATGGTTGTTCGTGAGCTTGCATAGAATATATATGGGATGATCTAGAAATCTTCTCTAACAATGCACCGTGTTTCAGATCTCAAATGTTTCTAAAGTCTTTGGGCTTCCTGGTCTATTAAGCATCTTTATTCATCACGAACTGAGAATACAATGTTATATGGAGTTTTAGGCAGCATTTATCTGTATATTCTTCGTAGATTGTTTAGATTTTTCTTCCACTTGGTTCGTTCAGAGTCTGCTAAGAAGATTGGAGATAACTCTTTATTCATCACGAACTGAGAATACAATGTTATATGGAGTTTTAGGCAGCATTTATCTGTATATTCTTCGTAGATTGTTTAGATTTTTCTTCCACTTGGTTCGTTCAGAGTCTGCTAAGAAGATTGGAGATAACTTTTTGATCTAAAATTATTTATCTAGTTGTCAAGAGTAATAGGAATTAAACTACAGTTTTATTTGTTCATTTGCTACTGTAGCAGATAGAATGGAGCTCCTCCTATAGTACAAAACTTTGGAAGAAGATGGATGTGTAGCCCTATTCTAAGTTAAGAAGATGTTGAGTGACTCCAATCAAAGTAAACTACAGTTTTATTTGTTCATTTGCTACTGTAGCAGTTCCCCTTTTTTGCCTGATCATTGAGGATTTTTTTTGTGCCTCATTGTTCTACTCTGATCGTTGAGCAGTCAAAAGCTGTAGTATTTTCTATTTGAAATACAAAATCTACCTTAACTGAGGGCACCATTGCTTTGATCCAGTCTATCGGGATCCTGGCTCTGATACCATTGTGACACTCCCCAAACCTATAGGATCTCCCATCGTATAAATACGGGAAATTCCCTTTCCCAGCAACTCTATCACCAGGAAAGGCCCTCCGTCTGACTCGGACCACTTGTGATGGCCAAATGTCCGAGTGAAGGACATAGAGGTGTCATTCGCCCCATGCCTTCTCTGGGATATGCTATACTTTGGAAGCGTACATACATATTAGCACTAGCAACAATATACATAAAATAATATGCCACCACAAAGGGTGGCCCATCCATCATCAATGTAATACAGCCATAACATAGAAAATGCATCATAAATGAGGGTTCTACCTCGGCTCAGATTCCAAGGGGATTCGACTGGCGGTCAAGGTCTCTGGATAACAACAGATGGAATCATGACAATGGCGTTGGCTGGCATAGAACATTGGCTAGGGTAGTCTACTCCATTCCCCCCTCTCATGCACACTTTGCAGATAGACTGAAACATGCTATGGTTTTTGTGCTTTTGCAAGATAGTTTGAATAGTATGTTCTTCTGTTCAAGTTTAGTTTGAAGTGGGCAATGATGGGGTACTCTTCTTACTTTTGTCTTGTACTGTCGTTTTCAGTGTGTTTTTCTTTTTTTCTTTTTTTTTTGTGCTTTTGCAAGATAGTTTGAATAGTATGTTCTTCTGTTCAAGTTTAGTTTGAAGTGGGCAATGATTGGAACTTTCAACTTTGGGGTGCTATGGAAATCTCCTATCGAATTTAAATCTAATGTGATATAATGTTCCTAACTACGTATATCATATAGTTGCATAAAGAAATCGTACGATGTCCCTTAAAATTCCATAATGCATATCTCGATTCCTGCGCAATCCAATTAATTGTAAGCTGCTCGAAGATGGCAAGGCGCAAAGTTCTAGTCCGTCGCCATTTTCCTGTATACTCCTCTTCTAGCGAGGATTCAGGTATGGCTGTGGCAGCAAGCTCATCTTCCAGCAGCCTATCAGTTGAATCGGCCAAGGTTGTTGAGCTCCATTACATGTCATGGAAGAAGTGTTTGTGGAGGCTGAACTGAATGCATGGGCTGAGCAAGCTCCTTTCCGGCAGAGAGCACATGTGGAGCTTATCCATGTGAAACATCATGGAAGTTGAAAGTTTTTTGTTGCAATGTATGATATGGAACCGGCCACTGGCCTCTTGTGCACTCAGACCAAGAAGAGAAAGAAGCCATTTTCCTTGTGCCTACTCCTTAACTTAGCGGATTTTTGTTTTCTTTTTTCTTTGTTGAAAGTTTTTTGTTGCAATGTATGATATGGAACCGGCCACTGGCCTCTTGTGCACTCAGACCAAGAAGAGATGGTCTTTCTATAAACCCTGATATTTTCGAAGAAATATGTAATCTTGACTCAAGTTGTCTTCCCTTTCACAAAAATGTAGTTTTCATCCTAATGGCTTGCTGAATATGATTCTTACAGGTTAAGAAGAGGAGAATGATGAAGGCTTTGACGACATGCAGTGTTGAGAAGTATTTTTTACAATTTTAGGGATCACTGGCATTTCTCTGACAGACTTTAGTTAAGAAGTTTGTACTGTCTTATTGGAACTGAGTTCATGTAACACATTTCCTATTAATACAAAATATTCCGTTTATTATCTGTTGTACTTCTCTAGTCTGTGATGCTACTGATCTATGATCTCTAATGGTTAATGAATGCTAATGTCTGCTACTATAATATTATTACACTGAAAGGAAATAATATAAATTGCTATAAGATTACAGACTGTGAACATGGTTAAGTTATTCATTCATAGAAATAACACACTAGTCATATTTAAACTGTTATAATTCAAAACTTCAAGCAATCAGCGTGTTCATATAACTTCAAGAACTTGGTACATAAGAGTTTGCTTTGTTTTCCAATCTTAAATCTGAACTGCACTCTGTAAAACAGTGCATTTGTAATTGACATTACTAAACTTATCACAAAGTGGACCAGAATTGGAACATCGGATATTTATTAAAATTAACAGATTGAATAACATTCATATTGAGTTCAGATGTAAGTAATTTACTGAAATGAATGAAAGAATCAAATTAAGTTTCTATCATCCCTATTTTGGAAGATGACGTGTCTTATCAAGTCTCCTTCCTTATTTGATTTCTTGTTCATCTCTTCAGTTTCATAGTAGTTTATATCTGGTAACTCTGCTTTTAAGGGCAACATCTCCAATTCTAAATCCTCCATAATGCAAAAATTCCACAAAACACATGCTGTATGAATGATCTCACAATAAGGCCAACCAATTTCTCAAATGACCCTCTCTTCATTCTGTAAAACTGATGCCATATATCATCCTCGAATGAGGGAAGGCAATTCCAGGCATGATTGTCAATGTTATCCCATTGACTGGTTTGTCTAGGACAAACCCAGAATCTTCTCGGTGGCCTTCTTAATCGAGATGTTGCAGCTAGGAGCAAGATGGAAGATGCACATGGAAAACTAGTGTTGTCTTCTTGAAAATCTTCTTCATCCACTATTGCCATAGGATCCTGGAGCTTGTTTTCTTGGATCAGGTCCAAGCAAAATTTCTGCATTGCTAAACCTAGCACAATAGCCCTAAGAAGCATTGCAATCATACCTAAAATGACCGGATCCATGCTTGAATGCCACTGTCAGTGATGATATCCTGCCTCAATGGTGTAAGGAACGGAGTTTTTACAGAAATAGGCTTGAAATGGGATGCGGGAAGTTTGTGCAGGCGAACTCGAAATATCCCATATCATTCATTTTGAATAGAATTATCCCATATGGGATGGCCAGCCGAAATCGAAGTGGAGGGAAAAAATACGGCGGGGAGGTAGAAAACTGCTTGAAGTGGCCGCTGTTAAGGCTCAAGAAAAGCTCACCTCTGATCAAGAAAGGGCATCTTGTTTTTGACCAGTCATGCCTTGCCCTAGAAATGCAAAAGGGCATTTTGCACAACAGTCAGTTTAATACACAAACTTTTTAATACACAAATTCTTATGTCCATGTTGTGCATATGGTATTCCAAGAAAGGGCATCTTGTTTTTGACCAGTCATGCCTTGCCCTAGAAATGCAAAAGGGCATTTTGCACAACAGTCAGTTTAATACACAAACTTTTTAATACACAAATTCTTTCCTCACAATACAATCAGTAAGATGCAAATTTTGGACTTAAAGACATTACAGGCCACATGATGGCAAATTTCGTGGGAAATGAAATGAAATAAAATGAAATGTTTTATTACGTCCTTTAGAGACCTATCAAGTCTATAGAACGAGAAAGTACAAAGCACAATGTATCACCATAATCATAAACCTCCAACTCCTCACTCTCCACATGTTTTTACTTCTTTTTTCAAGCAAGTACATCTTTTCTGTAGCACCTCATCTATATAAGAACACAAGTATTTTGTTGAGAGTCCAAAGAGCTCAACTAATGAACTTTCTTGTACAGAGTATTGGAGTCTAATGTCTTCATAACACTTACAGTATAACAGGGTGTGATTCTAGGAAAAGGTCCTTATGCACAAATATCAACATCCGATGTGAAGTGGGGTTTTCATTGAGCTGAATGAAATGAATACAATGAATCATAGGAGTTTACATGACAAGTATTTTGCTACCTGTAAAGATGGGTTAATTCTAGGAAAAGGTCCTTATGCACAAATATCAACATCCGATGTGAAGTGGGGTTTTCATTGAGCTGAATGAAATGAATACAATGAATCATAGGAGTTTACAAATAACCCCAAATGAGTGAGTAATAATATGACAATCAAAAGAACATCTTAGGTAGCCCAAGATCGCTGCGAACCGCTAAGAAAGAGGATCGCCCAACATCGACACAACCGACCCCATGGAAAGTCAAGGCAAGACAATGAGTTAGAAGCCCCGACAAAGCAAGCATCAACAAACGCTTTATGTAAGAAAGAACAAAAAGATGAATGGAAATCGAGAGAAATTGGTTCACTGAAGCCCATAGCTACGCAGGAGAGAGAGAGAGAGAGAGAGAGAGAGAGAGAGAGAGAGAGAGAGAGAGAGAGAGAGAGAGAGAGAGAGAGAGAGAGAGAGAGAGAGAGAGAGAGAGAGAGAGAGAGAGAGAGAGAGAGAGAGAGAGAGAGAGAGAGAGGGTCCCACCCCGAGAGAGAGAGAGAGAGAGAGAGAGAGAGAGAAGATAGACTAGGCCCGGACCCCAGGGTCATCCCCCGAGGTGCCCTCCGTAATTTGGCATAAGTGCTACTACTGAAATTGTAGAGGCCACCAACCCCAACAAGAAGACAAGAGAGCAGTAGAATCCGGCCACGAGGGGATGAATGTAAACCAAACAGGCTGCTTAACCAACTATGCACCAGCCATAGAGGAGGGAGGGAGGGAAACACTGAACAAGGAGAATTCAGCTCAAAGGAAACGCCGATGATAATTGCTTAGAAGCTACAGGATATATAGCGCATGAGCTAAAGAAATCATGTGCCAAAGAAAACTCAAAGCAAAGATGACTCCTAACGCCCAAAATAGCGTGATGCCAAAACAGACGTCCCTTCTTTCCAGACGATGGTTCTCTTCTATATAAGAAGAGAACCATAGCATTCTAGGAAATGTCCTTATGCACAAATATCAACATCCGACACAAAGAGGAACCTCCCTCAAACCCCGAGAGATTATAAGGCACACCGCTAGGAAAGTGTAATAATCATGAGATGAGGTGGGATGCCACTGCAAATAGAGGGGAAGGGGTGCAAGAAACCCTAAGACAACTGGACCGCATAAGGCAAAGAAGGCATGAAAATCAAACACAAACAATATCAATGGCCACCATCAAAGCACATGAAATCAAATTATAGAACTGCCACTGCAAATAGAGGGGAAGGGGTGCAAGAAACCCTAAGACAACTGGACCGCATAAGGCAAAGAAGGCATGAAAATCAAACACAAACAATATCAATGGCCACCATCAAAGCACATGAAATCAAATTATAGAACCAACATACCAAGCTATGCGCCGTGGAATGCATAAAAAGAGAAGACACAAGACTGGACATAGTCAACAAGCCAACAAAGAGCACCTGGAACTAAAATTCAAGAAACAACGTACCAGCAGAGAACCACAGTTAATAAGAAAGACCAAAAGCTATGCGCCGTGGAATGCATAAAAAGAGAAGACACAAGACTGGACATAGTCAACAAGCCAACAAAGAGCACCTGGAACTAAAATTCAAGAAACAACGTACCAGCAGAGAACCACAGTGAATACTATAATGACAAAACCCTACAACAAACAAGGACTAAAACCTAAACATATACACTACATGTATAACTAGATCAAACAAACTTTCAAAAAATAGAAACAACATAACCTACGGGAACAAGACGATCGGGACCCCGAGACATAAGAACAAAAGGTTTCATAAGGTGACAGAACAATTATGCAATTGAGAACATCGATAGACGATGTCACAGAGCCAGCGAGGATGGGATCAAGGCCAAGAAAAAGAATGGATAAAGAAAACTGAGTGCAACCTGAAACAAGAACAAATACCACTTAAGAATGCAAGACAACGGACCACAAGAACCACTACAACATGCACGAATTTGCAAAACCACGCCAAATCAAGGCGGACAAAGGAGGAAATCAAGACAACAAAGAAAGCAAAGATGCATCCCAAGGGATAAAATGGAAACAAGAGGAAAGGAACAAACATAGGTTGAAAAAAGACAAGAATGAAATGGATAGGAAAAGGGATCGAGAATAGAGAAACAAAGCAAACGAGACAAAAGGGCCGATGACACAAAATGGAAATAACTAAAGGCCCGAAACAAGAGGAAAGGAACAAACATAGGTTGAAAAAAGACAAGAATGAAATGGATAGGAAAAGGGATCGAGAATAGAGAAACAAAGCAAACGAGACAAAAGGGCCGATGACACAAAATGGAAATAACTAAAGGCCCGCAAAGGCACTAATGAGACACTAAGAATCCATGACAAAGAGCGAGTATAGGCCCTCATAAGGGCATCCATGAGAACCATTGAGAACATATGAGAAGATTGGAGTAAAAGAACAAATAGAGCAACAAGAAATAGCAAGGTCTAAAATTCATGAATGTATACCGACATGCATAACCGATCCAAGCGAATCTTCCCTTTGATCAACTTGCAAATTTGGTTGACGAGGGCAAACCGGCCACCGAGACCAACAAGAATAAAAAGGCCAAGCAAGGTGGATGAAACAACCAGGGTCAACATAGTAAAACAACATAATGAATAGACACCACCGGGCAAAAAAGCACTATGATGAGTCAAGAGGGCGAGCAAAGGAGGGAGTCAAGACACTAGAAGAGCAAAAGACGCTTTCAAGAGATAAAATGAACAAACAAAGAGGAAAGGGACAAAATGCAAAAATGAAAAAGGAAAGGAATGCGAGATTATAATGAAATGGATGGAATAAGGGATCGTGAATAGAGGAACAGAGCAAATTGGGATAAAGGAGCTAAGGCCACCAATGCAAATAAAGCCCCCTCAAGGCATTCATGAGAAACTAAGAATCAATGACAAAAAGAGAAGAGTATAGGCCCTCATATCCAAAAAAGAACAATTGAGAATATAAGAGAAACAAGCATGTACTTATCTACCTATACATACACCTAGAAACAAACCTCAAGAATCCTAGAGCAAAAAGGGAAGCAAAACAAATGAAATGGATGGAGGAATGGGATAAAGATAGAGGCACTAGAAAACCGGGCAAGGAAATGGAAAGGGCGAGGGAAATAAATTGGGCAATCGAACAAACTACCACTGAAAAGACCAGGGAAAAAGCACGAGTGAGAGGAACAAATCATGCATCCGCAAGTGAACAAACTACTGCTGCGAAATCACGAGACAAGAATGCTACGAGCAATCAGACAGATGGGACAACTCAGACAACTTGACAAGCAAAGCAACAGAAAGACGTGATGGAAGCAACTCAAGCACAACCCTAACGCAAGAGCTAGGACTCAAGGGACACCATAAGAGCTCAACGAGACAAATGGAACAACAAATGGACAAAAAGAGGGAATAATGGACGTCATGTAGTAAGGGGAACGAGTAAAGGCAGTGGAAAGAAGCCAATGAAAAAATTGAAGGGGCACATGGCTAGGTGGTCAACACAAGGACATGGAACTCGCCACATAAAGGAATATAAAAGAAGATTTGCAACTAAATGTCGCAAGCACCAATGTCGCAAGAATGCAATAGCTTAACCCACACAAAATGCCAACTGAGATATGGCACTGGTGGTCAACACAAGGACATGGAACTCGCCACATAAAGGAATATAAAAGAAGATTTGCAACTAAATGTCGCAAGCACCAATGTCGCAAGAATGCAATAGCTTAACCCACATAGACCAACGATGGGGAAACATGAGATCCTAAGCAAAAAGGACCACATCTAAGTATGGAAGCAAAGCAAAACAAAAGGACTAAGGGTGGTAGAAAATAGAGACGTTATGGACCACACCATGTCTACGAGATTAGAAAGTGTCGAGATTCTCGTAGACATCCCCAACCGAACCATAGCTCGAAGCTTTTCCACACCACGAACCCTACAACTAAAACCAACGAAGGCTGTAAACGTAACATTTGCAAAAAAGAGGGAACCATACATGGTTAGAAAGTGTCGAGATTCTCGTAGACATCCCCAACCGAACCATAGCTCGAAGCTTTTCCACACCACGAACCCTACAACTAAAACCAACGAAGGCTGTAAACGTAACATTTGCAAAAAAGAGGGAACCATACATGGTCAGTCCACCAAAGGAAAAAACCACTAATCTAAACAACAACTGGCCCAAGGGAACCTGATAAAAACCAACATCTAACAACCCTACTTTTACCCACTACATAACTTACAAAACAAGACGGGGTTTCAAACCTTCAAATCCGAAAGAGAGAGCAAAGGAACATAAAATAGACCATCAAAGAGAGAAACTATCACTAGGACAAACCTACGAAATCAAACACGCCAATCACCAGTAAAAAAAAACCAGAAGGACTAGTCAATTTTTTTTAAATGAAGGTGAACAAGAAATAAGATAGGCGACAAGAAGATAGATAGGCCACCCAAGGAACCATACCACCACGATAATTATACAAAGCTAAATGCAAAACGACCCAAGAAAAGAACCAGACGACTCTGCAAAAATGAGCAATAACCCATAATTTATACACTTACAAATACACGCAAGTAAGAAAGCCAAAAAAGGATTTGACACGTAAGATGGTTAATCTAGATACGGAAAAATAGAGACAATGAGGATGGACACCATAAACCGACCAACCCAAAAGACTAAAAGAAAGAACAAAGAAAGCGCATACCATTCCTAACACGACTCATGCAAGAACCAGACAACCAAGAAAGCAACGAAGCAAACAAGGACTGACTCTAGACTCCAAGCTCAAGCACATCCAAGGCAACCGACAGAAAAAACAACATAAACCAAGGACCGGTGATTATAATGTTTATAACAAAGAA
The DNA here is from genome assembly GCA_021234155.1 of Isoetes taiwanensis. Taxonomy (NCBI): domain Eukaryota; kingdom Viridiplantae; phylum Streptophyta; class Lycopodiopsida; order Isoetales; family Isoetaceae; genus Isoetes; species Isoetes taiwanensis. The sequence continues at coordinate 23,887,281 of JAJEKV010000008.1, read as the reverse complement.
GGTTCAAGCACAACCAACCTATGCACCAAGACCTTTGTGTTAGTAATGGCTAATAATATGCACGAGGACTTCTTGTTATTAATATTTAATAATATTATGCACAAGGACCCCTGATTATAATGTTTATAACAAAGAAGGTTTAACGTTGATAAAAATAAAATAAAAGGGGCACCATGGGCATCAAAACAACAAGGGAAAGAGGAGGCGTCGATGAGACAGACCAAACTCAACCTAGGCAAAACCAACCTACGCACTAGGACCCTTTGTTATTAATGCTATGCACCAAGACTTGTGGTTATTAATAATGTGTAATAATATTATGCACAAGGATCCCTTATCATAATGTTTATAACAAAAGGTTCAATGTTATAAAAAAGTGGCACAATTGCCCTATGCATGGCGTCAACCCAAGGGAAAAATGAGGTAAGGACTAGACGGACCAATCTCAACACAGAACCGATAAAAAGGAGGCAAGGACGAGAGTAATCAATCTCAACATAGAAACCATTGTAACCATCCGTTTAAGACCTCGTAATCATCCCTTTAACATCCTTTTAAGACCTCGTAATTCATCCTTTTTAAGACCTCAAACATAACCACCCCCCATGCATCAACCTACAAGAAAAGAAGCATAACTTGACCGAGGCCCTAGCATATTCAAGCGAAGAAACTTTCACACCCATTGCTTTCCTGAGGATGGTTACTCGAGATAGAAGTTGTGAGACCGCTTTGATGAGGTTTTGAACTCTAGCCTCTATGACAACAAACCACCTACACAACAGAATGATTCTCTAACAATATGTAATCATAAAGTTTCCAAAAGTCTATTTGAACTGTGACTTGTTTATAACACTGGGCTTCTGCATAATATGAAGTCATGTAACAAAGAGGATGCTGCAATCTAAATTCAACATTCTAATAAGTATGAGTATAAATGGACGTAAACTGATGAAGACGACAAATAAGGATGTTCAGTCAGAAAGAGTGATAAATGTCGGTCAAGTTGTGCGCAGGCAACAAGGAGAATTCAGCTCAAATGGGAAAGGTAAGAAAAGTGCTGGGTCAGACGGAACAGAGATATTTGGTGGTATGATGGCGAGCAACGGAGGGGGGTTACGTTCGGTATCAGTGGTGGGCAGAGTAAAGCTCCCGAGAGTAGATTGAGCACACATGGTCACTAAAAGAAAAAAGGGAGTGAGAACCGCATGAAAAAAACAGAAAAAACCAGAAAAAACATAGGAAGGAAAAGACAAACAACGAAACCAACAAAAGGAAACACACCATCGACAACCAAGGCGAAAACAAAAAAGAATCGAAACAAATCCCAAAACCGACCCTATCTAGGCAAAAATCCCCCACAGACCTCCATGAGATACATATCATAATGGCAATTGTCCACACATAGGCTTAATAAAAATTACACTATAAGAACAAAAAAGGGCAAAACAAACAGAATAACGACATTAAATAAAGAGACGAGTGATGAGAGAACTAGGTGACTAGTAAAAAGCTAATGCATTGATATGATCATATATATTCCGGCCATAGGTTCTCCATAACAAAAAAAACTTCCCTAGTTAACACAAATATGAATGCGCATGCCAAAGTTCATGAGATCACCCACATAACCTTGAAAACCCAAAACAAACCATCCATAATGACACACACACCATGGAACTTTAAATAAACCATACACTACCTTACCAACCTAAATATCCCGGAACCCGGACCAATTGCCTTCATCATCTGGATACCCCGACCCGTATCCCCGCAAAGTACGATCGCAGCCAAACCGGTAATGGACAGAACAGGGCTGGCGATAGAGCAAAGGTCGATTGGAGCAGGCCAATTGAGCAAAGAAAGAGATGAGGGGGAAGGAACATGTGCTGGGAAGGAAACATGTTAAGAGCCCATGAGCCAGATCCCAAAAAGAAAAGAGAGAAGCAACCGGAACCAGGATCCCGGGGCAAAAGCATGACGAATCCCACTCGAAAGAAAGAGATGAGGGGGAAGGAACATGTGCTGGGAAGGAAACATGTTAAGAGCCCATGAGCCAGATCCCAAAAAGAAAAGAGAGAAGCAACCGGAACCAGGATCCCGGGGCAAAAGCATGACGAATCCCACTCCAGAAAGGATAGGATTAGAACCAAACCGGAGCAGGAGGGCTCAAAACTGACAGGCGAACAACGAAAAAATTGAAGGTAAGCAACTTGCTGCAGGTCAACAAAGGAGAGCAGAAGAACATGGCGAATCATGACGAATCAGAAAGGATAGGATTAGAAAGGATAAAGCAGAAGAATAGGGCGAATCAGAGATAACAGAATAACTGGGTGGATTTGTAAGGACAGAGCAGAAGAATATGGCGCATCAAAAAAGATAAAACAGAAAAGATAAAATACCGTGATCCCCAAAAGAGCTGGTAATTCTGAGCCCAATCCATTTGGAGCAGTCAGAGACATGAAAAAGTTTGGAGAGAACAAAAGCAAGCACGAGTAAATGCCCATTGGTTTAAAGGGATCGGGACTGCAAGAATACCGTGATCCCCAAAAGAGCTGGTAATTCTGAGCCCAATCCATTTGGAGCAGTCAGAGAGTAGTAACTGAATGAAATAATAAGCTGTAGGGTAACACTGGAACAAGGAGAATTCAGCTCAAAGGAAACGCCGATGAGAATTGCTTAGAAGCTACAGGGATATATAGCAGACAGAGCTAAAGAAATCATGTGCCAAAGAAAACTCAGGCTAAAGATGACTCCTACGTCCAAAATAGCGTGATGCCAAAACAGACGTCCCTTTCCCCAGAATGATGGTTCTCTTCTATATAAGAAGAGAACCATAGCATAGTTTGCTGGTAGAAAGACATCTTTACCTCTTGGACCGCGCCCCAGGTTTTAATTTGAAACTTATGACAAACCAGATCTCGTATTCTATCTCTCTTGCCCACCAACTCACCTACCCTGATATTCCATTTCTGCAACCAACAAATTACATCATGGTACTAACCTTTATCCGCGGACGCTCTTTTAGCTATACTGGGAAGGCGATCTTCACTTAACGCATTGACCTTGAGCAAGTAAGAGGCAGTCTGAATCATTGCTTCTCCCTCAAAAGGCAGCATTCCCACTTCTGCAAGCATCATCGCATATGGCTTTGCATTTTCACCCCGAGCTCAGCACGCAAAAATTTCTTTTGCAAATTCTCTACCTTTTTCCATAGCTTGGCCGTCAAGCTTAGAGCCCATACTTCACAGCCATATAGTATAACTGTTTATACAAGTGATCTATAGAGCTGCTTCTTCAAATCCCAATTCCAAAGATGTATTTTATGACATTGCTTTTGCATTGCACATAGTACCTTAAGCGCATTACTGTATCGCTACTCTATGCATTCATCCCATAAGTAATTGCTACTAAAAATAATTCCCAAATACTTAAAAAGGGCGAGAGGTAGGTGAGAGTGGGAAAAACCCACTCTCACTTTTTTGGTTGTGAGTGTGCCAACAATCATAACCTTTGTCTTCGTAGTGCTCACCATCATACCTGTCTTTGAGCAAAAGGTTGAGACGATGAGAGAGGGCGAGAGGGAGGTGAGAGTGGGAAAAACCCACTCTCACTTTTTTGGTTGTGAGAGAGGTTTTTAGCATAACTGGTTCATGGATCCCGCATTAGCCCACGTCAATTAACCAGTTAAGCAGCTTCTCCTTTGCGGGCAGGAGAGTGCTGAATTTTTTAGTTTATACTTTCTTATGATATTGCTTCTTCCGACAGCAAGCTAGTTCAAACCTTCCATTCAAAGACAATCTAATTTGTAAATTTTGAAGCAAGTTGAGTGAGTATACGAAGAACAAGGAGGAAAAAATGGACTCTGCTCAGAATCAACAGATTTTAGAAGCATTTCGACTAGATTCATACCTTTTATTACTTAGAATCAAGCCCCCCTTTGTCCAGCACTAAGTCATCTTCGGCAGCCTCTCTCTGCCATAGTCGTTTACCTTTTAGGGAGATAAAAAACCATTGCTCAGAACTTATAGAAACCTTTGTTTAGAATAACAGATATGAATAACAGAGCTCGAAAAGAATAACAGAGCTTGAAAAGCTCAAATATAAATTTAGAGCTCGAAAAGAGATATGAATAACATAGTTCATACTGGGAAAGCTTGAATGTGGATTTAGATGGGGTACGAATAACAAAGCTAGGACATGATTAAAAGAGCTTTGGTCATCAGATCAAAAGGCAACATGCTTGTCCCTTATTTCTCCCCTTCCCGCGCCTGCCCGCCTACATCCGTAGAAATAAAATGCTAACTAAGGAGGGTTAAGGCTTGAACGATTATTATATGTCTCATGGAATACGTACAAATTTTATCTCTCGCCGTATAGCACGAGAGATAAAATATTTGCATGCATGTGGGAAAACTCGCACAGAGAGAGAGAGAGAGAGAGAGAGAGAGAGAGAGAGATGAAATGAAATGAAACGAAATTGTATTTGTTATGTCTTTGAGACCGCCAGATCTATAAGACATCCCGTAAGTACATCAACTATACAACCATTCATCTAACGCATCCTCAGACGAGAGAGAGAGAGAGAGAGAGAGATGAAATGAAATGAAACGAAATTGTATTTGTTATGTCTTTGAGACCGCCAGATCTATAAGACATCCCGTAAGTACATCAACTATACAACCATTCATCTAACGCATCCTCAGACGGAAATGCATTAGTCCCTCCCTTTTCTCTCTCGTATGCTTGTATACACAGTGGCAATGCAAAAGAGAACATGAGACTCGCCCTCAAGGTCAGAATTTCCACAAAGCCGGGTAAAGGCGAAACTCATGTGGGATATTATTCCACCCGCCAACCTCCATCCCTAGTTTGTGTGAGCTCACCTAATCCCGCCAATAGCATGTCTCCGCTTAGTACTTATGTGTTCCTCCAAATACTTGCCTCGCTTGCAAAGTAGGGATTGATCCGTTTCAGAAAACTCTTTTCTTCACCCCGCCATCCCTCCAAATGTAATCGAAAAAGCTACCGATACCCACTTTTAATATCATCTTTGTTTAACCGCAAGTCCTCGATGTGCATCCCCCATTTTGCCATCCATATTTCCACATATGCAAACCATCCTTTTTCACGTGTTTCCCTCCAGGCCATCCGGGCAAACTATTATTTGGCGCGGAATACAAAATCTTACAAACATACTTAAGTGTTTGACACAAGGCTTCTACTTCAAGTGTTAACATCCCGACTCAACTAGCATCATGTCATATGGCGCCCCAACCTTGACCCCAAGCTCGCTTTTAAGAAATCTTTTTCAGATCTTTTCTACCTTTTTCCATGTATCATCGGCTAGTCCCTACCCCTAAAATTAATGTACCATACAAAGACAACAGATCTCACTAGTGTGCTATATAGCATTTTTTTCATGCTAAAATTCCATTTTCAAATTTCACACAATGGCGCCAGACGATATAGAGCTTTAAGCCCTCGTGATTAATTTTCTCTCTCGACCACGCTTGATTCCAGCTTGAGGCTTTATCTACTACCACCCAAGATATTTATAGTGATCTGCAATATCCAATAACTCAGCCTTTTATAATATAACCGAACATGGTCAACTTTGATGCTCCAAAGACTACAATTTTGTTTTGGCGAGATTAACACGCATGCTTTTGGCATCACAAAAAGGAGGACAATGCATCTAGATGCTTCTCGAACCCATTTATGCTACGCGGAAAGCAAAACCACGCCATCGGCATATAACAAGAGCGTAGATAACATACCCGAATAGCGGCGTACATCTCCACCATACCGCTTCAATCCAGCCAAGCTGATCTATGAAGAGTCCAAACAATCACAAGGCCCCCAAAAAATAATCGCTATCAATTTTTTACAATGTTTTTTGCATACAACCACTATGATAAGTTAATATTACTTTGTGGGTTAATATGTTGAATAAGCACTACTAGTTACACGATGTGGTTCTCATATATATTTTGTTTTGCTAGTTTATCGCTATCAATTTTTTACAATGTTTTTTGCATACAACCACTATGATAAGTTAATATTACTTTGTGGGTTAATATGTTGAATAAGCACTACTAGTTACACGATGTGGTTCTCATATATATTTTGTTTTGCTAGTTTATTATCATAGTGTGCTATCATGGTTCTTTATGGTAGTTTGATTATTTGGTTTAGTGCCATGTTTTAGGTATGGGAACTATAAACCACTACTTATTGGTTTTGAGGCTTCTACCTTTCAATTTATTTTGTATGGAGAGAAAAGCAATGGTATTTTGTACAATGCCATACAAGAAAATATTTGCATTTCTCATTACAAAATATTAGCTAATTGCTAATGCTTTTGTCATCAAGATAGCAAAGGCTTCTACCTTTCAATTTATTTTGTATGGAGAGAAAAGCAATGGTATTTTGTACAATGCAATTGGTATTGGTTTATTAAATATAGTAGGACATGCTCAAGATAAAAATCATTGCTGCTTTGATTGATTCAATTGTAATGGTTTGTACAATATATCAATAAATGTCTATTAAACGTCCCATTCTTATTGTATAGTAGAGAGACTCTAAGTTGTATATACAAAACTATATTAAAGCATCCATGATATGTGTTCATGAAGTAACATGGAATATTTAACAAAAGTAATGTGGAATATTTAATAACCTTGTGAACAATCTATACATATTTGGATGTGAGGTAAGGGCCAGGATTTGAACCTTAGTATCTCCAATTCTTCCCAAGACTAGCAATTCTTACAGTCAATATTTTAGATGGAGAAAGCAAGATAATTTCCAACTGATATTTTGAGCTACACAAAATCAGGCAACCGTTGTATGCAGATCTTTCAATAAGCCCATCCTCCTTTGCACAATTGTCTTGAAATCCCTTGTAGTCTGTAAAGACCAGAACCATGCATTCATGAGGCATTTTGCCTGCCATTTTCGTGATAAATCCAGATCCATTTTTTTATTGCCTGCCAAAACACAGATCCAGCCTAAATTAATGTCTTATTGACACATTTCTAGGAAAGGACATTTCTTCTCAATACTAACAACAAATAAAGTTTCATCGTGCAGTAGAGAAGATGTATGCTGCTATAGAGGAATGCAAAATTTAAACCATCAAGTGTAACCATACTACAAAAAGCGTCTTGCATAGCTGCCAAGGTACAGATGAAAAATGTCATATGGACGCTGATTACACCTTCAAGGACAGATTCTCATGAGACAGGAAGCATTACTTAGGCAAGGCGTACCTTCAATAGTTTTGCGTGGAGTCCAGATGCCAAAATCAACATTCTTTCAAAAATGATTCTCCCCTTCCCTTTGCCGCATATTTTTCCACTACAATAAAAACAACATCTTCATAGTTCCATAAACGCTAGAAAATGAATGTGAATGAACTTAAAGTATAAATAGACATTGACTAGTCACTTTCAACAAATCAGAACTCTGAACTGCACAATCTTTATCAAAATGCCTCACAAAAATAACCATTATTTCTCATTATATAATACATTGCATATTCCTTACCTGCATTATCCATAGTAAGTTTAGCTCCTTCATTCTTCTAAAACATGATGATCCATATCCTAAATTTGAATGCCTTTTTCCATACCTGCGTTCATAATAAATGCTACAATTTACGTCAAAAATACTAGTCAAACAGAAAGATAAAAAAGAATGATGACTTTTATCACCTAGTCTGCCATCACAAGATGTGTCAGATTGATCAAAAACTATATAACATAAATCCAGCAATTTGATAAGGCTTATGCACTCATATGATTTAAAACAAAAAAATAATCAGGGCACTGACTAAACTTCTTTTCGAACTCAAAATCCTCTGATTCGGCCTACACTCACTTTTCACATAATCATTTTTGCATCAATGCCAGTCAACTTCCAGCTAATATTTAATGGTGTTGTATAGACAGCAAAGAGGTAATGGAAAACAAAAATCACCTGTGGACGTGGTTTTCAAATTAGTGCCATGTTCTTTCTTTAATCAAATTGCAGATGTCTTCAGAAAGCTACACACTGATTTTGATCCATTGGGTTAAGCTCTCCTGGCCGAAAGTCCATCTCGTACATTGTTTTCTGCAAGCTTCACCACCAAATACGATGGGAATCTGCGGTTCACTGCACTCGATCCCAAATGCATTATTTAGGAGTGCTGCATAGAACATAAAATAATGCAGCAAAATGAAATGGAAAATCACCTTCGGATGTTGTTTCAGAATTAATGCCGTGTTTCTTTCTTCGATCAAATCGCAGATGCCTTCAGAAAACTAGACACTGATTCTGATGCCCTGGAATAAGCTCTTGTGGCTGAGAATCACGCTGCTTCCAAATCTGCGGTTCATTGCACTGCATTCTACCCAAATCCATCTGAAGCTTTGCCGCCAAATCCATCTGAAGCTTTGCCGCCTCTTTGCAGTCAAAACGCCTACCCTAATCTGACGCTCTTGAATTGCCGCTTTTACATTTGATGTTCTTGCTTATTTTTGTATAAAATATGAAATATGACTCTTCTTTATTTATTCAATGGGAGAGTCCGCCCACGTAAAAACAGACAAGGTAGGCACGATTCTGTCGTGTCTGCCAGTGATGGATTGATATGTGGCACATCTTTTTTTTTAAATGTTGGATGCATGGAGCATTGTTTTGTTCAACACAGTTTTCATCCGACATTCTCCATTTTCACCTTGCATTCTTACCCCTTTTCACCCCAAAGAATCGCCCTTACCCTATTTTCACGTTGCACGAACTACACCCCAGTCTAAATTCTGGGGTGTCAACATTGCCTTCACGCTGCCGTGCGTTGGCTCTGTTTCCGCCCCGGAATTTAGACCGGGGTGTAGTTCCTGTATGCAAAAACCTTAACCTATTCCTGGAGCTCTTTTCTGAGTTATTTGTGCTATAGAAAAGTATGCGTGCTCAACACAACCCTAATGCTTATCTAGAAGTGGTTAACCCAGCACAACCCTATTGCTTATCTAGAAGTGGTTAGCCATGCTCCGATGCTAAAACATGACACATGGATTTCAAGACGCCATTAACTTAGGAGTTCAGGCGAGGAAAGCTAATTCCAAGGTCATGTCTCTTTAGGTTTGTGTTATTTTGTTATATCATTCAGCATTGTGTTTCTAACATGCAATCCTGCATTATTTGCAATAGAATGTTATTTCAAATGACTTTTTGAGCAAAAGGAGAGCATTTTGAGCTTATGGTGCATGAGATTAGCAAGCTTCCAAATCTATATTGCTAGAAATTGCATTTATTAATCAAAACATTGTGGCACCAAAACAATATTGTTGTATCTTGTAATGTGAGACAATAAGGATATTGTTAAGTCGCTATATTCTTTATCTTTGTGGGATTAGTAGTGGGAGAATTACATATATTGATCATAATTTCAAAGGATAAGCATATGGATTGTCTAATGGATTATAAGATATTGATTCTCATATGACAATCTAAAGTCATCCTTTCACAATTTGGAATAATCATCACATGTCCAATTTAGGTTAGATTATCTATTCCTAAATGACACATACGAACAAAATAATGCACATCACTATATGACTACCTCATAACTCAATCAAGAATTTGCACAATGGTTGTAACAAACTACTAGTAGTTTTAAAGGACCAGTATAGTATCAACACAACCATCTCATTAGTCACAACTAGTTTTGACAAACCACTATAGCCATAATAAAACTAACCCCGACAACATGCACAATTTGCACAATGGTTGTAACAAACTACTAGTAGTTTTAAAGGACCAGTATAGTATCAACACAACCATCTCATTAGTCACAACTAGTTTTGACAAACCACTATAGCCTTGATAACCATTATTGATAACCATATCACAAACCACTATCATTGCAATAAACCATTATGGAGTGTGGTTTTCTTCTATCAAAAAAATTCATGCATAAAAAACCGCATACACCATGGTTTTTACATTATTTAGTACTGGTTAAATGTAGTAGTTCCTTTTTAGGGGCCTTGTGAATGTGGGTGATAGAGGACACCCCTGCTTCACTCCCATGTTGCTTTCTACCCTTTGTTCACTGACATATGGAAATGAAAGCTGGATAAGTACTTTCTCATAAAGCTTCCATACTGCATGTCTCAATTTTTCTGGTACATTTAACTCAACCAATCGATCCCATAAATGTTCCTGGTTTACCATATCAAAAGCTTTACTAAAATCTACAAATGCAGCGTACAATGGTTTCCTTTTCCGATAACCGAGTCCATCATAGCACGCATCGTCAATAAATGGTCTATGGTGGATTTCTTAGGCCTAAAACCTGCTTGACCAGTTGCTCTTACATTCATCTCCTCTGCCCATGTGCTAAGTTTAGAGTCCATAATAGTAGCAAAAAGCTTAGCATAAAAGCTACCAACCAAAATCATGCGATAATTATGCAAATCCGATTTGTCACCCGCCTTATGAAGTGGAAATTGACATGCTCAAGCCCTCCAACGATGTCATTACGCGGTGAAGTGCAAATGTTCATATTCGCTCCCATGATCCATGCAAGTTTGAACTCTTGAAAAATAGTAAAGTCTCTTTAACTTCGCCAATAGATCCTCTACCTCAAAAAGTGGTTCTAGTATCCCCGCAGAAGTTCTAATTCTATTCCGTAACCTCTTTGATATGCTAGCAACTCCGTGACCATTTGCATATGTTTCATGTAAGTATCTTCTTTTTTTTCCCTTGATCAATCTAATATAATTCTTTCTTTCCCTACGCTTTTCTTATCCCCTAGCATTTTTAAATTTCTGTCTCTGTTGTTTACAATCAGAATCGAACCATCCATTACAAGGTAACCCTTTCCTCCTGCCTAGCTAAAATAAAGCATTCTTTTGCACTCTTTCTTTCCCTACGCTTTTCTTATCCCCTAGCATTTTTAAATTTCTGTCTCTGTTGTTTACAATCAGTTTGCTCACAAATTTGTTTATAAACATCCGCTTTTCATATCTCATAACAAGCTTATGGGTAGAGCTCAAGACACTAGGATACACAAAGCTTGCCCACAATGCGCAATGTGACAAAAATAGGAACATGATCAGATTCTACTGTGCTATCACCAACATAGAAATTTTCAATTGACCCAGAAAGGGATGGTTTCGCCAACACATAATCTACTACACTTGCATTTCTGGCAGTCACCTTTCCTGTTCCTGGATATTTCTGAGTACCATTGTAAATGACTAGATCTAGTCCACTACAAAAATTTAAGAGATGATGCCCCCGGGCATGGGATACCGTGATCTTATCATCCGAATGTCTACACCAGCCATGCTCAATCATCTAGCATATCGAACCACTCGTTTTCTATCCAATGAGAATGGATGTCCGCTTTCGGCAAAGGTCTAGCCATTAAAATCTCCCATCTGTAAAATCTTTCCTGTCATGCTGAGATTTAAAACATCTTGTTCCAAGGTGACAAACGGATCATCTCGATCTAAGTCATCCAATTATAAATGTGTGATTCCCGTATGGAAGTAGCAACCAGCCACATACATTCTACCTTCCCGACTTTGCATCTCAATCCAAATATATTGTAATGTTGCTCTTTTTGCAAAATTGAAATCACCCAAATAACTCGGCCTACATAGCATGCTTATACCACCATACCCTCTATTTTTTCTTTTAGGAGCCCATGTTGAATGCATCAACGTGAAGCCATGTATATCCGTATTCCCTTTCCTCATGTTCACCGCCTCAAGAAAAATACTATATCTACATTCATAAGGATGTCCATCATAACAATTGCTTTATCCCGTCAAAGCATTGATATTCCAACATGCTAACCCCGACGGGTACATTTCCTATGCTAACCGAAGTGCATCATTTGTCTGCCTCTATAATGACCACGCCCTTTTCTCCGAGAGAGAGAGAGAGAGAGAGAGAGAGAGAGAGAGAGAGAGAGAGAGAGAGAGAGAGAGAGAGAGAGAGAGAGAGAGAGAGAGAGAGAGAGAGAGAGAGAGAGAGAGAGAGAGAGAGAGAGAGAGAGAGAGAGAGAGAGAGAGAGTATTAAATCTTTGGGAGGCCTAAAAGGCCTAAAAGACATCCCATGTTTAGATACAATCATAAAAGAGCAAATGAGTCTCAGAGTCCTCATCTTGCTCGCCACTCACTCAGAGAGAGAGAGAGAGAGAGAGAGAGAGTATTAAATCTTTGGGAGGCCTAAAAGGCCTAAAAGACATCCCATGTTTAGATACAATCATAAAAGAGCAAATGAGTCTCAGAGTCCTCATCTTGCTAGTCACTTATCAAAAATATCTTCTGAGTAGTAAGTTTCACACCTAAGTAGCGGTGTTCTTCATCTTCTACTTGATCTTCACCACACACCTTACAATATCTTTCCGACCGAGGGATTATTTGCCCCCATCTACCCGTTTCCACACCCAAGTGATGAGAACTAAGGCGAATCCTACCAATTGCATGCCTCTTTGTTCTTCATCTTCTACTTGATCTTCACCACACACCTTACAATATCTTTCCGACCGAGGGATTATTTGCCCCCATCTACCCGTTTCCACACCCAAGTGATGAGAACTAAGGCGAATCCTACCAATTGCATGCCTCTTCTTTATAGAGATGTTATCCGCCAAATACTGGGCCACTTCCAGCCTAGGATTCATATTTTGTCTATAAAGAATCATCTTCGTCTTTGGTTGTGCCCACATCTTTCTTTGAAACTTATCAAAAACCCACTGCTCCAGATTCTTACCCTTTGAGATTGCCTCTTCCCAATGAATATCCCATCTTCCTAGCCAACAAGTAACATCCCGAAACCATCCTTTATTTTTGCTGGCCAAAAAAGCCTTATGTGGAAGCCTAGTATCATCCATATGTATCACTTTATTCAGAAAGCGAATGCACCTTATCATGGCTTCTCCCTCCAATGGTAAGAGACTGCACTCCGCTAGATATGACGTTTGGGCCTTAACTCCCAACTCGAGCCTAATAAACTTTTTCAAAATCTGCTCAAGATCATCCCATAAACCTTGTGTAATACTGGGCCCCCAGATCTCACTACCATACAATGCAACACTTAGCACCAAAGATTCAAACAATCTCTTCTTAAGTGTCCATGACCATAAATGTGCCCTCCTGCATAGACTTTGCATGGCATAAAGAGCCTTATGGCTCCCATCCACTCTATGAGCAATGCAAGTATTCCACCTGTGATTTCTATGAAAAATCAGCCCCAAATACTTATAAGAATCACAAGTGCTTACCAAATGATTTTTGTATCTAAATGTGCTTTCCTGCTTGAGTGCCCCCACTGTCATAATGCTAGTTTTCTCCAAGTTCACTTGCATTTCGGTAGAGTCACAAAAACGAGCCAGCCCATCTAAATGGCTTTGCATACACTCCGAGGAGCGCGCAAAGATGACCACATCATCTGCATATATAAGCAACTGCACCACAAAGTCATGTAGCAAAATACCACCAGGACAATTTGCACGTAACCAACTTTCCAACCCATCAATAAATAATCCGAACAAGGTGGGAGTGTTTCACACCAATGTTACTAGATATATAATCTGGTGTTTGTAGAGATAGCGGAAAAGACAATTGTATCAGCACCTTTTCATACAGCACCTGAACCGCTTCTTTGAGTTGAATTGGCACATTGATCTTATCCTTTCTCTCCCATAATTGTGATCTTGGCACTTTGTCAAAGGCCTTTTTAAAATCCACAAAAGCCACATATGCCAGTTTTTTCGTGCCTTTCACTATATCAAATATTGTTTTCAGAACTAACAGATGGTCTAAGGTATACATCGCTGAGAGATCCTCCTTGTGAACTGGTACAACTCGTTAACTTGCCATTCTAAAGAAAATCCCTCGCCCCATCGCCTTTGTAAAAAGATCAGCCAAAATAGGCCAAATCATCTGACCAGCCCACTTTAGATGCTCTAAGACAAAGCCCTTTGAGTATCCTTTGCCTTCCCATTTCCGAGAGAGAGAGAGAGAGAGAGAGAGAGAGAGAGAGAGAGAGAGAGAGAGAGAGAGAGAGAGAGAGAGAGAGAGAGAGAGAGAGAGAGAGAGAGAGAGAGAGAGAGAGAGAGAGAGAGAGAGAGAGAGAGAGAGAGAGAGAGAGAGAGACGAAATTCCATCAACCGACTAAGAATCTTGCCTAAGGCTTAAAGATAATGTATCCGCTTATGGGTTTTGATCAAGACGCTTCAATGACCGTAGCCTTCTATCTAATAATTGATTGAATTGAATTTTAACGCCACCAAAGACTACTAGAGCCCTATGACTTGTTATAAAGGTATGCAGCATAGCTTCAACACCCGTGATTGTATATTTAGTTATTTTTATGAAAGGGTCGATAAAAAAATCCCGATTTGACGAAGTGGTGTTGATGCTCTGACAAAAAAAATATCTGAACCACACTGTCATTCAATCTTTCTCTCTTTTTGTTGACCTTCTCCTCTATTCTATTCTATTCTATTCTCATACTCCTCTAATTGATCGCTCTCTCTGACGAAGTGGTGTTGATGCTCTGACAAAAAAAATATCTGAACCACACTGTCATTCAATCTTTCTCTCTTTTTGTTGACCTTCTCCTCTATTCTATTCTATTCTATTCTCATACTCCTCTAATTGATCGCTCTCTCCTCCTCTTGATTGTTATTCCCTCCCTTCATATACCTGCATGCCTTTTCTTTTAAATCACGTCTCCCATATAATAAAGGTGCTCCTTCGAATAACTAAATATTTGGATAAGGGTCAACCTGGCCAAGACTAAGGTGGTTTTCATATCATCTTCACGTCAGCCGAGGGTCCCCTCCTTCAGTTACCAAGGCCATAATGTGGAAGTTGCATCCACATACAAGTATTTGGGAGTGGAGTTTCCTTCTACTATGCACTGGGACACATGCATATGGCTACGAGTGACGGCAGGCTGGAAGGCACTATATGCAATGCAAAACAATAGTCATAGAGCGGAGTTGTATGATTGGGCCCATCAGTCACACCTATTCAAGGTCTTAGTAGAGCCTGTCTTTTTATACGGGGTGGAAGTATGGGGCCCAGTAGTATCACTTGCTACTTGGAATGACTTGGAGCAGGTCCAGAAAGCCTTCTTAGTACAAGCACTAGGGGTGAAGTCCACAGTCCCATATCAAATTCTACTGCAGGAGACAGGATTCTTGCCCTTGATCGCCACATTGTCTATTTTCAGAAGGCGGTCAATATGGACGATGCTCGTCTCCCTAAACTAGCTTATATCATGGCAATGGGGCCGCAACGCCTCAAGGCCTACTGGAGGGAAAAGAGAGCTCAATGGTTGGCTAGATGGAATGTGCAGGAGCACAGGTGCATACATGTGCAAACAGAGGCAGATCACCATAGCTTGAACTTGCCCATGAAAAGTCGAGACTCATTGCCTCCATTCGCACAGGGCACATCATCTTCGAATTGAGATGGGCGATGGATTGGTGAGCCACGCCAGATGTGCTCACAATGCCGCCAAATGGAGTCATTGAGGATGAATCTCATACCCTTCAAAGTTGCCCAAAGATATGATCAAATTCGACGCTTATGCCGAAGTTGGTCGTCCGCCAACCGCTACATGTGACATTGAGTACAAGATCCGGTGACGGGTGTGCTAGGATCATACCTTCTTCGAGAGGTTATGGACATGCGAGATCAGCTATGTCCTCGGGCACACACTTGACATGTATATATACATTGATGTATACTTGTACAGTTTGACAACATTCTTATTATCGCCACGTTTTTCCTCTAAACCCTTCTTTGGCGGGGTTTTAACCCCACAAGAATAAGTTTGTCAAGGCCTCTTATGGGTCCCATAGGCCGATTGGCCTCAAGGATTTATAAAAAATCATTCTCATTCTCATTCTTAATATTATCCGATTCTCTTTTTTAGTAGACATTAAAAATATATCTATCTATCTAATTATATTATTAGGCAATCTTCAAGCAAATAATATTTTAATACAGCCTTGCCCGTTTTTGTCTAGGCCTTTCACTTTGGACTAATATTATCCGATTCTCTTTTTTAGTAGACATTAAAAATATATCTATCTATCTAATTATATTATTAGGCAATCTTCAAGCAAATAATATTTTAATACAGCCTTGCCCGTTTTTGTCTAGGCCTTTCACTTTGGACCACTTGTAGAGGAATATTGAATGATCTATGGGAATTTTAGAGAATTTAGTGGAATCATGATAGAATACTGGAGAATCGAAGGAAATCTTTATGGAATCTTAGAGAATATCGTGGCATCTTCAAAGGATCTTGGTGAATCTAAGAGAACCTTGATCAAATTCTAAAAAATCTTGAAGCAATCTATTGGTATGTTAGAGAATCTAATGGAACCTTCATAGGTTATTAGAGAATCTATGGGAATTTTTATAGAATCTTATCATAGGGAATCTTCAAGAGAGAAGTTAACAAAAACCTTAATAGAATCTTGAAAAATCTTTATAAATCTCGATCTTTAAGAGAAAACCTAGGGATCTTGGAGAATCTAAGGAAACCTCTTTGGAGAAGCTTAGATACTCTAGGGGGGATCTATTTATAAAAATCTCAAAAAAATCCTGAAGAATCCGGTGGAATCTTCATGATATATTGGAAATCTATGGTAATCTTTATGGAATCTTAGTCGCATTCGTCATGTGGGGTCGTCCGCCATGACTCTAGGCCTGTCGTGACCCCTTTTGGCTGATAAGGAAGGGCTTTGGCTGATAAGGGGAGATCTGAC
Organism: Isoetes taiwanensis; assembly: GCA_021234155.1. Classification (NCBI taxonomy): domain Eukaryota; kingdom Viridiplantae; phylum Streptophyta; class Lycopodiopsida; order Isoetales; family Isoetaceae; genus Isoetes; species Isoetes taiwanensis. The sequence continues at coordinate 23,870,485 of JAJEKV010000008.1, read as the reverse complement.
GCATCAGCAGCGGCCATGTGTAACATGTCAGAACGGCCTGCCATGTCCCCCACTGGCGCCGCATCGAATCAGCAGGCGACGTGCAAACTGGATTGATATGCGTCTAGGGAGGGTCACGCCTGCCTTGGCAGCAGTGCCGTAGCTGATAACGGGCTGACAATAGCCATCCTTTGGCCCATGTGGAATGCTTTAGTTGGCGCGAGTTTGCCACCTATAAGCTTCCTTGCGCACCCCCTTTCTATCCATGCTATTGTTCCACGGCTCCGAGCCTCCTTTATGGGGTTTGCCAAAGCCAGGGTGACTATCCCTCCATCGTCTTGCCAGTTGGTCCTTTGTGAACGGCGGAGCCGATGCTGATTTTGTGCCCCTCATCCCAGTTATAGTTATTTGATGGTATCTTGCTACTAGGATAAACCATAGCAATTCTAGAGCTAATATATGTGTCAAGTTCCTACCCATGGTAAGGAATGCATTTATCAGATAAAAGAACGATCAAATGACTCGTTAAATCAGTTATAGTTATTTGATGGTATCTTGCTACTAGGATAAACCATAGCAATTCTAGAGCTAATATATGTGTCAAGTTCCTACCCATGGTAAGGAATGCATTTATCAGATAAAAGAACGATGCAAGCTTGCCTGCTCACGCATTGACTCATGATAACTAGTCTTATTGCATGACCTTAGCGTCGACGATATTCCATTCAAATTTTTGCTCTATCAACTTTCTTGATAGGATAGTAACCTACCATGGTTGTTGATGGGTGATTGAGAATTAGGGTTCGATATGCTAAATGAGCCATAAATAGACTCAAAATACCGGATGTGTCCCTGGGCGACTCAACTGATGCTCTGGAAGCCACTAAAACAAATTGAAGCAACAAATTGACTTAATTGGTGGAACTCAAAGAAAACAGACGACAGACCTGGCCTCCTGCCTATGACCTACTATCTAGTAAAACTGGACAAACAAGCATAGTTAGCAAATCAAACACCAACCTGGGAGGCTAGTCTATGTCTTAGACATCTACCACTCCACTATCACTCTGGTCAAGAATAATATACATGCAAGTTCATATTGACTCAAAAATGGTGCGGCGGGGGAAGGGGGAAGTTCTATTGCTTCATGGCACTGCCGCAGTAGCTAAAGACTTCTTCAACGATTCTTGTGGCCAGGAGAGGGAATTTTTGCCACTTTGATTCAGAGATTTTTGCAAAACTTTTTGCATGATTTGTGGTAAGATTCCTTCATTCTCTTCTCACTTCCTACTGGCGGTTGTATCTGGGATAAGCAGATTAAGGCAACAAGCTTTGATTCTTCTGGTAGTCATATAGATTGATTGCCATTTTTTGTTCTGGATCACAATGTTAGAATGAATTGCATGAGGCTTTGATGCTACTATTTTCCACAAACTGAAGTTTAAGTTGATCAGTTTATTTAACATCCCTAGAATCAAAAGTCTTTAGGAAGTGGCAGTCTATTCTATGTATTGTTATTCTTCTTCTGAATATCTTAGATATTTGTGAGACATCTCTATTATTCTCAGTAGTTCTGGGCAAATATTTTTATGAGAAATCAGGGAACTAAGAAGCTGGAGATCTTGGTTTTCACATTTGAACAAAGGTTTGCATGGGTGAATTGTTGTTCAGAGCTGCATAGGATATATATGATGATCTAGAGATCTTCTCCAACAATGCACCGTGTTTCAGATCTCAAATGTTTCTAAAGTCTAATTTGGGCTTCCTGGTCTATTAAGCATTTTTATTCATCGCGAATTGGGAATACAATGTTATATGGAGTTTTAGGCAGCATTTATCTGTATATTCTTTGTAGATTGTTTAGATTTTTCTTCCACTTGGTTTGTTCAGAGTCTGCTAAGAAGATTGGAGATAACTTTTTGATCTAAAATTATTTATCTAGTTGTTAAGAGTAATAGGAATTGCTAAAGCAACATATGTGTCCTTGGATTTATTGCAGAAAAGAATGGAGCTCCTCCTATAGTACAAAACATTGGAGGAAGATGGATGTGTAGCCCTATTCTAAGTTAAGATGATGTTGAGTGACTCCAATCGAAGTAAACTACAGTTTTATTTGTTCATTTGCTACTGTGGCAGTTCCCTTTTTTTGCCCGATCATTGAGGATTTTTTTTGTGCCTCATTGTTCTTGTAGTATTTCCTATTTGAAATACAAAATCTACCTTAATTGAGGGCACCATTGCTTTGATCCGGTCTATCAAGATCCTGGCTCTGATACCATTGTGACACTCCCCAAACCTATATGATGCTCCCATGGCATAAATACGGGAAATCCCCTTTTCCAGCAACTCTATCACCAGGAAAGGACCTCCATCTGACTCAGACCACTTGTGATGGCCAAGTGTCCGAGTAAGAACATCAATGTAATACGACCATAACATAGAAAATGCATCATAAATGAGGGTTCTACATGGGCTCAGATTCCAAGGGGATTCGACTGACATAAAATAATATGCCACCACAAAGGGTGGCCCATCCATCATCAATAAGAACATCAATGTAATACGACCATAACATAGAAAATGCATCATAAATGAGGGTTCTACATGGGCTCAGATTCCAAGGGGATTCGACTGACAGTCAAGGTCTCCGGATAACAACAGATGGAATCATGACAATGGCGTTGGCTGGCATAGAACATTGGCTAGGGTAGTCTACTCCATCCACCCCTCTCATGCACACTTTGCAGATAAACTGAAACATGCTATGGCATGATTGTAACCTTCCGGAGACATAATCTCATAGAGTTACCGTATGAGACTACTTCAGGTTGCATCTCCCTAGTCTGATGAGGTAGGAATGGGACGAATCCGTTCTTAGAGCACAATGGTTCCATGGGTGGCTAGAGGACCCAGGTCCCTTACCTGAGTTTAACCCCCAAAATCCATAGGTTAGCCACGCTCAGTAAGTTCAACATCCAAAAAATTCCGTAATACACATTTCATGCAACCAGGAAAGCCCAACCATGGTTCATATAATTATTACGACCACCATAATGCAAAATGCAACCATCACCCCTAAGTTAAAATAAAAACATTCCTTAGCGGCTCACAATATTCAACTACGTAATACACATTTCATGCAACCAGGAAAGCCCAACCATAGTTCATATAATTATTACGACCACCATAATGCAAAATGCAACCATCACCCCTAAGTTAAAATAAAAACATTCCTTAGCGGCTCACAATATTCACTAGCTAATTCCAAAGTATTTCAATATTTAACTAGCTAGCTTGTTAAATTACCCATTAAATAGTCGTAAATAGCTTATAACCATAACACACCCTTCCTTTAACTTAACCCTTATCTTTAGTTATATTTACTAACTTGATTTCTTTATTTCGAACTGACTATTAACATTTTGTTTTAACCTTAAATTACCCATTAAATAGTCGTAAATAGCTTATAACCATAACACACCCTTCCTTTAACTTAACCCTTATCTTTAGTTATATTTACTATTCTCGGCCTTCTAAAGGGTTTCTAGACCAAATTGAACTGATTATGTCCCGAATCCGGAGACCGCTCGAGTAGATCTGGGTGTCGTATTCCCGAGACACTGGCATAAATGGGTAAAAGCGACTATTCATAAACGTCTAGATGGTTTTGCCCAGTTGGTTAAGGGCATATCGGTTAGGAATATTGCATTTGGTATCAACCGCTCGAGTAGATCTGGGTGTCGTATTCCCGAGACACTGGCATAAATGGGTAAAAGCGACTATTCATAAACGTCTAGATGGTTTTGCCCAGTTGGTTAAGGGCATATCGGTTAGGAATATTGCAACAGTCAAGTGGCCTCTTGTGCACATGTCATATTTATGGGATTCTAGCTAGAAACATCTCTATTCCTACTAGCCTTTAGGTCTCTACCCTCCCTTATCCCACAAGCACAAGAGTTGCTGCAAAAGAACTACCATAAATTATAAATCCATTCATAACTTCAAATAGAGCATCAACATAAGGTTAATCATTCATCTAAACAAACAAGGGTTAGTTAGGTCTCTACCCTCCCTTATCCCACAAGCACAAGAGTTGCTGCAAAAGAACTACCATAAATTATAAATCCATTCATAACTTCAAATAGAGCATCAACATAAGGTTAATCATTCATCTAAACAAACAAGGGTAAGCCCCAAATTGGCTAACCCAAAATTAGCAGTTCCACCATGCTCAATCGATTTGCGGCAGGTGGCAACCTTTAAACTATATTATCAATAATTAATTAACATAGTTAATTACTAATTATTAACTAATTTAGCATATTTGGCTTTTAATTAATATTCCAAAATTAGCAGTTCCACCATGCTCAATCGATTTGCGGCAGGTGGCAACCTTTAAACTATATTATCAATAATTAATTAACATAGTTAATTACTAATTATTAACTAATTTAGCATATTTGGCTTTTAATTAATATTTGATTTTAACATAGCTAGCCTTATCTTGTTAATCAATCACATGGAATAATTAATATACCATTAAGTATTCATGGTGACGTGTCACGTATTTGTACGTATTGTATGAAATACGTGGAACGTCACAGGCTTTCAATCAACACTGAATCTCATAGATCCAGCACCCGACCAATTGACTAAGAATTCTGGTTGTGGCTTAAAAATAAGGTACCTACCTTATGGCTCTCGATCAACATCATTTCAATCGATGCATTCTCTGATCTAGCAATATGCTCTGGCAACAAAATTTATTCATGGTTGTTCCATTGCTTGATTGATTGTCTTTGCCATACCTTCTTGTTGCCACGTTGCTCAACTACTTCTGCTTTATTCTTTATCCTTTTATCTTGGTTATTAGGGTAGTCTCAGTTATCTCCTTTATACCTTATGGTCCTTGTTCCATTGCTTGATTGATTGTCTTTGCCATACCTTCTTGTTGCCACGTTGCTCAACTACTTCTGCTTTATTCTTTATCCTTTTATCTTGGTTATTAGGGTAGTCTCAGTTATCTCCTTCATTATTCTTAGGAAAGGGATGCTTTAGTTCAGCCTCATTTGGCTCCTTTTTCATCCAGATATATACTATGTTCCCTCTTTGAGTTCTCATCGGCATTCTCTCCTCGAAATGGATCTTTGATTCTTAGTGTCGCCTTTCCTCCCTCCCATCCTTTCTCTTGAGATCATTGAGTGGTTGTTTGTGTTTTGGTCGTTGTTGCTTGGATAGGGAGGATCTATGTGCATGTGGTTGCTCACCCTCTTTTGTTCCGATGGTTGCTGCCATGATAGGTTTGGGGCGGAATTGTGGACTTCTGCTCGCTAATCTTTATATTCTTTCTCGCAAGTAGCATTGTGACTTCCCGAGTAGCACCTTTGGGTTCTTTTTCCCGTGGGATTTTTCCTTCAATTTTTCCCATTGGTCGTGCTTCTACTCCCTTCCTCCCTCCCTCCCGGCATAGCATGTCACTTCTGGATAGGCTCCAAGGGGTTCTTCTATTGGATATATGCCTATTTTTGTTTGTGGCTTCTACAACCTCCTTAACTTTCAAAGTCTTTCTCTTCTTGGCAAAGATTATGGCTTCCTATTCTCCTCGTTGGATGTTTATTGATGTTCTGATTTCCTCAATCTTCTCTCAACTTTGTGCTTGCCATCAAAATTTTATTTGATCTTTCATATATCTTCCATTTGGAATTTTTACTTTAAGTAGGCACTTCGTAAATGGCTGATTGCTTCTAACTCTAACACTTTGACCATTGGCGTGGTTGATTTAATCTTGCTTTGCAATTTGGAGCGATAGTCGAGGTGATGGATTTTGGCATATGGTTTGGGGCAAAGATGTTGCGTGGGTCGCTGGGTTTCTTCAAGTTGACACTGCTGTGGACTATCATAAACATGGATGCATCTTCAACGGCTTTTCCGTCGATAACTGCTCTTCGAGCCGGTTATTTATCGTTAGGGTTTTTCTCGAAAACCCGAAAGGGCGGGTTTTTTATCCCAAATGAAGTTTCTCGACCGACACGTTTTACTTTCGGCAATGTTCTTCAAATTCCTAAGCCCTTAAGGGATTACTTGTTGCATGCTTTATTTATTTAACCTCGATGATTATCTAGTTCCAAGGCATTTGATTCTAGTTTCACTTGAGAATTAGGGTTCGATATGGTAAATGAGCCATAAACAAACTCAAAATACTGGAGGTGTCCCTGGGCCACTCAACTGTTTATTTATTTAACCTCGATGATTATCTAGTTCCAAGGCATTTGATTCTAGTTTCACTTGAGAATTAGGGTTCGATATGGTAAATGAGCCATAAACAAACTCAAAATACTGGAGGTGTCCCTGGGCCACTCAACTGATGCTCTAGAAGCCACTAAAACAAATTGAAGCAACAAATTGACTTAATTGTTGGACCTCAAAGAAAACAGACGGCAGACCTGACCTCCTGCCTATAAGATGACCTACTATCTAGTAAAATGGACAAACAGGCATAGTTAGCAAATCAAACACCAACCCGGGAGGCTAGTCTATGTCCTAGACATCTACCACCACTATCACTCTGGTCAAGAATAATATACATGCAAGTTCATATTGACTCAAAAATGGTACTGCGGGGGAAGGGGGAGGGAGGGGGGGTGTGTACTCTCTAGAGAGGGTTACAAAACGTCAATCCTAAAAGACTCTAGAGCTGGACATGGATCTATAAAAGAAGGGCGTGAAAACCAAGACCAGAGCTCTTAAAGGGCTGTGGTGTGTGTTTTTATTCATGTTACAGCACCAAACCCTAATGGTCCCAAAGAACCCCCGTGAAGAGGTTAGGGAATGTTAGTCTTGTGCCTCCTGGTTCAGGACTATTCATGCATACGACGAACCAGGTCAAGCTCAAGGATCCACAGATAGGCACGGGTCAGCCATCAAAGGCTCAGCAGAAGACCAAGCAGCAGACCACGCAGTCAAAGCCTGCGTCCGTCAACAAGAGGCGCCGCTCAGACAAGTGATGTCCCGTCACCGCCCGCGTCAGCGTCAGCGTGATTCTAGGCACTTCAAGAGGCACCGCCAACATTCCTGCAAATCAGGCCTCCTTCCTCATGTATGTTCATCATTGATATCAAGGAAGCTTATCATTTTCCTCTCATTTGTTCTCTTTTGTTCTGTTTTTCTTCTTCTTGTTCTTTTCTTACAAATCCCGCGTGACATAGTCCCCCGGATTCTCCTGTTAGATCCAAGGGTTCTCACAGAGGGCTTCAAGGAAGCTTATCATTTTCCTCTCATTTGTTCTCTTTTGTTCTGTTTTTCTTCTTCTTGTTCTTTTCTTACAAATCCCGCGTGACATAGTCCCCCGGATTCTCCTGTTAGAGAAGAACTTCTTTTCCCAGACGGGCGCCTCGCTTGAGCGCCATCATCGAAGGGAAGCTGTTCGTGACATGTATGGATCGCTTATGACGCTGAGGGAGGCCACATTCTTGGCTCCCGGCCGGCGCCACACCCACCCTCGTGGTCATGCCTCGGCCCAATTCCTCCGCCCCGCTGCAAACATTGCTCACAACCTCGCCTCCACATTCACTATCAGGAGCCCTATCCGCTCAACCCTCTCAACCTTACTTTTCATACCCCAGAACATGCCTTTCATCCATCGGGCCTTCTGGTCATACGCCTCTTGCCTTCACAACCATCATCTCCTACGGGGATGTGGATATCCTCATGTCTTTTTGCTCCTCCCAGGAATTTCTCCTTTCCCTACCTTTCCCAATCGGGCCTTTCCTTAGCATAATCTTACTGCACTCAAACCCAATGATCGCACCTCCGCAAGATTCTCCACCTCACCATCCCTTCAGGGTCTTTCCAAACCATACCCTCCAACTCCACCTCAATATCCTCACTATCATGTTCCCTGCCCAGCCCAAAGACTTTCACCTCTACCTTTCGCACTTTAAGCCGACTTATCCCACCTTTTGGCAACACGAAAAGGCAAACCCTTAGACCAAAGTGCTCAGCCCACATGGAAGAATTTGAGGCTCTGGCGTCCCAATGGTCATGCGCAACCTCAACTGAAATTCCACATCTTTTCCACAACGCCGCGGGTTCCTCATCAATGGCTCATGTCCAACAAAAGCCACTGAAACAAGATTGGTCGAAATGCGAACCGCTTTTCTCACTATGGCACCACGGATGATGATCAACTTCATCTCAAGCAACTCAATGACCTTCAACAAGAGCCCCACTGAGTCCGCCTCGATTTTTTGGTAGATCGACTTCACATTCTCGCCAAGAAACTCAAGGAGTACCCCACACGCAGCCGATCTTGGTCCGGGTTTCTCCAAGGACTTCTCCAGCCTATCCGGATCATGACTCAATACCGCTACCAAGACTTTGAACAAAGCATCGATCTTGTCAATCACTCGGGCAAATGTTTCTCCCCCCGGGCGGGGCTCTTCAGAGCTCCCCTTTCATTCCACCCGCCATGGTTCCCCTGTGATCGCTGCTCAACCTCAACACGCCAAACATAGCCAGCCGCTAGCGATCCGGGTGCCATATCCTCGCAAATATCAAGGCCACTTGGCAATGAGTGCAACTCCACCAATGGTCCGCCATTGTAAAAACGATGCAACATGTGCAATCATGCTACTAAGAGTGCACTCGCACTCATCCTACACCTTTCCGCAACAAGATGGTTTATCAAGTGCAAACCACACCTCAAAGACTAATCGCCATATCGCCAGCCCACCACCGCAGCAACCTAATCAACTCTATCGCCAAGAATAGAGCAAAACAACGGGACCCAACACACGCCCTCCTTTTGATCCTTCAAAAGCTCGTTATCACCGCCAAGAATGGGGTCATACCATCACGGGCGTCCTCAACTTCCACAAGTTCAAAGCTTTCCCCGGCACAAATCGTATCCACATCGGGTCCGCCACGGGCTTACCAACTCGATTGCTAATGGCAAACAAGGCCCGCTGGCCCCGTTTTCTGAAGCCACCTCGCTACCAACAATCACGCTTATCAACCAGCTCCCGCCAATCAACCTCGATGGATCAACAAGCAATGAAGAAATTTTTCGTGCTCTTAATCCTCCAAAGGTACCATCAAATTGGGTTGGTTTGGTTTCACGCCACTGTATGCCACGCCCCTTAACCATTATTCCTAATGGTACGCAACCCGCCTTTGTCGCCGACACCATACCTCATGAAGAAGAAAAAGGTTCATTTTGCACCCGACTTTGAGAAACTCATGCCGCATGTCATGCCTAAAGTTCGCCAAAGCATTCTCGACCTCATCATGCAAGCCAAGGCCGACGCTAAGCAAATGTTCATGCCACTACTCGAGCTCAACAAAGACAAGAAGCCCCTTCCACGCCTCAAACCTCCACGCCTCGACATATCCAAATATAGCCGCCGAGGTTGACCTACTCAAAGAAGTTGCCGCTTCATTACCACGCACTCCAAAGACTGCGGGATCCAAAGAGATCCTTTTTCTCATGTGCCTGAACTCCAAGAGGAACTAGCAAAAATCAAAATTCCTTTTAAGTTTGGCCACAATTTTGAAACTCTCGCCTCGCCTCAAGGACCGCCACCACTCCGACCGCTTTGGTTGGGGCTGTTGTTACCTCTACACCCACCTGCACATGCCACTCGTGGGTAATCAAGTCAACCATGTTCAAATTGACGGAGGTAGCTAATCAATCTCATCACGACAAACTCCGCAAAACAAATGGGCATCAAACAACTCTATCGCGTCTCCATATGACATCAAATTGGCCAATGGCCATATCACGACCTCAAGGTGTCACGCCTTCTTCACATCAACATTGGTGATCTCGCATTCCCTTGAATTTGGTGTTGGAAGGTCGAGAAGATCCGTGTGATTATGAAATGTTGGTTGGCGCATCTTTTCTCCGCCAAAGCCAAGAGTATCCATTATCGGGCCACGGATCGCTTAGTCATCACAGATGGTCACCTCAATGCCACCATGGACTTGGAAACAGTAAAAATCATTTCCGCCGAAAAATGCCAACCCTCTCTCCGACAACCGATTCCGAGGACGCCTTTAATATCTATCGTTCAGCTCCACCGCGAAGCCGCCCCATTATCCTACCCCAATATGCCGATCCTTGGGGAGAAATGACTCTTGATCGTGACCAGGTCGTGGCTGCTTTGTTTGACCCCTTACCCCGCTCCTTGCAATCGAATCCAACGTTGATCACTTTTCGTGATGTCGAACCTCCCGCCGCTCCTCAGATGTACACGCCGCCATGACGCAACCTCCGCTTTGATGAAACTCAAAGACCTCTTTTTTTCACCACGCAGAAAGTGCCACGCATCCTCGTTATGCTTCAACCTCCCGCCATATTGTCCAGACACGTAAGTTATCCCCCATATTCGCATTCTCGGTTGAGATTGTGGACGAGGCAACAATCACCCGTCCGGTTGCCGCCAATCTTCCGACACCCTATCGCCATTGGCCGCCATGCTCTTCAAAAAGTTCAAACACATTTTTTCCCGAGCTACAGAGATCTTCGGGAATCAACAAAAGCTTGGGGAAACTCACCATTCCTACCAAATCGATGCACGCCCAAGATTAGCAACGACAAGCATGTGCTCAACCCCAATTACCGCGGATCGCCAAGGAAATTGACAAACTCCTTGTCGCAGTTTGATCTATGAGGTCAAACATTCTCAATGGGTGAGCCCCATCGCCATTGCCCTCAAACACAATGGTAAGATCCGCTTATGCGGACTACCGAAAACTCAATCGCCACCTGAGCGGATCATTTTCCACTTCCCTTCACGCACTGTGTTCGAAGAGGTCGCCGACATGAGATGTACCCTTCATGGATGGTTTTTTCCGCTACAATCGATCTCAATCAAAGAATCTGATCAACTCAAGACTACTTTCACCACCCCGGGGGCACTTTTGCCTACAAGGTGGTTCCTTTTGGTTTGTCAAACTCTCCATCCACGCTTCAACGATCATGCTCTTTTTCATGATTTTATGAAGGAAAAACCTTCTTACAAATTTTTCAAGATGACTTTTCTCTATAGCCCATGGCTGACCATTTGATAAATTGGAACTCGCCTTTTTAAATGTGATGAGTCCGCATTAGTCTCAATCCCGAGAAATGCACCTTTTGTGTCACCTCGTGTTCTCATAGGGACATGGCTATCACAAAGCGTATCACCACCTGATCCTCGCCAAAATCAGGCCGTGGTGCTCAAGGCTCAAGCACCAGCCAATATCAAGGAAACACGCTTCTTGGGTAAGGTCAATTATTACCCACTTTCATTCCCCGACTCGGGCAGCCTATTGCATCCCATTCATAAACTCACGGGTGATGAATCCACCGGGCTTGAATTCCCAGCGATGTCGCTTCCAACAGCTTGAAGCTCTTGCTTACTCCCTCGGTTCTTGTTCCTCCTCAATGGGACAAGCCCTTTTCATGTTCATGTCGATGTCTCGCCTTTGCTATTGAGCTGTTCTTTCTCAAGAATATGATGCGCATTAATCGACAAACCAAACCGCCACGCCACCAAAAAAACTCAATTCGGCTGAAAGCAACTACTCAAGATTTAGCGCGAAGCCTTGTTCTAATTTTTCGGCCCAACGCCCGCCACTATCTTTTGGGCCGATCAAATTCTTTGTTGACCACCAAGCACTTCTTTATTTGATCAACAAATCCACGCACGGGCCGCATTGCTCGTTGTCCTCCTTCTCCGCAAGAATTTGCACCTTTTGAAATTGTTCACAAGGCCGCAAATCTCATGTTGTCCCGGATTATCTTTCACGATCCACACGATGATCCCTCCACCGAGTCTCGACGCTTTTCCCCGACGCCAACTTTTTAGTCATGGCAACACCACATTGGTTCCATGACTTTCAGCAATACCTCCTCACAAAGCGCTTCTTCCACCGTAGGACATGACGCCTTCTAATGCCAAAACGACAATCCCGCCGCCATCAATTTCTCCGCACGCCCGTGACTACACCATGGTTGCGTGACATCTTTATAAAAAGGGTAAGGATACCATCCTTCGACGCTGTGTTCTACCTCATGAAGTTCCGTGATATTGTCCGAGAAGCTCATCAAGGGCTAGGTGGTGGTCATTTTCATGGTGACACCACGCACGCAAAATCCTTCTAGCCGGGTATTTTTGGCCCACGCCTTCAAAGACGCCACGCCCACGCCAAGACGCGGATGCTTGCTGGCCCGCGGTGGACGGCCCACGCCCGCGACGCTTCCCTTGACGCCGGCCGCCACGCCACTTCTTCAAAGAAATGGGGAATGGATTTTGTGGGACCCATCGATTCCTCCTGCGCTGCAAGCACACCCGCGTTCGCTACATTCTCGGTTCTCACCGACCACGCTACTAAATGGGCGGAAGCTTGCGCGACTTCCGCACAACACCAAGGCAAGCACAACCAAGGTCCTCTATCAACAAATTATCACGCGATTTGGCTGCCCCACCGAGCTGGTCAATGATCGGGTGTCCATTTTATCAATCATACCATCAAGGAGCCGACGGATTATCTCCCCGATACATCATCACAAGAGCACACCTTACTATCCTCAAGGCAATGGTTTGGCGTAGCACCAACAAAACTCTCGTCACAATTTCAAGAAAATTTGTGACGCCGCGACCGACCGGCAAAACAAGCTTTCTACGTTTTTGGGCTTACAATACTTGTTTCAAAATAGCTACAGTGTCACACTCCCTTCAAATTGGTTTATGGTCAAGAAGCTCTCATGCCGCTTTGAATACATCCTTCCAACACTGCTTTCAACCGGCACGCCCATAATCCGCCCGCGACTCAAAGAAAGGGTCTATCAATTGGAACAGTTTGGATGAACTTCAAGGATGCTTATATTCGTGTTCTTCATGGACAACGGTTGCAAAAAATCTCTACATGACAAACATCCAAGACAAAACATTCAAAGAAGGAGATTTGGTTCTTCTTTATGATTCTCTGTACAAAAATTTTCCCGTAAGCTTTAGGTTTCAAGGTTTGGCCCTTATCAAATTGTTCAAGTGGTTCAACCTGGCCGCTTTTCCAAATTGGCCGAAAGTTAGATGGAACTCCATTACCTACACCGGTTAATGGCTTTCAAAAACATTTCATACCACAGCAAGTGAAAATCAACAAACAGATACGCTCAAGACGCAAACACAAATGTGATAGTGACTAAAACGGGCGATATTATAGGTGGAAATTTTACAAAATGTGGGCACAGTACCTTTCGGGCTTATGGGCACCGCCTCTATATACAAAAAAACGGCTCGAGAGCCCCATCTACTAAAAACCTAAGAAGAAAACCCTCTACTCCGGTTCGGAGTGTAGGTGATGCGGGGAGGTGGTAGAGGTTCCGCCCGTGGTCCCAAATAAGGTGCAGAACCACCTCCATCCCGCTATCTTCGGATCGGATGTTTAGCCATCCCCAAGACACCACCAGCCATCCATTCTCAAGGCCACGATTGTGGCAGCGCCAGAGGTCCGCATAATCCATCTTGCGTGTAATCCACTCCCCGACAGCTTAGTGGGCATAGTGCGCTTGCTCAAAACCAAAGAAGAAGCTATGCCGAGCCATCGGATGTCTTCGCTTCACTCCCAGTTCGCCTTTATATGGCCAACCGAGGAACTCCTTGTCGACGCGGACCAATAAAAAAACTCGCCAACGGTTTGCAATGCAAGATCAAGCTTTAAACCGAGAATCTTTTCTCCCCGCCGATATCTCGCCATGGTACCCTCCGACACATTCGCTTTAATGATATCACACTTCGAAGCTGCCGCATTAAATGCCATTGCTTTTTCATACCCACAAACATTAATATGTGTCCTTTTGGCCACCGGCCACATCCGGATCATTCTCTCACGCCTCATCTCCACCGCTCATTGCTTCTCCCTTTGTTGTTTGGGGACTTAGCCAAAATTTTGCCTCTCCATCGCCCCTTGGCATCTTTCTCGACATCCGCACCATCCATGGTCGCCGCTTTCGCCCTCATCATACCCTTCTTCGCCCCATTTGCGCTAAAACTTTTTCGAATTCAACGCTTTCTCCTCCCTCCGTTGCCTTCGCCCTCCGCTTTGAATCATCGTTTTTCCGCGAAATCTTTGCCATGGCTGCACTAAAATTTTCTACACTTCAAGCTATCGCCCCTGAACCGCTTTTTCGAAGTTCAGATCTTTCTTGACGCCCACTTTCCGCGGAAGCCCTTGTTGGCCCTCAATCGTGGAAGTCGCAACGCCGAAACTTTACTGAATTCTCTCAAATGGAATTTCCGCCCAAATCCTGACCGCTTGAAGCAGCTTCATCGCTAACATCGCAACAGCCTTCCGCATGGATACACCATGCTGGTCGATGGCACCACCATTTCACACTCAACACCTGATTTCAGAGGTATTCCATATTCCTTTGCAAACCCCTTTGTTTATCTTGGTCTGCCATACAGATCTAGATGTCACCGAAGCTTTGCACCTCCTTATCACGCCAATGTGCATCGCCTCCGACAAATATAGACAAAACCCCATGAAACTTTTTGTTAAGTTTCGCGGGAAGTTCCTTGGTATTCTATCAAGAACACCCATATCAATAAGCCTTTCTATAATATTGTGCTCATCACACGACTCCAACCACCACATTGATTGGCCCCAATTGCCGTTTCTACCGTTTTTCCAAGAAGTGGACCGCCTTCTGGCCGCCACTTCTATTTCTCAAGTTTCGCGGGGAGGCCACCTTCAAGCCATTATCCGCCATTACTTTCCTCCCACACCTCCTCATTCTCATGATTCCACTCCGGCCTTCCCTTTCCTCGATTCACCAAGTCGCACTTCACGCCTCTTCTTCCTCCTCGGTCATGTCAACATTCTCGTGACTCCCATGTCAATCGTTTCCTCCTCCGCCATACAATCCAAGCATTCCAGCCACACCATGTCTCACAAACATCGCAAAACCAGGTAAATGCAGGCCCACCACCACAGCACCCCGCCACCGCTGTATCGCGACGCCAGGATGCTGCCGCCGCCGCTCTAAAGTTACAAGAATCCCAAGAAGCTCTTATGAATGGGGTTCACACGGCCTTGACGCTCGGGATGCGGCTCCACCGTGGACCTTCTGCCGCAAATCGCACAAGTTCAAACTTTGAAGCCCAACTTCAAGAAAAGCACGGGCTCTCTTTACAGCCCGCATAGATCTCTGTGCGTACAGATCGTACCAGCCCCATCGTGCAACAAAGTGCTCAGCCAATCCGGAATTCAGGACTTATTGAGCAAAACAAGTCCAAAGACACCCTCCCCGGGTGACAAGGAGAAAGATATTGCTAAGCTCGACGCCTTTGTAATCCCGAAGCTTTGTGAAAATTACAAAGACTCGTTCAACACCTTACGAAGCGGACGCTTCAAATTGCCTCTTTGATTTCCGCCAGCTTCCACGCTAGACTTCAGCTCACATCCCTCCAAGATCAGCTTTACGGAGGTTCGTAAACGTAAACTTCTTGATGACGCTGGAGATTGCCGCGGTTCGACTCAATGCTCCCGGCAATCCTCTACACAGTTAACACTTCTCGAACGGGTCCGCGGACTAGTCCACACCGTTAGAAAAGGACCACAGATCCGCGGACTTGAACAAATAACGCACAAAGACGCTATTCACCGGCCGATGAGGCTCGTACCAAACCGATTTGCTTATATCACAATCAAGTAAGCAACCTCGCCTGCTGATTTCCCAGCCTTTCCTCGCTATCCGATTATGTGGTTGCCCGCCGCCACCTTTCTTTCCGGCGGCATGGGGTCTGATGGTCCCGCGGATATTCCATCGCAAGACCGCAGATTTTCTTCTGATTTGGCCGTAACTTCTATTGAAGACAAAGGTGTTCACAGTTCTTTAGTCTTTGATCTCATTCATTGCGAAGATCCGGATTTCATCACCTTCGAGTTGTTCAGCCCATGGCTTACATTTTTCATGATTTCTATCCGGTGATACATTGAGAGATTTCGGATGGGCCACCACGTAACTATCGTGACCCCACCCTTCAATGGTTGCTTGGGGATAACAACCCCTACTGGCCGATCATGCTCGCACACACTTTCATCAAGAGTACATGCCCGAAGCTTGCACATCATTTACCTCTTCCCGCAAGCTTGGAAGTGCTGCAACAAATAAGGAAGTATCCGGGACATCCCGAGGATCTTCCCTATGCACAAATTTATATGCAACACCTCGCCGTTACAATCAATTACGCTCTTTTCTCGATAGCAAGACAAATGCCGATAGCCTCCTCACAACTCTCAACTCTCAGCCGGGTCTGATCGTTGGTGTAAAGCTCTTGGTCCGCCCTTGTCAAGGAATTCGAGCAGTTTCAAGAACCCACCACCTGCATGGTTCCTCTCCCCTATGCTTCCCCGGGTGTTCTCCACCCCCTGTGTTCCCCGACTTCCGATCATGCCTCCCCTTTTGGAAAGGTCATGGATGGCCATGCCGATGGACCCCACCCCATCTCGACGGATCTCCTGGGATCCCCGCTTTGTCGGGCCAGCCCCATTGGGAGGAGGGTGCCACTTTGATAACACCACGAACTGGATCTATATTGCTAATGAGCGTATTGGCAACGCCACGATGCGCTTACATGGTCTTGACACCTTCTGCACGCCGCCACCTCACCAGATCCTTCACCCACCTTCAAGCGTTTTGTGCTGCTCTAAAATGCATCTTGCTCAGCTTTAAATCGGCAAATATTCCCCATTTTTCAGAACCGGTAATGCCGTGCTAGTCGTTGCCTCTACCCGTGACTCGCCATGGAATGTCGGGCTTGTTTTCTTCCGACGATGTCGCCTGAAGACATGGTGCGATCCGCTTTCATTGATGCATCCCGCCTTGGGCTCACACTCCTCTTTGCTCTTCAAACACACCAGATCTCATTGGCCAAGACCATAATGGTGCCCGCCCTCATTCCCGAGGATCACTTTTCGACGGGATGTATTTCCCCGCTCAAACTTTTCCTCCTTTTCACTGGAAAGTGTCAGTTTGGGGGGAGGTTAGTCCGGGTGGCCTCCGTTCGTGACTATTCATGCATAATGCATTTAACCAGGTCAAGCTTTCCAAGGATCCATGACAAAGTGCATCGGTCAGCCATCAAAGGCTCAAGAAGACTAAGCAGCTAGACCACGCAGTCAAAGCCTCAAGGCCCACAACAAGAGAGGCTACTGCATAAAATGATGGTCTGCCACCGCCGCGGCTGGCCAACAAATATTCTTCTAGGCACTTCAAGAGGCACCGCCAACATTCCTCAAGAAATCGCCTCCTTCCGTGAGCTCCAAGACCGGTGATCACTGTGGTGTCTATATTGGGCCAAAGGCCATTGTACTATATATATGAGTAGAGCTAGCACATGAGTTTTTAGATGAGTTTTGAGTCTTGTCTCTTCTTCGGCCTTCTCTCGATTAAGTAGAGTTCATGTATGTTCATCATTGATATCAAGGAAGCTTATCATTTTCCTCTCATTTGTTCTCTTTTGTTCCCCGCTTTTCTTCTTCTTGTTTTTTCTTACAAATCCCGCTGACATAATCCCCCTGATTCTCCCTCTCAGATCCAAGGGTCCCCACAGAGGGTCGCCTTGCAGTGAGTTCCCAACCCAAAACCCAAAAATGGAAATGGGACCTTCCCCCCCATACATAAAAACTTACCATGCCACCACCAATAAGCCACCATACCAACATAAGAACTTAATACGACAGAAGAGAAAAGGGCAAAAGTTGTAAGAGTTGAATGTTTGAATATGCATGCTGATCATACACATTCTGCCCATATAAACACAACCCTCATACGTTCAATCAAGAAGTCAATCATGCCACACTAGTAAGATCCCTTAGACCTATGTAATAAAAAAGAGAGTCAAGGAGGAAAACAAAGATAAAAGAGGTGAGAGAGAGAGAGAGAGAAGCAAAATACACCATTATACGTTGTGGCACCATCCATCAAGCTAAACAAAGTCCCTTGTTTCTATACTTTAGGAATAAGGCTAACTCATTCCTGACAAAGGCAATCTCTAAGTTAAGGGAGGGAAGAGCTTGAGCTTGAAAGGGAGTGGGGAGTGGCACTTCACACACTTCCAAACATGAAAATACAATTCGATTTTTGTTTCTCTCTAGTGGGGGGGTCATGGAATTTGCCTTTTTTTTTTCGACCCCTCGAGGCTCTCACCAACACCCTCCTTCTCATTCTCATTCTTCCAAAGCTTAAAAATACAATTTGTTGGCTTACTAGTAACGGATGTCCGACGAGAAAAAGTTGTTGAAGGGACGGAGATTTTTTCCAGTTAATTTTGTAAACTTTTGAAATGAAACAAGCATGGATCTTTGACTTTTACTTCGATGTCGGATATGGCTCAAGGTAGCTTGCAATTTGTAATGCAATATATACCTCCTTTGCTCATACCAGATTGCTCATCATCAAAATTGTTTTTCTTTCACAAAGGAAAGGAGAGAACATAAGCCACTTGCTTTGTTGGTATCCTAATTTATATCATTCCCGACCTTTCCTATCCATGCCCTTTTTCAAGCAAGGTAAATATGGCTTTGTAAATGTGTGATTTGCTCTTTTCAATTCTCATGAGGCATCTACTATTTTGAGCTTCTAAAGGAATAGAATAGAATAGAATTTTATCGCCCACGGAATGACCATTGGCCTATGGGACCCAACAAGAGGAGCAACAAAGTTTATTACTACACTGGTTAAAACCCCTCCCCCGCCTAAAGGGTTGTTTGGGGAAAAACCGACATGAATAGGGGCTTGTCGGCCAAACCGCATGCATACAAAAACAAGTACAAATATAGACAGAAATATGTACATGCATCAGGTGAGTGCCTGAGGGCCAAGTTGATCTCGGCGATCCATGATCTCTTGAATGTATGGGCCTAACCTCCGCACGAGCTCGTGCTCGCAAAGATCTCATGTAGGGTTGGCCAGATGAACCACCTCAACCAGAAGGCGGTTCGAATGTCATCGTGATGCGGCAACTCAAGGGTGTGGCATTTGTCTTCCACAAAATTTCAACCTAATGATTATTAAGTCCCGCTTATAGGTAATATGTAAGCTGCTTTTAATGTATAGCCAAGATGTGAGGTATTGGCAGTTGGAAATATTTTTGGAGTAAAAGAATATTGTGAAACTCCTTGTAAGGTCTTGACAGCTAAAGCTACTGCAAGGAACTATTAAAGCTAAGGCGCACTTTTTTTTTACCATTGAAGGTGGCAACGTTTTCCAAAGACGTAATCTTCTTCTAATAGCAAAGATCCGCCTTGACTTTTATGTTTTTATTGTCGCTACCGGTCACAAGCAAAGAACGATGGCTAGTCTAATAAATTCATCATACTTCTATCGAGATTATGCAAGCTTATACATTTGTTGTTTAACATTTTGTAAGGCATGACAACTCTATCACCTTACTAACCATACTCTATCACCTTGCTAACCACATTACTCAAGGTAAAGTAAAATGGTTATTCGAAACTTGGCGTGTACTTTATATGTGTTTTTTTAGAATTTGCTGAAAGTATATTGCATGACAACTCTATCACCTTACTAACCATACTCTATCACCTTGCTAACCACATTACTCAAGGTAAAGTAAAATGGTTATTCGAAACTTGGCGTGTACTTTATATGTGTTTTTTTAGAATTTGCTGAAAGTATATTCTATTAAATATTCGGTTACTATAAAGTGATGGCACAAATCTCGCATCTACATACAGTGGTTCAATTATGGTTTCAGCAGGAATTTTGGCTAGTGAACACTTATACAACTTCATATTTAACTTCCAAAACAAACACACATGGCCTAGCAAAAAACAAGAACAAATGGGTTTTGGCCTCACATTTTGGCGCTAATCTTTTGCTAGATGTTAAAATGATATTATATAATAATACTTATCAAAGTAGACATATGTAAGAGGCATGCAAGCTACACTTTAAGTGCTGCTAAAAAGCTTATGAGAGGCTTGAAACCATGTCTCAATCATGCTTATTGAAGTCCTAAGCATCTTTCAGTTGGAAAATGGAATGCATAGCCTTTAGTTTAGATAGTTTGTAGCATTTTACATGGGCATACCATTTTGCAGTAGATAAACAGGTCAAATTGTGTGGAAAGATGCGAGCTTAGGCTAGATTCACATGCGCCATCCTAGCCATCATCGTCATGAAAAATGCCTCGCCGTTTTACGAGCACTGTCAAACGACATCCTCAATTAACAAAGGGTAAAAGAGGGCCCCTCTTCGGCAGCGATGGTTGCATGTTATAACCCAGCCTTAGAAGCAAAGTAGACAAGAGATTAGATTTGAGTGAGTCATCTTCAAATTATAATGGCGAAACCTAACCTGGAAAACTTTATAGGTGGCAAAGGAAATAGCAAGAACCCTAACTTGGAACAAAATCATAGGTGGCAAATAAAAAGAGCTAAATTGAAATGAAATAAAATACAATGAATATCATCTAGAAGGCTCGGGTGGGATGCTTCGTCTGTCAGATCTGCACTTGACTTCATCAGCATAGAATTTTGACTCATTATTTTCCAGTTGAATGATTTTCCAATTAAATCACGGTAATTTGGCATATCAAATCCACCGGATCCATCCGCCAAAAATTTCAGTGCTTGATCATGAAACCGGCTTCCATTCTCTTTATTTTAGTTGTTTTTCTCAGCACTCTAAGCCTGATATTGATTTTTATAAATCTAGCCTTTAATTCCACTCCATATATCAGTTTAAATTCACTTCCGATTACAAGAACAAGCTCTAGCTCTCTCGTACAAGAATTCCTTCCCAAATCCGTGCGGCCCTTTTACCTTGGAGCTCTAATTCTGAACAGGGTTTTCAAGGAAGATAAATTCCAGATCACAGATTACGAATGCAAAAAATGGATCGAGTACATGCTTTATGCAGGAGTAGATCATATATATTGGTATGACAGTGCAATTGACGAGTCGGAATCGCAGGAAATAAATTTTAAGAAGTATGTGGAAGCAGGGGTTATGACTTATCACAGATTTTATAACGTATTTCCTGTTGTGGAAGGAAGCGATTACTGGTATCAGCAGGACAATGCAAACAGGCATTTTTTGGAGAATTACAGCGCCGATTCGAGATGGGTTGTGGAGATGGACGTTCATGAGTATCCATTCATGCCGGAGAACAGAAAAAATGGATTTTTGAAAGGGTTTTTGAGGGATATGGAGGTACGAGGCAGAAGCCCATTTTTCGACGCAGTTTTGCAGAGGGAATTATTCCTCACGATCCGCATAGAATGAAAAATGGATTTACTGTTGTTGCCCCTGCTGATCGGCTCCGCCGAAGGTACCGTGGCCGGATTTTATACGAGGCAGAAGCCCATTTTTCGACGCAGTTTTGCAGAGGGAATTATTCCTCACGATCCGCATAGAATGAAAAATGGATTTACTGTTGTTGCCCCTGCTGATCGGCTCCGGATGAACCATTACTGGGGTCCCAGAATGACGAATTTTGGTCCTGATACTCCAGAGCTCTTGAATAGATTGGAATCCGACAACAGCATGGACGCAATAGCTGCTCGACTCAAGCAAATCAGTGGCTTGCATAAAGGGGTTTAGATTAGACAAAGGGTTGGAGATTTCTTCTTTTAGACTCGTTCTCCGAGTCTCTCTCCATTCTCTCTCTAGCGCCTTGCTCCACATACTGTTTCTCCCACACTCTCCGTTCTCTCTCTAGCGCCTTGTCCACATTCTCTCTCGAGAAAATTTCAAACTTTGATGCAGACTACTCTCAAATTGTCTCTAGATGCAGACTACTCTCAAATTGTCTCTAGTCTCCTCCATCATTGCTATATTAAGAACATCTAAATCTATCAATTTCCTTCTTTGTAGACCTGCTCTCCCACTCTCTCTCCATTCTCTCTAGCGCCTTGCTCAACATACTCGTTCTCCCACACACTCTCCGTTCTCCCCTAGCGCCTTGCTCCACATTCCCTCTCGAGAAAATTCAAACTTTGATGCAGACTACTCTCAAATTGTCTCTCTAGATGCAGACTACTCTGCAAATTATCTCTAGTCTCCCATCATCATTGCTATATTAAGAACATCTCAATCTATCAATTTCCTTCTTTTTAGATTCTGTTCTCCCACTCCAGTGCCTTGCTCCACATTCTCTATCTAGCGTTAGACTCGTTCTCCCACTTCTTTAGCGCCTTTGCTCCACATTCTCTATCTAGCGCTCCTTCTCTCCTCCACCATTGCTATATTAAGAACATCTCAATCTATCAATTTCCTTCTTTTTAGACTCTCTCTCTCTCTCTCTCCCTCCCTCCCCTCCCTCCCTCCCCCTCCCTCCCTCCCTCTCTCTCTCTCAGCGCCTTGCTCCACATTCTCCCTCTCTCTAGCCCTCTCCCTCCCATGCCTTGCTCCACCCCTCTCCCTCCCCGCCCCCCCCCACTTCTCTCTCTAGCACCCGGCCCTCCTTCCTCTCTCTAACCCTCCTATTACTTCTTCTTGCTTGTGTCCAATCCCATTTCAACATATGCCAAAAGCTTATTCGAGCAAAGCCCATCCTAAAAGAATTCACAATAGCCGAAATCGAACCTCCCCCCTGGCCGTGGTTGAACCCCCCCATCTCCCAGGTGCCAATCATCGAGGGCTGGGCATCTCAATTTTATTGCCGCTTTAGCCCTCTAATCCCCTTCCATACCATACCACCCCATGGCCACTTATGTAGCCCCCCTGCCCGCACCCCCATTTGAGGGAGACATTCCCATCCCCTGCCCCCCATCCGGGAGAACTGTGGGGAGGGACCGCCTAAAATGGCCCCCGGACGGATAACAAGGATAAGGGAGAATCCTCTTCCATGAGGAAGGAGGTCTCCCGAAGGCCCAATCTATGAGATCGGACCCGAGACGGATGAAGGCGCTGCCAAGCCCGGCAATGCAAAGAAACACAGTAATGCATTTGAGGACCATGAAACAAAATGGAGGAACAAATTGAGAGCAAATGTAACCCGGATTGCAGGACTAACAAAGAGAGATGGGGACTGCTGGCGTGGAGAGGCAAGGGATTGCAGATGGGGACTCGTGATGTAGTGCTTAGGAAGACTCCGCTTGGCACACTTTGAGAGGGCAATGATAAGATAAGGTGGCCTTGCCGACTGCGAGCGAAGCGCTGCGGATTCCCTCCTCACCACAATAGAGACCATGGCACCGACAAGGGGGTGTAGAGCGGTGATACAAGATCGCCTCCCCGCCAAGTCGAAGTCGAAAGGGTCTCACCACCATAATACTGAACGCCCGAAGCCGCCGGGCTGCCAGCAGAAGTTATATAAGAACCCTACAAAGTAGGGTGTAGACACAAGATCGAGATACAGGAGCTCCGGAAAGCAACCATTACCCAAAGAAGGCAGGGCCTCCCATGCCGAGGTCCATGAACAATTACGGGCAAGGTAACCAATGAGTTGGCCAGCAAACAGAGATTTCAACAGAGCTAGGCTCCACTCCATGCAAAGCAGATCGCAACACGGGTCAACAAGCCCACATGCCCCATGTTCCCACAAGTTTCCAAACAAAGTGCATGACGCCACCGCCCATCTCATACACCACCACCGCCTCTTTGCCTGCGGAACAACCCACACAATCCGCATAACGCATCACCATTGACAACTAATGTTCCCCCACTCGACTTTTGAGCAAGAAGAACAGGGTCACGACGCCATAATGTGGTGGTACATGAACTCTCGAGGAGGCAGAGAGAATCTCACCAAGCGCATCCGTGATCGAGATCCTATCCCACATGGCATTTTCGCATCATTCCACACATTGTTCGAAAGCAAGCGCCTTGGGGCTCAACGAACGTGGACGCCCACGCCGTAGTCACCTTCATGGTGGCGCATTACGCGAAAAGGGAGGAATTTTAAGCGGGATAGGCAATTGACGGGACTCCCCGTATGTCCCACCGGGATCGGCTCCATGCAACAGAGTCCTCAGTCCAGCCGCTTCCAAGTCGACGTCCGCCCGCCGAAGCCGCAGCCCCGGTCCGGGGGCAAGTCGCGATGGCCGCATTCGCTGAGGTCGCCGATGCAATCGCGCCAAGCAGCCACTCTCGCTTGCCACCGGTATTCTACCGCACCTCCCGCCTGCAATCGCCGCCGTGCCGACACCGCCCCCCAACCGAAACAGATCATCGAAGGCCTACATCAAATGCCAACAAATAGGAACTGCGGTCCCGATAGTATCTTGGAACTTTCGGGCTTCCCTTTGGCGTAAAGGGGAGAGTTTCAACTCTATTGCACCGTATATGGATCTCATTTTCCTCATGGAAACATGGGAACATGCAGGCAATGCACTTCGTGAACCCTCCCAAAGCTATCCGGATTTTTCGTTCAATGAGTGCACAGCAGCGAGGGCATAGGGGGGTTGCCTCGCTACTATCGCGGTAACCTTGGGGCACTCCCCCTCGCACAAATGCATATGTACAATCGCTACTTATGGGTGCGCGCAGCAAATGATGACAAGGGCAACATCCTCTTCATAGCGACATGCTACTTTCCACATGCCGAGCAAATTTTATAACACTCATTCGTGTGGATAGATTGGAGCCCTATGTCGATCTATATGATGACATACAACAACACAAACAGCTGGGCAAGGTTATGTTGCTTGGCGGCTTCAATGCACGCACAGGAACCGAGCAGGTCTTAAAATTTGAGCCCCTGGCAGAGGATGTCTTGCAGTTGAATCCCGCAGCGGTAGCTTGACATACAACAACACAAACAGCTGGGCAAGGTTATGTTGCTTGGCGGCTTCAATGCACGCACAGGAACCGAGCAGGTCTTAAAATTTGAGCCCCTGGCAGAGGATGTCTTGCAGTTGAATCCCGCAGCGGTAGCTTGGTCAAGGATATCGCGGCTCCAGTGTGATGGATTACCTGTTGGTTGAGGAACAGGATCTGCACCTGGTTACCCATTTTTCCATTAGAATAGACACTCGGGATGAGGAAGTGGACTGCACCACCAACTTGTAGACAGGAGAACCAAGGGGGCGGCTCCAGTGTGATGGATTACCTGTTGGTTGAGGAACAGGATCTGCACCTGGTTACCCATTTTTCCATTAGAATAGACACTCGGGATGAGGAAGTGGACTTGGTCGAGCCGGTCCTCTTGTATGGGGCGAAGTGGGGGGCTGTGATATCCCTCAAGGCCCCGAATGACCCTCGAAAGCAGTGTGAGAAAGCCTTTGGCACGAGCCCTTGGAGTAAAGTCCACGCTTCCATACCGATCCTACTCCAGAGACAAATTTTCTACCCTTCAACGGGCCATTGGAACGCCATATATCATTTACTTCCGTAAGGTGGTCGCTATGGGGTGATACACGCTTTCCCAACCTTTGCTTTTGACCATAGCGATGGGTCCCCAACGCCAAAGCCTCTTTGGAAGGACAAGCAAGCTCGCTGGTTCTCACGGGCGTAATGTGCAAACAGATGCGCATATGTAAGGACAAAGAAAGATCACAAGGCACTCAAGATGTACCTAGATGTCGCTTTCCTTCGCAAGCTTTGGGATGCAGATGCTCGACGACGTTGTCGGGCACACTACCGCCAGCAAGTCAATCCTAGGCCCATGAGAGGCCCACACACCAATACTTGTACACCCATTTGCCCATGAAGAGCGCAGACTTATAGCTTCTATTCGCGACGGTGCACATCGCCTCCCGTGATTGAGATGACGTTGGGCTCTGGAAGCACGGGAGGAAAGGCTTTTTGCCAATGTTGCCACCGTGGCCATTGAGGATGAATGTCATGCCCCTCCGTGACCGCCTAACGCTTGCCCATATCCGAGCCATATGTTCGACATTACTAGTGCCCGCCAACCGCTGCATGAGTTATTGAATACCAAGGCGGGTTTGTTGGGGTCGCACCTCCGTGAGGTTATGGATGCACCCAAGCTAGGTCCTCCCGACAAGATTGAACCGCCCTATACAATTGTACAAAGATGCCAAAGATACTTATTACTGCTAAGGTTTTTCCCTCGAAAACCCTTCGGGGCGGGAGTTTTTTAATCCTGACAGTAATACGCTTGCTACTCTCTTTTTATTTAGGTCCCATAGGCCAATCGATCTCCGTGGACGATAAAAAATATACTTATTACTGCTAAGGTTTTTCCCTCGAAAACCCTTCGGGGCGGGAGTTTTTTAATCCTGACAGTAATACGCTTGCTACTCTCTTTTTATTTAGGTCCCATAGGCCAATCGATCTCCGTGGACGATAAAAAATCTATTCTATTCTATTCTATTCTATTCTATTCTATTCTATTCTATTCTATTCTATTCTATTCTATTCTATTCTGATGAAGGCGTGAAGCTCAAATTGTATGTTTAGTCTAGTCTACCACCACACATACTTCCAAATTATAGAACAAATGAATATCTAGTCAAAAGGCCAAAAATCAACATGGATAGAATTTGAATATGCTTGTAGGCAAGTTGTAATGTGGAATGAAAATGGGAAAATGCATTCCCGCTCACCCCATTTCCTTCCACCACACACAAATTTGGTTCTGCCCATTCGACTAGTCATTTCTTTAGCGGGGTTCTTGCTAACTTCTTTTCACGTCACAATACCTTACATTCTACTCCACATTTGCCACTGAACCAAACTTCAAGTCACAAAAGGTGCCTTTTAGGGCACATCTACACATGCCAGAAAGATCCCTTCTCTGATGAAAGAAGAAGGATGCGAAGAAGAAGGCTGTCAGGAAGTGGTTCTCATGTCAATTTGAAAATGTCACCTGATGGTTAATATTAAGAAAGAAAACCATGAGGTATTGAAATGGGATGTCCTTCCAGCATCCTTAAAATTTCCCCTTCGCTTCGCTTTTATTAAATGCATCATTTTTATTAAGTGTTGTATTTTCTTTAGTGTGATAGAGCAGGTATTATTACTTTCAACAGAGTAATATTGGGTGAAAGCATGCTAGGGTGTACCATCTAAAGTTCTTTTTAGGGAGTGCAAAACTACCCAAAAAAGTACCCAGCACTGGGTACTAGGAACTGGCATAAATGTCTCAATAAACAATAAGTTTGAGAGTTGATTCATTCATTTTAGTCTCTAATAGTATTGTTATCATCTACTATTATAGATTGACATTTTATTGACCTTCAATTCAAAAATTTTGGATTGATTTTAATGGGAAGAAGAAACAGAAAGTACCAGTTTTAAAAGTACCCAGTGTAGGTACTTTTGAGGGTTCCAAAAGTGGTACACCGTAGCATGCTTTCACCCTATTGTTACAAAGACTAGGCACTATCATTTTATTTTCGTTGTTTTTCCTCCCATGCTTCCTACATATAATGTTTTTTAGCATAATATTGAGTTATGTTTCTGCTCTCTGTGAGTAAAGGTTTATTTTATTTGTGGAGTACTTGAAATTGCAAACAAGTCATTCTTGAATACTTATTCTTGGTTTATACAACTGTTTAGAAGAAATATGATATGGTCTATGTGCCTAGGGTAATGGGATAAAGCCTCATAGAGGTTGAGGCTCATGAAGGATCCGCCCTTTTGGTGTGTTGGTTATCACTAGAGGTGCTAGTGCGTAACATTTGGTATCAGAGCTAAGGTGCCTTTTTAGTGTGTTTGTTATCACTAGACGTGTAGTGCGTAAACAAAATACTCAAGAAAGAAATTTCGGATCATTATGTATCTATGAATGAAAATAATCTATGCCGCAATATTATTATACTTTGAATTCATGGGTTATTTAGAAGGATGTCACTGAGACACATATGCCGGATAAGGTTCATAACCTTATTCATACTAATATTGACGACAAGCGATATGTCTTTTATATCTCCGCACAAATGCAATGGTTTTGACTACGATTGAAGATGCATGATAGATGATATGACAAAAGTGTGTTGCAAAAAGGAGGTTCCATTGTATGAGTGCCAAGCCAAGCAATTCAATAAATGGTTACCAAAGATCAGGAGAACTCTACAAGGCTACACCTTAGGACATAATTTACGAATTGTTAGGAGAATTCAACAAGGCTACACCTTATAATATAATTTACAAACCGTAGTGCCAAGCCAAGCAATTCAATAAATGGTTACCAAAGATCAGGAGAACTCTACAAGGCTACACCTTAGGACATAATTTACGAATTGTTAGGAGAATTCAACAAGGCTACACCTTATAATATAATTTACAAACCGTAAGTACCATGTGAACTTAGTTGAAGAAACATGTGAGCTTAGTTGAAGAAACATGGCATTGGAAGCTTATCATTCATCAACCAAACCTCCTAATTCTTAAAGCATTTTTATCATACCCTTAAACCATACAAGGAAGCTTTATTAGCTTTAACAATCAAAGTAGTCACGTACTATCACAAGCAGAGCCTTGGCGAGCACTTCTTGGCAATAATATCGAAGCAAAGACAACCTGCACCTGTGGGAGTGATTTGCCAGGAAGGTTTGGGGCACGGGAAACAACTACTACATGCTCGGGTGTTGTCGCCTTACAGGAAGTGGCTCTAGGGTTCGAATTCTAACAATAGACCTTACAAATTTCCATGTTCTGATTTAAAAAAATATGGAATCCATCTTTTAATCGAGAAAGCATCGTTTATATCTTTATTAATTAATCATGGGGTGCCCACACCAAGGCCATGAAAACTTACTGTAATGGACAGTGTATATTTTCCATAGCATTGATGTGATTTTGAATTTTGGTTTGACTTTAATTCTACCATACCAAAAGAAAACCCTAACTATTTTTCTTAGCATTGATGTGATTTTGGATTTTGGGTTGACCATTTTGATTTCTAGATGCTAAAATTTTGTATCTCTATAGCTATACATGCAAGTGTAAGTCTATATTTTCACCACCACAAGACACAAAAAGAAATGTAGCCCCAAGCTCTTGCTCATGCATTAAAAGGGAGGGCCACCATTGAAAGCCAATGTGAAGCATAACCAGAAGTTATAGGTTTTCAAGGGAGGGCCACTATACACAAATGAAAGAAAACATGAAGCATAATTCAATCTTATAGGTTTCCATTTTTCAAGGACATCTCCATTTCAAAGTTACATAAACCCCTTGCAAGAGTAAGTCACCATTTCAAAGTTACGCTAATCGTGTAACGGTAGCACACATTGTTAGGAGCTTCTCATATTATAGAAAAATCAAGTTATATTTTTCAAGGACATCTCCATTTCAAAGTTACATAAACCCCTTGCAAGAGTAAGTCACCATTTCAAAGTTACGCAAACCCCGTTGCAGGAGTGAGTCAGTGTCTCCGCGAAAAGAAATGTTCGTAACATGATAGCCATAATAAACTTGCAATATTTGCATTTTGTTTTTGTGATTTCGATTGCATTTTATGAATTTAGAAAGGAGATAGTTGCGTACATGGGCATGTTTCTTGGGAAGAAAGGTCAGTGTTGCATGCCATTGTTGTCAGTGGCAGAACTCCAAGCTTAGGATTTGTCTGTTTAAGGAAGCTTGTTTCCTTTGGGTTCTTGTGAGGCTGGTTTGAGTTGCGTACATGGGCATGTTTCTTGGGAAGAAAGGTCAGTGTTGCATGCCATTGTTGTCAGTGGCAGAACTCCAAGCTTAGGATTTGTCTGTTTAAGGAAGCTTGTTTCCTTTGGGTTCTTGTGAGGCTGGTTTGGCCAGAAGGTTCAATCCAAAGAATTTGTTGTATTGCCCATTTGCTACCATTGTGTTCAATTTTTGTTGGCCTTGATTCTTTTCCAGTGGACCATATGTTCATTTTGAACCATTGGCTTTGGCATGTGTTTTTTTCTCAAAATTCTGGTGGCCTTTGATCTGGCATGAAGCATGGAATATCCGCTAGATCAATGGTCAGAAGTTGGCCTTGATTCTTTTCCAGTGGACCATATGTTCATTTTGAACCATTGGCTTTGGCATGTGTTTTTTTCTCAAAATTCTGGTGGCCTTTGATCTGGCATGAAGCATGGAATATCCGCTAGATCAATGGTCAGAAATGAAAGATGAATATAAGACCATAAAGATGAAAAGATAATGAATGAAAAAGAAGCAAAACATAAACATAAATTTCAGCCATGAATTTTTTCTAGTGGCTTTTAAAACTTTGGTTCGAAATATTTATTAAAACATATTGTATTTATTCCAATATTTTTCTTTCCTTATGGGTTTTTCTTCCATCTTTTATTTGTGGCCATTGATCTTTGGAATATACCCCTGTTGTGCCAGATCGACGACCATGAACTTTTTCAACAAAAATTCAACGGCAAGTTCCAATGGTGTAAAATAGATCCCTAGCACCACTAAGATAATAAACAACATAAAATTTTAACAATTGAATGCATGGTTCAGAATCTACAGGCTCTATCCAAGCATCCCCGATTATCCATGGCGTCTGCTCAAAGCGCAAGAATTCCTCTGTTCTAAAACCTCAAAACATATGGTATTGCAATTATATTGCAAAATCTGAAAGCTTAATGGCAAAAAAAAAAAAAAAAAAAAAAAAAAAAATCGACCACCATGAACTGGATGCTACCACCATAAAACACCGGAATGAATCGCTACTACTGCTGCTAGTGCTAGTGCGGGGTAACAAGGCAAGGAAAAAACGTGACAAAACTGGCGGAAAGAAACCTTCCAGCTCTACACCAGGTCTATATTGCTTCAGCCATTGGAAGTTCAATGCCTGCACATCTACCGAAGCCATCGCTGTTTCTCAGCTTCTCAGCTTCTCATCATGTGAATCCCACTGAATTTCAGGAATTGGCAGACAGTTCTACCACTGCGCTCAAGCGTGGGTTTATGAACAACCCAAAGAATCGACTTCATGATCACCCCCCTCATACAATGCACGCAAGTAAGCCCCAAATAAAGATGCCACAACTGATTTTCGACTGCCTACCTTCATCGCCAACAAGCAAAATGAATCATTGGAAATGTATGCCTTCTATACAATTTGCCATACAATACAAGGGCCAAATCTTAGCCCAACCATGCCAGAAATACCCGCTGCAAATACCAAACAAAAATATTGCAAGCTTATTAAAACATACGAAGAAAAATAAAGCAAATACGTACACGTAGCTATGGCTGGACTCAACATATATAGGGCCAAATCTTAGCCCAACCATGCCAGAAATACCCGCTGCAAATACCAAACAAAAATATTGCAAGCTTATTAAAACATACGAAGAAAAATAAAGCAAATACGTACACGTAGCTATGGCTGGACTCAACATATATATACAGAGCCAGAACGTTAAGTTTTTTAGAGCTATGGCGCCTGAATTTCTAAGTTCATATGGCAGATTCTAAATAATGCTGATAATTCCCCAGGGTTGCATCTCATTCACCAGTCTTTACGGATGTGCATTTCCTTTGGCTCTCCATCCATTAAGCCACTCCTCCCAGAGCAAGATGCTGATTTCTAAGTTCATATGGCAGATTCTAAATAATGCTGATAATTCCCCAGGGTTGCATCTCATTCACCAGTCTTTACGGATGTGCATTTCCTTTGGCTCTCTGCATCCTACAAACCAGCCAGTTGGTGGATTCCTTTGGGTGACGGCCAGCAGATTGTCCCCCTCGGTCTCTTCTCCATCCATTGATGCAGCCACCGATGGCGAACATCGGGTGTGTTCACAAGATTCCGCATGGTATGTTCACAAGATTCCGCATGGTATAGTGAGACAAGATTGTTGACATGGAATGAGTTCAGATTGAAGTTCCTCCTCCTTCGCTGGAACCGTGGCATTTGGAAAAAGTAGTCGCTACTCTTCCTCCACATCTCCAAGACTTGGCTCCCTAGCTCGGGTGTTTCATGGCAAGAAGCATAGGAGGAGCCCGTGCACTCGATGTATGTGGTCTTGCTTCATCCTCGGCAAGTTGCCTCCATCGCCAAAGTGGCCTTTAGTTATCCCCTCGAGCCTCATCGAAAGCACCAAGGATTGGTATGGGATAAATTGCTCCATCCTAAGCTATCTATCTTATGGTGGCAAATCATTCATAGATGCGCAGGGTAAACATTGTTGTTCATAAACTTTGTCCGTAAGTCTCTCGGATCTTCCCTCTTTGCATGCAGAGGAATGAGACAATTGAGCACCGCTTTTTGTGTCACCATGTTCGACTTGCTTTGGCAAAGGCTTTTGAGCCTTTTCCATTGTGATTTGAATAGTCACAGATCCTATTGTCGTACCTATCCTAGTTCTTGGGACAAGTTGGCAACGAGGGCTTTCCACTTAGCATCTGCTTGGATCATCTGGTCCATCTGGAAGAGACGAAATCTTTTCATCTTCAAGGGATAGGTCTTTTCAGATACGCAAATGCTTAGTGATGCTCGTGGCTTGGGACAAGTTGGCAACGAGGGCTTTCCACTTAGCATCTGCTTGGATCATCTGGTCCATCTGGAAGAGACGAAATCTTTTCATCTTCAAGGGATAGGTCTTTTCAGATACGCAAATGCTTAGTGATGCTCGTGGTCGCATTGTAAAGGCGTACAAGTTCTCTTCCTTAAAGGATGACATCAAGAGTTTCATTTGGGAGCGACATCTTCAGATTCAGGCTTACTCATAGCAAACAGTTGTGCTCGTGGTGATATGTATTCCTTGTTTTTCTGTGTTATGTATGTGGTAGGTGGTATTGCTCTAGTGGACATCCTCTCCACTGGGTTTTGAGTCCCCCATGTACTCTTTATATTTTTTTGAGTAATAAAGGTTCACGTTCATAAAAAATAAAAAAAATAAATAAAAAAAAATTGCTATACCAGATTGCTCATCATCAAAATTGTTTTTCTTTCGCAAAGGAAAGGATAGAACATAAGCCACTTTCTTTGTTGGTATGCTAATTTATATCATTCTCGACCTTTCAGTATCTATGCTCCTTTCAAGCAAGGTAAATATAGCTTGTGATTTGCTCTTCCAATTCTCATGAGGCATCTAGTATTTTGAGCTTCTAAAGGAATAGAAAGCCGATGCACTTCACATGATTATTAAGTCTGCTTATAGGTGATAGGTAAGCTGCTTTTAACATATAGCCAAGAGCTGAGGTATTGGCAGTTGGAAATGTTTTTGGAGTAAAAGAATATTGTGAAACTCCTTATAAGGTCTTAACAGCTAAAGCTACTGCAAGGAACTACTAAAGCTACATCATACTTCTATCGTAGATTATGCAGTTATACATTCATTGTTTAACATTTTGTAAGGCATGACAACTCTATCACCTTACAAGCCATACTCTATCACCTTGCTAACCACATTACTCAAGGTAATTCTAATAAATTCATCATACTTCTATCGTAGATTATGCAGTTATACATTCATTGTTTAACATTTTGTAAGGCATGACAACTCTATCACCTTACAAGCCATACTCTATCACCTTGCTAACCACATTACTCAAGGTAAAGTAAAATGGTTATTCCAAACTTGGCGTATATTTTACATGTGTTTTTTAGAATTTGCTGAAAGCATATTCTATTAAATATTGGGTTACTATAAAGTGATGGCACAAATCTTGCATCTACATATAGTGGCTCAAATGTCTATGATTTCAGCAGGAATTTTGGCTAGTGAACACTTATACAACCTCATATTTAACTCCCACAACAAACAGCAAAAAACAAGAATAAATGGGTTTTGGCCCCGCATTAGCCGCTAATCTTTTGCTAGATGTTAAAATGATATTATAGAATTATACTTATCAAAGTAGGCATATGTAAGAGGCATGCAAGCTACACTTTAAGTGATGCTAAAAAGCTTATGAGAGGCTTGAAACCATGTCTCAATCATGCTTATTGAAGTCCTAAGCATCTTTCAGTTGGAAAATGGAATGCATAGCTTTTAGTTTAGATAGTTTGTAGCATTTTACATGGGCATACCATTTTGCAGTAGATAAACAGGTCAAATTATGTGGAAAGATGCGAGCTTAGGTTGGATTCACATGTGTCGTCATAGTCATCACCGTCATGAAAAATGCCTCGCCGTTTTACGAGCACCGTCACATGACATCCTCAATTAACAAAGGGTAAAACAGGGCCCCTCTTCGGGCGGCGATGGGTTGCGTGTTATAACCTAGCCTTAGAAGCAAAGTAGACAAGAGATTTGAGTGAGTCATCTTCAAATTATGATGCGAAACCTAACCTGGAAAACCTTAGGTGGCAAAGGAAATAGGAAGAACCCTAACTTGGAACAACATCTTGAATAATTTTCCAATTAAATCACGGTAATTTGGCAACTTAAAATAGAATATCACTAGAAGGCTCGGGTGGGATGCTTCGTCTGTCATCTGCACTTGACTTCATCAATATAGAATTTTGACTCGTTATTTTCCAGTTGAATAATTTTCCAATTAAATCACGGTAATTTGGCATATCAAATCCGCCAAAAATTTCATTGCTTGATCATGAAACCGGCTGCCAATTCCATGAAGAAACAGGCTTCCATTCTCTTCGTTTTAGTTGTTTTTCTCAGCACTCTAAGCCTGATTTTGATTTTTAAAAATCTAGCCTTTAATTCTACTCCTTCCACATCACAGATTACGAATGCAAACAATGGATCGAGTACATGCTTTATGCAGGAGTAGATCATATATATTGGTATGACAGTGCAATTGACGAGTCGGAATCGCAGGAAATAAATTTTAAGAAGTATGTGGAAGCAGGGGTGATGACTTATCACAGATTTTACAACGTACGAGTACATGCTTTATGCAGGAGTAGATCATATATATTGGTATGACAGTGCAATTGACGAGTCGGAATCGCAGGAAATAAATTTTAAGAAGTATGTGGAAGCAGGGGTGATGACTTATCACAGATTTTACAACGTATTTCCTGTTGTGGAAGGAAACGATTACTGGTATCAGCAGGAGGATGCAAACAGGCAATTGGGGCAAATTTTGGTGCAGTGCATGTTTTTTTTGGGGCATCCACAGGGGGATGTTGAAAATGGATGGATTATCGAATTGTAAAAATGGATTTTTGAGAGGGTTTTTGAGGGATATGGAGGAAAAAACGCCGGAATTGGGCCAAATTTTGGTGCAGTGCATGTTTTTTTTGGGGCATCCACAGGGGGATGTTGAAAATGGATGGATTATCGAATTGTATCAGAGACGAAAACACGAAACGGAAGGTACCATGGCCGGATTTTATACGAGGCAGAAGCCCATTTTTCGACCCAGTTTTGCAGAGGGAATTATTCCTCACGATCCGCACAGTTTTAGAATGAGAAATGGATTTACTGTTGTTGCCCCTGCTGATCGGCTCCGAATGAACCATTACTGGGGTCCCAGAATGACGAATTTTGGTCCTGATACTCCAGAGCTCTTGAATAGATTGGAATCCGACAACAGCATGGACGCAATAGCTGCTCGACTCAAGCAAATCAGTGGCTTGCATAAAAGGGGTTTAGTAGATTAGACAAGGCGTAAGGTTAAAATTTAATTTAATTGAAAGGGGTTAATTTAATTTAATTTAAAGGGGTTAAAATTTAATTTTGTTCACACCAGTGAGTTGTATAATAAACATATCAAGAAAATTTCAAACTTTGATGAAGACTTGATCTCAAATTGTCTCTCTAGTCTCCTCCACCATTTAAGAACATCTCAATCTATTAATTTCCTTCTTTCTAGACTCGTTTTATTATATTTTGATGAAGACGTGAAGCTCAAATTGTATATTTAGTCTAGTCTACCACCACACATACTTCCAAATTCTAGAACAAACGATTATCTAGTCAAGAGGCCAAAAATCAACATAGGTAGAATTTGAATATGCTTGTCGGCAAGTTGTATTGTGGAATGAGAATGGAAAAACATCCACCACACACAAATTTGGTTTTGCTTAGCGGGGTTGTTGCTAACTTCTTGCCACTGAACCAAACTTCAGGTCACAAAAGGTGCCTTTTAGGGCATGCCTACACATGATTTTGCCTAACGGCTGGTGTTGGCATGGTTTCCATGCTAGAAAGATCCTTTCTCTGATGAAAGGAGGAGGATGCAAAAAAGAAGGCTGTTGGGAAGTGCTTTCCATGTCAATCTGAAGATGACATCTGGTGGTTAAAATTAAGAAAGAAAACCACAAGGTATAAAGAATCCATATGTGCACTTTGCACTTTGCATTGTGTGGAACATTGCAGATAAGAAAAGAAGAGAGGAAGGAATTCATAGAGTTGAAAGGGTTCTATCAGAAGTAGGTTTGCATGGTGGCGACGTGAAACTAGAGCCTCATGAGAAAAAGGCAAAACGATGTGCCTTGTAACGTGTCAACTGGGTTGATGAAAGCTCGAGACTTATAAAGAACCAGAAAGAGGCGTCTAACCAAAACAGTATCAGTCAAAGGGTGCATCAATATGGAAAATTGTTGGTTGATGCAAGACAACGCTATACAAATGGAGTGCATTTTGATGGGAGGGAAAAAAACCATCGGATGCATTGTTCGAATCGTGGCTCATGCACCTTGGTTTTTTAGAATGTATGGTAGTTTAGCAAATGTTTGTGCAAGCAAGGGAATAACAATTTTATCAAGGCTAGAAGAGATGCATGGAGAGAGAGTATGTTATGCGCTACTTGCACATGTTCTGGGCTCATGCACCTTGGTTTTTTAGAATGTATGGTAGTTTAGCAATATGTCGTGCACAAGGCATGGAAAAAGAGCATAAACAACCTAAAATCATTTTTCATCGAAACATTCGAAGCGGGGAGAAAATGTAGGAACCAACCATCTAAGACAAATAAGTGAATTATTCTATAGAAAGGCACATGCTAAATACGGCATAAAGCTCGCTTTAAGAACAAACACTTGGCACCGTTCTAAGGCCTCACAATCATTGCAGCAATGGAGATCAAAGAAACAAAGACTCGGTGAAGCTTAGTTGTAATACTTATTATGCTCGCACCATGCGGACTACTTCTCTCCCTTTTTATTTGCCCAAAGTGGGTTTCACATCGTATGATCTCATTTAGATCTTGCGAGCGCAAAATGGCACCTTTTCTTTTCTTTCTTTCTTTTTTTCTTTTTTTCTTTGTAGCGACGTAATTCTCTATGGTGTGATCATGTGAAGAATATTTAAAAAAAAAGAACATTACTCTCATTAAAGTCTGATAGTATAAAGTACAAACATATATATCATAAGTCATTGTTCCTCTACATGTAGCTCATTAGCTTGCTTAGGGGTGTGCATTGGGACCGTGATGAAGGTGTGACCAACTTGATCGTGGGTATGGGTTGGGCATGACCAATTCGGAATGGGGTGGGACGAACTTGACGAACTGTGGATGATGTGTGACGAGTTTGACCAAAGATGGGACCAGGCTTCATGGGGAGTATGATAGGCTTGATCAAGGGTGTGACGAGCTTGACCGGGGCGGACGAAGCGTGACTAGCTTGCCCGCGGAGGTTCACCAGCCTTGACTAGAAACATTGAGCAACTTCGCACCAGCCTTCATCGGGGGGTGCGACTAGCTTGTCTATGGGGGGTGATAAGCACGATAGAGGGTGTGACGAGCTTGATCACCCCTTTAGAGGTCGAAAGATTCCGAGTCCAAGTTCTTGGCGGCATCGCCTTTACTATTGAGAGATTCTCGAGTCCAAGTTCTTGTGGCACCGCCTTTACTATTTGGTGGCTTGTGAAGCTTATTCTCCTTTATGCACCATACTTGGGAACCTCAGAGAATATTGTCAATGCTCCCCGACAAAGTTGTTGATTTCCATCACCGCTATCCCGAAGTCCTAGTACTCTAGCTCCACGCTTAACCCCATGTTGCCATCGTAGGGAACCCAACCTCGTGTTATTTCCCATTAGTTGATTACCACATTTTGCCTTTGCTTTATGGCAAGTCGCCCGCTCCAACCAAATTCCTCTCCGCGGCAAAGGCAATTTTAAGGCCATGGCAAGTTATCTTGTTCCGGACCAGATCCCTCCGCCTCCATGGCAAAGGCAACTTCAAGCCGCATCCCCGCCTCCTCGGTGGGGCATGTATTGCCCAAATTATAATTGGTCCTTTTTATCTTTTGCCAAATTAGAATTGGTCTTTTATCTTTTTTTCGCGACGCTTGCACAAAACAAGAGTTGAGACTTTGAAGCAATTTGAAGCTATCCACGCTCTGTACCTAACCGATTATTGTGCACGTGGAGAGCCTCATAGTCGTTAGATTTCATCTACGGTGAAGAAAAAACCGAAATTCCAAATGCGCCTGTGGTAGCGGTAGCGCGCAGTTATTCCAAAAATTTTTCTTGAAACTGCTCCTCTCTCGCATCCTCTGATCCTCCCCTTCCGCTTTGTGCAGCTCGACTCATCGGGCCGAGCTATGGTGGCCTCGGCCACCGGGCTATGGCGGCCTTCACCGCCCCGGGCTATGGTGACCCTAGTTCTCGGACAATTGTACCACTGATTCTATCAAAGCTCTCTCCACCGAGCGCCTTCCACGCCTCAACCTTTCCAAGACCGTAAATGCCCTCTTCAGTGGTAAATATCTTTGCCGAGAGGAATGCTTGAACAGACATCACCGGGTTTGTACCGGGTTGCTCTTTAGTCGAATATCGAATTTGCATTGATCGCATGTCCAAGCACGCTTTTAATTTCTCAATGCTCCAAATTATGTCCCAAACTCCATGTCTCGTGCTCTCACTTCTTCCCGTGACACGGTTTCACCGCTAATTTGTGATGCCCATAGCACTTGTTTTAGTTTCGCATAACCCGCCCACTCTAAGTTTTCGCCAGAAATGTGAAGGCAAGGGCCGAAATTATAGCAAGTTTGTTATCGATCACCGCCCTTGGCCAAGGACAACAAATTGGGTTTTGCGTAAATGACTTCTTCTAAACTCAAGGGATGCCAACTTTTGAAAGCGCTTGAAGAATTGCAAAGGAGTTTGGTTGATCACATTGCAAAGCCGTCACGATTCTATTAAGGACAAGGGAGCTTTTTCTCGTTGTATTATCTAGCTGTTCTCTTTATTAGTGCATTAGGATAAGCGCATTTCTCGATTATTAAGTTAAAAAACTAAGTGGTGCATAGAGTGACCAGAGGAAAGCTCTCTTTGCTTTTTTCAATTGCATATGCATCCGAGATTCATATCTCATGCATTTGATGTTTTGTAGTTTTTGATCATGTATAAAGGAGGTTTCCTTTTCTCATCATCCATTGTCGGGTGCATTTAGTTGCTCCTTGGATTTTACTAAGTTAGCATATCATAATTCGCCTTATTTCAAAGAAAAATCTCGGTGTTTTATCAAGCTTCTAGAATAGATATTTTGTATATCTTATTTATTTGTTTATTCCGTGAAGTTGCACTAACCTAAAACCAATGACTTTTATAGATTGTGCTTTAGGCCGATGAACGAGTTGTGCCTAAAGATGATAAAGAGAGCAATTATAGACCGCCGTAGAAGGTCTTCAATCTAAGGTACATTAACTTGATTCGAAAATGCCGGGTTTTGAGGATTCCAATAGACCCTTTTATGTCGTAAGTGTAAGCATACCTATTGATCATGTATATGCAATCAATGATGCGTCTAATGCAGTCGCGGCTACTGAAGATTATCAAATGTTGCTTAAAGGCTTTTAAAGCAACTTGTGAAGACAAAAATGATGGATGTTTCTGAAGATGGATTTCCCAGATTTGATTTGACATTGCTAGGGATGGGACCTAATAGGCATATTGCATCATCATTTCCTAACCACCATCTTGTGAAGGAGACAAAAAATGGATAATTCACATACTTGACTTGCCAAAATCATCGCCTCCAACGCCCGACAATGATGCTTCTTGTGATAAATGCAAAGAACAAACATCATTTTTGTGGCTATTGGTCCGCAAAGTGGACATGATGAAAAAGGTATTTGGCAGAAACCGCCACCGTGGAATTACCAAAGACAAATGGTGTTTCCTTTTAATGGGAGTGTCATTTGGTATGCCGATAAAGCA
This sequence comes from Isoetes taiwanensis, assembly GCA_021234155.1. Lineage (NCBI taxonomy): Eukaryota > Viridiplantae > Streptophyta > Lycopodiopsida > Isoetales > Isoetaceae > Isoetes > Isoetes taiwanensis. The sequence goes on along the minus strand of JAJEKV010000008.1, from coordinate 23,830,574 downwards.
GCAGCTGCCACTTTATAGGTAACTCCTATAGTCAATGAAGATTTTGGATAATGGTGGTTAAAACATGTTGCTGAGCATACACAAAGTCTGAAGTTGTCCATTTAATGGGAGTGTCATTTGGTATGCCGATAAAGCAGCAGCTGCCACTTTATAGGTAACTCCTATAGTCAATGAAGATTTTGGATAATGGTGGTTAAAACATGTTGCTGAGCATACACAAAGTCTGAAGTTGTCCACTGCTTTTAGTTATATGAAACGTCTATATAGACATCTGTACTAATAATATTCAGATCCTAGTCTGCAATGCCAGTCTGGAAGACACATTTTTGCTAGTCTTAACGAGTCATAATAATAGGAGATTGTGACATTTTTTTGAGCCCATAACAAGCATTCAAAATGATGGCTTTTAATTTGGATGAAGGTAAGACAGAAAATCGCTAATGGTCCCTATTCTATGCAAGGATCTCTAGATTGAAGTATTTGAGACTGGAGTAATTGTCTTCATTATATCTTCATTATATCAATGAAAGCATTGAGATTTGCCCTAACATTTGTGTTAGGGTCTGCTTAAAACATTTTATCTTCAAATTCTTCCTGGCTAAGGCATTCCAAGGTGGAGCGTGAATATAGGAAAGTATTAAACTGAGTTACAAATAATTTTGTTAAGTTTGACAAGAGACTTTTGGTGGTACTTAATTATTATGGATTGGGGCTAAAAAGCTATTAAGGAAACAAGGTGCTGCGCATGGAGGGTTACTCGCTAGTGCCCAAAGGGAGTGTTTATATTTTCGTGTTGTATCGTCTTGGTTTAATATTGAACCTTCTAAATGTTATAAACATACTAATTCTATATGTTTGCAACTTTCTTTAAATCATTGTTTACAATTACTTGCAAATTTCTCCATATTCTAATGACAATATATTAGTTTTTAAGAATTCTAGCCATACATAGCATAACGGAGTACAAACATCTTATGAAGAATCACAGGTTTATATTCTGAAATATCTTGTTCACAGCTTTCGCCTCAAAAAAGGATCCGAAAGGTAGCATTTTTGAATTCTATACCCAAGTCACCAGTGGGGAAAATACAACGTAAGGAGTTGAAAGAGCTTGCACACTCTAAGCCATGGTGATTATGTTTTGTTCTGTGGGCTTCGGCCCTTGTTCTGGTTAGGGACTTCGGTCCCGTCTTGTACTTGTGGTCCCATAACCCGATTGGGTTCCGTGGACATTAAAAGTTTCTTCCTTCCTTCCTTCCTTCCTCATCAAGTGCTAGTTCTAGACAACCATAATATTGGCAAATGCAACCAAAGTTTTAAAGGAAATAGATATAAGGCTTGCATAAGGTATAAATTATCAAAGAGTCTATAGAACATGTAACACATATATACATATAATGAGACCTCTAGAAATTTATGTGGACCCTGCACCTGATGCAAAGAAGTTTGGTGCACAAACAATCTTTCTGGCTAATTAACAAACTTTTTTACAAGTATGCCTAAACTTGACAGTTGCTCCAAAATATATTGGGTATATGAGCTTGTCTAGCAACCCCATCAGGAGGCTTTGAACAAATGCATTAACCAACTTATTTAGACACTTTATTTTGTAACTAGCGTTGCTTTTGATATTACAAATTAAAAATTTCTGTAAAAAGTAATCAAACGTGCTTTTGACTAGTTCTGCTTCTTTCTGTAATGTCTTTGCAAAGCATTTGAAAGATGGAAACTACATCTTTTATTTTGTAACTAGCGTTGCTTTTGATATTACAAATTAAAAATTTCTGTAAAAAGTAATCAAACGTGCTTTTGACTAGTTCTGCTTCTTTCTGATAGGGGAGTAAAATCCAACTTCCTTTTTATCTTCTTGCACAGATTATAATTGGTCTTTTTATTTTTTTCTGCTTCTTTCAGATAATAAGTAGATTTGCATAATAGGAATGGTGCAGGTTAAAATGGCACAGATAATAAGCTGAATATTGCATAATACATTTGAAGGCTTTTACTTTGCTTACATGACATGAAAGCTAGAAACCCAATTCTGCAATAATGTGCCCTGTAAACTTTTGGGTGGAAAGAAAAGGCTAGAAGTACCTTCCTAATGCATAAGTTCATAAGCATTCCATATCAGTGCATTGGTCTATCCTGATTACGTAGGAGTCCTAATAATATGAGATCTTCAACCACTATACCAACAATGTTATAGGCAACTTGTGCTTACTAAACTGCTAATACAACCAAGACAAGTCAAATGCAGGACCATAGGCATCAAGACAAATATTCTTGTAAGTATATTCATTCCAGATACATGTCCAGAAGAAATAGGTGCTTCATCTGTCCCCTCGAGAATAAGTGCATCCAGTCCCTTGCAACATCCAGCTCTTTGCAACCTTGTGTGATCTGGGGCACACATCATGTACATGTATCACATATTACATTTTGTGAAACAAAGGATACCAAGTAATAAAAGCAGGCCTTTGAGTTCTGCAATACCAAGCGCATATAACTGAGTATCATTTCCCTTTTGCTGCAAAAGAATATTAATCTATTAGCAGAAATATTATCATATAAATTTATCTGCAGAAATATTAATCTATGAGCAGAAATATTATCATAACTAGTGCCAAGGGAAAATAAAGATAACCGCCTGTACAAAAGCTATAAATGATTGATAAATACTTCATGCTTACTGTTTTCAAATAACGGGAAGTAAAACAAGAATCACTAACAAAGGAAACTGGCAACAGTAAAATATGTGACTAAATTAGATGTTGAGACATATTGATAGCATATAAAAATGCCAAAAGTACATGTAATGGAGAATGCAGCATCCCCACTTATACTTGTATGGACAGGCCAAATGAAGTCCAGACGTCCAGATAAATTGGCATTCAGAGCCCTGGTAGAATAGATGAACTTTTCGTTATAACCATCGTCCTCATTGCACTGAAACATCCACATGAACTGCATATTCCATTATCATGAAGCACCAGTATATTCCAACAAATGTTGTTCCAAACAGCTCAAACCCAAACGAATTTTGTATTATCTGTATCATGCTTTCACCCGGCATGAATCAATTTCTTGCATCCTCTGAGAAGTAATGGCTAAGAGACACAACCAGCGTGTACTTTTGCATCTTATTCTACTATCACTGGAAAGAAAAAAAGTGGCATGCATATAGGAATGACAAGCAAGAAAGGTTTTAATCAAGATCATTGCCTGTCAAGATTCTTGATACGTTCTTCATGCTATCATCATCACTATCCTCATCGTCCTTATCATCACAACTGTCAGAGTCATCATCTGGCTCTGCAAGGCATGGGCTTCAAATTAAATTACCACTATCTCTCTTCTCCATGTCAAACCTTAAACCCAGCCAAAAAAAAAAAAAAGGCCCTTTGACTATCTATTGTTTGTGAAATGCGGATAACAAATGGCTTGTGATTAATTAAATCACTCACATATACATCATAACTGAATAAAGCAGATAAAAATGTCTACATACCAGAAATCACAGTGATGTCCACAGATTTCACAATAGCAACAACGTCTTCTTGACTCAACTAAGACAAAAAGCTAGAGAGCTCATTTGTCTTCAAAACAGAAAGGTCACCAGGAGGAACCCAATAACAACTTCCAGGAACAAAAGGGAGCCAAGCAGAAGCTGCCTTACGAACCTTGTACTCAAGGTTTGCCTTCTCCATCCGTTGCTGAGTATCCCACTCTGAATGAATCTCGACACTTTCTTCACAAGGGGCAGCGGCAGATTGGTGTCCACCATCATCAGATTCAGAACCCCCTTCTGAGTTCGCCCCAGAAGAACCTGGCGTTTCCGCAGGCCCAGAAGAAGCAGAAGAGGCTGTTGCAGCAGCCACCAAAGGATTTACAACTGGTACAATGGTAGCAGCAGCCGTAGTTGCGTTGGGGCCGCCGGAGTTGATGTTTTAATAAATATTTCGAGCCAAAAGTTTTAAGAAATACTAGAAAAAATATTAATGAGTTTGACATAATCATAATCGTTTCATCTGGACTGTTGGTTAAAGGAATATGCCACGTCATATTCCCTCTCCAACAGCCAAATGAAGATAGGGACAAACCCCATTTTCCACCTCAGCACATGGTTTTCAAACTATAAAAGAAGTCAATCTACGCAATACAAATTTACCTACCTCAAAGAATGTAATTGCAAAACATATACGGCATTGCAAGAACACATACAAACAACATGATTTTCCCCTAGATCCTCTCGTCATTCACAAACACATGCTCATCCACATATATTCACCATAAGAACCTAAAATCTGGACAAAACAAAGAGCAATACAGCTTACCCATATGCAAATATCATGCAGATTCAAAGAAAACAATTGGGGATTTGAACCCCCGCCATGATAAGGCAAAGCACTAATGCCTTGCCATCAAAAGCACCAACACTCATTACATCTAAAATCATCATTGTTGCAACAATAGAACAAGGACTACTGTGGCAAAAAAAATTGGATCCCTCGACACAAGAATCACTGAATATGCAAGAAGAATCACACAAGAATCTCGCTCTGCCAGATTGTAGAGTAGGAAAGCATCAAAGGAAGAGATTTTTGAAAGGGGTTTTAATTTTGGTGATCGTGGATGTATATTAAAGCTTTCTCTCGCCCCACAAGGCGAGAGTCTTTACAAATTCAAACATGGGCTCATCGAAGCTTTGCAAATCCACCTGATGCAAAAAAAAACTAGCTTGGACTAAAATCGAAGATCCGAATCTATCATGTCCACGCCACCCTGCCTTGTGCCCTAAATGGAAACCCTGAATTCCATGGAAACCTCTCAAATAAACAAATCACAAGAGCTTAGAAGCCATATTTCTGATGTCAGCATTATATGATTTTGGCATACTCATACTTGCCAAAACCTTAAGTAATATCTGCTGCTTTCAACAATTGAAGAAGATAATTATTAAGATCCCATAGCTCCAAAAACCTAACGCTCGCGGAATGTATATATGTGTTGAGTCCAAAGAATAGCTACGCAATGATTTGCCTAATTTTCTTCGTATATTTTAATAAGCTTGCAATACTTTTGTTTGGTATTTGCGGGCAGTATTTCTGGCATAGTTGGGCCAAGATTTGGCCATTGTATCGTATGGCAAATCGTATGGAAGGCATACGCTTCCAATGATTCGAAATGTTGTTGGGCGCTTGAAGGTAGACAAATGAAAATTAGTTGTGGCATCTTTATTTGGGGCTTATCCATGGCATGTTACGAGGATAGGAAAGGGTCGAAAGCACATGGCCGATCCGGGGACGAGAGGTCTCATAACATGCCTGCCTCTCGTGTGGAATTCGAAATTGATTGAGAGCCTCGGAATGGAACGACTTATTGAAGGGGAAATCTTCGGGAGGGGAGTTTCGAAGAAACCGCCTGCCGGCCGCCGCCGCCAGTAAGGCTTTCTTCCTGAAACTCCCCGCGACCGAAGTTTCCCGCCGTGAATCCGGCGCTAGACCCTAAAATTTCCCAATTCCCGAATCAGAGTGAGAAAAATGCGTGAAAGCCATTTTAATCCGATGTTTTTGCTTTTATTCATGTCATTTCTTGAGTTTTTGGCGTAAGATCAGCCATGGCTAGGATAAGAGATGCTTTTGGTCAAGAAAATGAAGAAATGCTTGAATGAATCATAGCTAGGTAGTGATGCAGAGCATGCGATCTTTTGGAGCAAAACTTTCAAATTATGGCAGAGGGCAAAAAATGTCTCAAAAAGAGGCAAAATCTTGGCCATAGAGCTTCCTGCAGATGGCACAGTGGAAAAGAGGTTTTAGAGCTCTTACCCTCATAAATTAGTCCACATCAAAAATTCTACATCTAAATCATTCTCAGATAGCACTTCGGCAGGCAAGAAGAAACCCCGGAATCGCCGAGCAGATGCTCTTCATCGCAGAGCAAGGGGACTCAACTTGAAAACCCCGGTGGCGCACCAAATCGCCACCGTAAACTTAGACGCTTAAAATTACCTAAAATAAAAATGCCCCGAATCGCCGAAAATTTTAGGGTCTCGCAGTTTACGAATCTATAAATGCACGGGTATCATGAAGCCGATTCTTTGGTTGTTCATAAACCCACTAAGGGCAAGTGGTAGAAGCTGCCCGCCCGATTCCCCGAAATTCAGTGGGATTCACATGTTGAGAAGCAGCGAACCTGAAAAACGGCGATGGCTTCGACAGGCCGAAGGAGGCAGATGTGCAGGCATCGAACTACCAACGGCTGAGGCAATGTAGATCCGTGCGTAGTCGAAGGTTTCTTCCCAGCTTTGTTAACGTTTTTTCCTTGCCTTGTTTCCCGGCACTAGCACTAGCAGTAGTAGTAGCGACATCCAGTTCATGGTGGTCGATGCTGCCATTGTATTGTTTTTTTTTTTTTTTTTTTTTTTTTTTTTGCCATTAGGCTTTTAGATTTGGCAATATAATTGCAATACCATATGTTTGGAGGTTTTAGAATGGAGGAGTTCTTGTGTTTTGAGCGCACGCCATGGAGAATCTGGGATGCTTTGGGCAATCGGGCGTAGATTTTGAACCATGCATTCAGTTGGTAAAATTTTATGTTATTTATTATTTTAGTGGAATTGGAACTTGCTGTTGAATTTTTGTTGAAAAAATTCATGATCATCGATCTGGCACAACAGAGGATATATTCCAAAGATCAATGGCCACAAATAAAAGATGGAAGAAAAACCCACAGGGAAAGAAAAATATTGGAATAAATACAATATTGTTGAATTTTTGTTGAAAAAATTCATGATCATCGATCTGGCACAACAGAGGATATATTCCAAAGATCAATGGCATTCATTATTTATTCGCCTTTATGGGTCTTATATTCATCTTTTCATTTCCCTCCATCGATTTGGCGATATTCCATGCTTTATGCCGATCAAAGGCCATCGAAATTTGAGAAAAAATGCATGCCAAAGTCAATAATTCAAAGGAACATATGGTCTCAATAAAAAAATAGGGCCAACAAAACTTGAATGCAATAGTAGCAAATGGGCAATAATAGCAGATTGCCTGAATGCAATACAGTGGATAGCGGAGCCAAAATGAGGCTGCGGAATACGACAAGCCTCGCCAAAATGAAGATGTGGAATGCAACAAGCTACGCCGAATCGCAGAAATCTTCCAAGCTACTTCAAAGCTTGAAGATTTGAACCGCCGCCAAACCAAAATTTCACCGTAACCCAAAGGAACAAGCTCCCCTTAAGTAGATAAATTCTAAGCTTGAAGTTCTGCCATCGGCAACAATGGCATGTAACATCGACCTGTCATCCCAAGAAACATGCCCATGTGCGCAACCGTCTCCTTCTTCACCGTAACCCAAAGGAACGAAATCATAATAAATGCACTCATTTCCTGACTTCAACCTTCCACGGCCAACAAGCCGCTTTGATTCACTCCGCATATAAACTACCATATGATTTCTCATACAATACAGCGGCCAAATCTTGGTCCGACCATCCCTGAAATACCTCTAGCATGCAAATATTGCAAGTTTATTGTGGTTGTCATGTTGCGAATATTGCTTTTCGCCGAAACGCCGACTCACCCAGAACGGGATTTTATGTAACTTTGAACTAGTGACTTACTCTTGCAAGGGGGTTTGTGTAACTTTGGAATGGAGATGTCCTTGAAATATAGAACTTGATTTTTCTATAATATGAGAAGCTCCTAACAATGTGTGCTACCATTGCACAAAGACTGTGATCCTCAACCCATGTTTTATATTATATATAACTAGTAACAAAGGCTCAAATATGGGGCAATCGTTGAAAACTTGTAAGATTAAATTATCCTTCATATTTTGTTTCATTTGTGTATAATGGCCCTCCCTTGAAAATCTATAACTTGTGGTTACAATTCACATTTGCTTTCAATGATGGCCCTCTCTTTTAATGCATGAACAAGAGTTTGGGGCTACATTTATTATCCTTCATATTTTGTTTCATTTGTGTATAATGGCCCTCCCTTGAAAATCTATAACTTGTGGTTACAATTCACATTTGCTTTCAATGATGGCCCTCTCTTTTAATGCATGAACAAGAGTTTGGGGCTACATTTCTTTTTGTGCCTTGTGGTGGTGAAGATATAAACGTACACTTGCATGTATAGCTTATAGAGGTACAAAATTTTACCATCTAGAAATTTAAAATGGTCAACCCAAAATCCAAAATCGCTAAGGAAAAATAGTTAGGGTTTTCTTTTGGGATGGTAGAATTAAAATCAACCCAAAATTCAAAATCACATCAATGCTATGGAAAACATACACTATCCATTACAGTAAGTTTTCATGCTCCTAGTGTGGGCATCCCATGATTAATTAACAAAGACATAATCGATGCTTCCTCGATTAAAAGATGGGTTCCATATTTTTTTAAATCAGAACATGGAGATTGTAAGGTCTATTGTCAGAATTCGAACCCTAGAGCCACTTCATGTATGGCGGCAACACCCAAGCATGTAGTAGTTGTTTTCCGTGCCCCAAACCTTCCTGGCAATCCCCCCACACGTGCAGATTGTCTTTGCTTCGACATCCTAACCTATTGCCAAGAAGTGCTCGCTAGGGCTCTGCTTGTTCTTGTACGTGACTAGCGTGATTGTCAAAGGAACCAAAGATGAAAGCTAATAAAGCTTCCTTGTATGGTTTAAAGGTATGATAAAAATGCTTTAAGAAGCAGGAAGTTTGGTTGTCTTCATTCATTTGATGAATGATAAGCTTCCAATGCCATGTTTCTTCAACTAAGTTCACATGTTTATTCAACTAAGTTCACATGGTACTTACATTTTGTAAATTTTGTTATAAGGTGTAGCCTTGTTGAGTTCTCCTTACAATTTGTAAATTATGTTCTAAGGTGTAGCCTTGTAGAGTTCTCCTGATCTTGGTAACCATTTATTGAATTGCTTGGCTTGGCAACTATACAATGGAACCTTCTTTTGCACCTGCCTATCATATCATCTATCATGCATCTTCAATACTGTAGTCAAAACCGTTGCATTTGTGTGGAGATATAAAAGACATATAGGCTTGTCGTCCAGGATTATATATTGACTGATAACGAACACACTAAAAGGGCAGATCCTTCATGAGCTCCAACCTCAATGAGGCTTTATTCCATACCCCCAAGCACACAGACCATATCAATTCCTCCCCTTCCTCAAGATGCTTGAGCATAGATATATATTGACTGATAACGAACACACTAAAAGGGCAGATCCTTCATGAGCTCCAACCTCAATGAGGCTTTATTCCATACCCCCAAGCACACAGACCATATCAATTCCTCCCCTTCCTCAAGATGCTTGCCTTTAAGCATGTGGAACACCCTAATGTTGCCACGAGAAATTGAACTTTAGCTCTGATAGCAAATGTTACACACCGGCACCTCTAGTGATAACCAACACACCAAAAGGGCGGATCCTTCATGAGCCCAATCTCTATGAGGCTTTATCCCATACCCCTACCAACTTGCTCTTTCTTACTGCTTTGGACTGATCCTTTTTCCAGAATATTATTTTCTTCTTTTTGCTCATCATTTTCTGTTTCATCATCTGAATTCAAGTCAATTTCCTTCCTAAATATCTAGTTCTTTTTCATCTGCAACTTGCTCTTTCTTACTGCTTTGGACTGATCCTTTTTCCAGAATATTATTTTCTTCTTTTTGCTCATCATTTTCTGTTTCATCATCTGAATTCAAGTCAATTTCCTTTTCCTTACCCTTCTCAGAGTTAATTCCTGTATTTTTTGATATTTGACCATGTCTATCTTTGTAAAATACTTCCTCATCAAATACAATGCCCCTGCTGATGATTATTTTATTCAAATTGGACATAAACATTCGGTATCCTTTTGATTCCTCATCGTATCTTACTAGATAACCTAGATGTGCCTTATTGTCCAATTTCTTTCTTAATTCACTGTGTAGATGGATGTAGCCTAGACAACTATAAGCTTTTAGTCTGCTATAGTCAATGTTTTCTTTATGATTTGGCCATACAAGAAATGGTATATTCCCATGCAAACTATTTGACGGCATTTTGTTTTGAATCATAACAACAGTTTTGAGAGCTTCTTTTCATAGCTTTCTTGGCAGACCTGCGTACTTCAACATAGATTTAACAGCATTCAACGGAGTCCTATTTTTTCATTCAGCAGCTCCATTTTATTGTGGAATGAATCTACAAGTCAATTGTTATATAATCCCTCTTGCAATACAGAATTGCTTGAACTTCCTGGAGAGATATTCTCCACCACGATCTGATCTAATGCATTTCAGTTTTCTTTCCGTTTGTCTTTCCATCTTCGTCGCATATAATTTCAAAGCATCCAAAGCTTGGGACTTCTGGTTAAGCAGTAGCATTTACACTTCCTACTACAATTGTCAATGAACGAAATGAAGTATCTTTTTACAGTTCTTCCCTTAACATTAAGGGGTCCACAGAAATCTATATGAATAGCTCGAATGGCTCGTTTGCTCTATGCTTTGATCTCAAGAAAGGTAACCTACTGATTTTTTCAACCATGCGTTCTTGACATATGATTTCTTGCTTTTATTTTCTAATTTCTTGCAACATATCAGACCTTTCTTTTTTCTTTTTCTTTTTTTTTTGAAGGTAAGAATTTTTTTTATATTATATGGATAAAAAAGAACAATGTTTGATGTTAATAGAGAATTACTACAGGAGTAATCTCAACATCTTCATTCTCTACTAACACAAAACTTATTATGAATTGCTCTTGGAGCTGATACACTTGTAGATCTCATGAGTCTTCCCACATGGTAACCAAATAATACATGATGATACTGAGGACAAGCCCTGAAGGCCCCTGAAGGATTCATATCAATCAGTAGAACCACATAAGTCCTGTGTAATGCTGAAAATAGGCAAGAGAAATATAAAGCTCCATATCTGTAAAGGTGTAGCAAGAAGTATGAATCTCAAGAAGCTCTCACTCAAACATATCAGTATTTGAGCATAACCAACCAAGCATATCAGTACTTGTGAAGGTTATGAGGTTCTTGGCATAAGATACCAAAGCCAATCAAGAATCAGAAATCTCCCAAGCATAGCAGTACTTGAGAGTTCTTGGCATAAAAGCCAAAGCACATCAAGAATCAGCAACTACTCAAGCATAGCAGTACTTGAGATAGCAACCGAGTGCTAAAAGATTTAATTCTGCTTGCTAGTCATATACATCCTGTTTCCTTTGCACTTTCAAACCAAAATTCAGCAAGGTATCAAGACCCACATGAATACACTGCCAAAGAAAGAATCTATCTGACCATCCAATGTACAATCCGGACCCTTCTGCTAGAAAGAAGGAGTAGGAAAAAAGGAATGGCCAAATGGGAAAGAACCTGGATGAATAGAATGTAAGATTGCAAGAAACTGAAGCTGCATCCCTTGATAGATCTGCCTGCATTATTACTCCATCTTATAGGCCTCCACGCCATTTCGATGCGTTCTTGCCTTAGAAAAAGATCAAGATTCAAAGAATCCAATCTAGAGCCCAGACAAGAAACATACTGCCAAGAGAGCAGAAGAGCAAAAAGGCCACGTTAGTGGCTTACCAGCAAAAATCTATGAAGAACCGCTTGATACTGCTTCAAAATTCTGACGCCAAAAAACTCCAGGATTTCCTCCGCCAACGTTGTCGATTCTCTGCTAGCAACTGGATTCTACTTAGAAAAGGTCAAGAGAACAGAGGTAGTGCCGGAAATGGAGGGCAGAGGCGGCTCCCTGCCTCCGGAACCGCCCTAGCCGCTGCCGTTGCCGCCTGCGCCAAGAAACATCCCAAGGTTCTATCATAGAAATTTCCAGTCATCAGACCTTTCTTTGACATAAATTTCACATTGTTCAAATGAATATGTGCCAGCCTATTGTGCCACAATTCTGAATCATATATCATAACAGCATTCAGACTATCCAAAGCAACATTATCATTTGAAACAAATCTCCAACATGTTTTGCAAAAAGCCTTAATTCATATTCAAGAATGCTTTATAAGTCTGATCATCAAAGATGATTTTGAACCCAAGATCCACTAACTGACTGATTGAGATTAAATTTTTTATCATACTTGGTACACATAAAACATTATTGAATCCTACTTCTTCTCCGTGCAAGTCTAGTAATTGCAATAAACCGCTTCCTTCTACTAATTGCAGAGCTCCATTTCCAACTTGTACTTTCTTTGAATTAGCAGCATTTAGGTTCTTAAGAAGATCAGTTGATCTGACTACTGATCTCTCAGCTCCAGTATCAACTACAATTACATCATTTTTGCAGTCAGTATGTTCATTCATTTTAGGATCAAGTACTGAACAAATCAAGATATATTTTTTTCGCTTGAGCACTTTGCTGCCATGTGTCCTTTGCCATCACAATTGAAGCAAGTGAATTCTACACTTAGTTTGGGACACTTTGATTTTATGTGTGTCCATCTCATTACAATGGTAACACGTGCCTTTTGCATATTCTTGCTTCTTATTTCTCCCTGCCATGTGTCCTTTGCCATCACAATTGAAGCAAGTGAATTCTACACTTAGTTTGGGACACTTTGATTTTATGTGTGTCCATCTCATTACAATGGTAACACGTGCCTTTTGCATATTCTTGCTTCTTATTTCTCCCAGTAAACAATATTTCAGCTGAATATCATCCCTTTTAATCGCTCTCTTTTGCTCCACTTCTATCCTTAACATATTCTCTGCCTTATTCCTTGTCTTTGCTACATTTCTAATTAGGACAGGCAGTTGATCATTTTCAGAAATAGCTCTAGCAATAGATTATAACACTTGATATCTCTCATTTATTACCACTCCACCACCATCGAAATCAGCTATTATATTGTCGAACTTATTAAAAAGTTCTGATACATCATCATCCTCATGAAATTTTAAGCTTCTTGATTCATTCTCCAACACATCAATATGTGATGAGGTTTGAACTTCATAAAGTCTGAGCAAATAACTCCACATTTGTCTAGGAGACATACCTCTTAATTTTAGCATAATGGTAGGTCCAACTTTGCTGCAAATAATCCCTTTTGCTTCCTTTATTTTGGCTACTCTGACTGCAGTAGCATTTCCACTTGAATCTCCACTCTGAGCGTCTTCAGATCTTCCAAATGTGCTGCAAAGGTTCAATTCTGTCCCTTCCATTCATTTTGTCATAGTGAATGCATTTATTATAGTCCAAGTGCATGCATTTTAGGTTGATTCTCAAGTATAATGGGTGAACCATTTGTGTTTTACCATTGAGCCATTCGGTTATGAAGCGGTTGAGCCATTAAAAATTGAAGTCTGATCCTATTGAAGTATCCAACTGAGCCATTGCGAACAATTATCCTTACCATTCAATCACTGAAAATGTCATTATGCACTGAGCCATTTGGGTAACCACTAAGACATTAAGGTACGTAACCAACGTCACCTTAAAATTACTTGAGATTATTGCTTGACTTGATTTTAGGTAAATTTTAGTGCATTCAGAATTTCTGGCGGCGCTCTGATGGCACTGCCATCTCCCATTATACACCATCATACTTAAAATTACACTTGAAATTCAGAAGTACACGTAAAATTCAACCAATACATCAGAGTTCACAAGTACATTTAAAATTGAGGCAAATATAGAAGAGTCATTGTTTCAAATTTGAAAACAAGAATTACATTTTCAAAATGGATCACTTCCATCATATCAAAACCAAAATCCATGTGATATGAAAGTTATCACATCAGAAACAAAGATTTTCGCATCAGCAACTAAATCAGCAACTAAAGTTCAGATTTTTTATATCAGAAATCAAGGGACCTTTGGTATAGCAGCGAATACGTCCTCCACTATTGCTCCAGAATGCAAAGGGAAAGAAACACACAATTTTTATTTGTCACTATCATGAATGATTGTCTACCATTGTTACTCATTGTTGAGTTCGTAATATAACTCCCACCTTCCAGCTGAGGACAAGACTGAAGACACTTCTCCCGGACATCGTTAGTGATATCAAGTTGCCTCAGATTCGTGACAGCCACATTACCAGAATTCACAGCAAATGTAATTCTCGAAACCATTGCCAAATTTAGTTAGTTAGACTCTCTTGGTAGTTAGGGTTTTCTTGCTTATAAATGCCATTTCTTTGCTTTTCTTCTTCATCAGCTCATCTGTGTTCTCCTCATGTTGATTCTTCTTCAGTCATCTTCAACTGCGACAACATCCTTAGTAGCAACTTGAGTAACTGAACCAGCAGGAAGACCGATCGGAACCTGCAAAAAAAAAAAGTTACTAAACTAAATAATTAAACTAAAACACAGAAAATAACGTAAGAACATACCTCAGTTGCAATTCTTTCTTGTCATCAAGAATTGCAAAACCCGTAGGTTTACTAGCGGGCAACCCAATTTTCTCACCACTAGAACTTGCTCCAGCATTAAATGCTGTCATCATTGCATTCTTCTTAGTCTTTTGCTGCTGAAGAACATCACTATAAATCTTCAAAGACCCGTCATTGTTATAGGGACATCCAAGAATATTCATTGCAGCATCAACCTGCATTTCTTTAGTTCTATCATACCTAGAATACACAAAAACCAGTTCAGAACAGTAGACAAAAGCAAACAAAAAAGTCAAATAAAACAAAGTCACTTACTTTTTATATGAATCGACATTTCAATGACCAATTATCAGCATCCCGATTTTAGGTGGAACTCCAGCCATTGATAACCTCAAAACCAGCGTTACACGACCACTCTTATTTGTTATTTCCATATCACTCACCAAACTGCCCATACACTGCAACCAAGTACGAATTTTGTTGACACCCATTGGTACCTTCTGGTACCATGCCTGCAATAATACAAATATTGAAGACTGTTATTTAAAAAAAAAAATAGAAATACAATAAAGTTAAACAACTTACGTTATATTTTGGATTAGAAATTCTTTGCAAGAAAAAAGCCCGTAGCTGATCATTTATCCTTGTCTGGCAAATGCCTAACATATTGTTTGTACGTCTCAACAAAATCTGTTTCATAACTCCAAATCGGCGGGCAAAAATGAGAATCATCAAACCTATTCATGCTATTGTGCCAAATCTTTGAAACCTGCTCCTTGTACATGAAGGCATCTCCATACTCATCATTACGCAGACGGACATCACAATCAAGAACTCCATGGAGCTCTGCATGTCCTTGAATCCTAAATCTAGAAACTATGTAATAGGCTAACCATTTCTAACAACCTGAAATAAAGCATAACTTACAATACATGTACAAAATTAACACCATTAAGTACATTCCCTCAAATCTTATAGTATTTTATAAACCTCAATATACCGTATACAAAACCTTGTACATGCATACCCCATAAACGAGGATCGCTATGTATGGTCCAGATCAAGGAATAAAGGGCAAATATGCCCATCCGACAGCTCTCGATGCCCGGAGTAACCCCCCGTGTGAATATGCACCCAAACCAAAGGGGGTTTCAGGGGGATTGTAATCTAAAAATGTTAGATGCAATGGTTTAAGTTAATTAATGTTAATGGTAGTTGTGTGTTGGTTGTTGTATTAAAAAATTTTTTGGGCCCTTCGGGCCCTTAAGAAAATAAAGAGATGGCAAAATATCTCGTGTAGAAAAATATTGGTGACATCAAACATAAGAAAAGTTTAACGGAACAAACATAAGAGAAGTGCAATGGAACAAACAGGTAATGAATAGCAACTTTAGAATATGGGGCTTCTTGCAAAACCATAGTGCCTATATCTTGTCAAAACTATACCACCTATATGTTTGGCAAATAAGGATGAGATACCATAGGACCATAGGAATTGATATTGCAACCATCATAGATTGCAACCACCGTAGATGGTGAAGCTTCAAATTTGATGTTTAAAGAGCAAATAGGGACTTGAACCCAATGCATCCTTGCAAAATAGTGGTGCTTAAATCTTGCCAAACCATACCAGCTATATCTTCATCAAATAAGGATAAATAAGGATGAGGTACTACACAAATTGATATTGCAACCGCCATATATGGTGAAGCTTTAAATACGAAACAATGTTTGTGTTTAAAGAGCCATGTAATATATCTGGGGCGTAGAAGAACAGCATTTTTATTTCTTGATATACATGTTTTACCATGAACACAGGTTTAAAAAATAACGAAAGAGTTAAAACCTTGCTTGACTCCAATTCCAGTTGTAGCCTCTTTATTCCTTCTATCAATTATATTAATCTGCTAAAGGTAGTATAGCACCAAATCTATGTACATAACAGGCAATAAAAGGGTAACTCATACCATTCTCATTCACGAAAGTTATTGCTCCAATTCCAGTTGTAGCCTCTTTATTCCTTCTATCAATTATATTAATCTGCTAAAGGTAGTATAGCACCAAGGTATCCCAGCTCTAACATGCAGATTCATGGAACTTACCTGCATGTACCTCTACTGCAACAATACCAAAAGATGGAAATATTGCAAGAACACAATCAAGCTTCACATAGTCTGTGGGCAATGCTATGCACCGCAGCCACATGTGTGAACTTCTCGGCAATTTCAAGAACTTGAAGGCTTATCGCAGACTCAAGTTTTTCTCCCATACTTCCTACAATATAAAAGACTTAATTAGGACATTTCATATTATCTCCGGCTAAGCATGACATGTGATCCATTATATCCATCACTTTGGATAAACTTAGAAACTAAATGAATAATACTAGAAATAAGAAGCTATACTCACCACTTTCATGCCTTTAGCGAGGGATGTGAGCTCTCTAAGAGCTCGCTTTGAAGCTCCTTTCGCGATGAATAAGGTTGATTAGGAGAAGTTAACTGAGGGCTTAACTTCTTCCGTGATATGTCCATTGTCAAGCGTTGGGTCAAAAGTATACCTTTTGGCCAAACGACCAGTATTGGGAAAAGCAAATTCCGTTAGATATGAAGCAAAAGCCATGGTTAGTGATATTAAAGCAAAGGTATAAAAGCTTTATAAAGAACATGACGTCCGCACATACCCGTGAGAGTGAAGGCCCATGCAAAGGCAATTTCAAATCTGAGTTCAATTCATCTTACACACACCGCCTTTGACCTCCTCGAATTTAAAGTAAGGTAAAAGCTCAGAGTTTGCATCTGCAGCTTCTTCAAAGAGCTCATTTAATTGCATCTGAAATTTGAAAAGAGATTTCACAAAGAACATCGTTAAATAATTTAGCTTGCTCTCTTCTAAGGCAAAGGAAAGAATAAACCTCATTCCAAGAGTTTGCATCTGCAGCTTCTTCAAAGAGCTCATTTAATTGCATCTGAAATTTGAAAAGAGATTTCACAAAGAACATCGTTAAATAATTTAGCTTGCTCTCACAGCTACTGGGAGGCCATAACCTGAAACCTTGCCCTATAATAATAAGAGATAGGAAGGTGCTGTAAAAAACAGATATGAAGATGCGAACAACAGAAGCCCTACGCCAAGCCTGATTATAGGCCGCATCAGATAGTACAGCTACTGGGAGGCCATAACCTGAAACCTTGCCCTATAATAATAAGAGATAGGAAGGTGCTGTAAAAAACAGATATGAAGATGCCCCCAAACCTCTAAATTTTCGCAAGCCGTCTAATCCCTCCATGGTTCTGCCATTGCGAAACTGCCATGGAGCTCCTGGAAGCCAAAGAATATTTCGTGAACTCCCAAAGGAGCTGCATTGCTTGATCTGCCCTAATCCGAAACCTGGCTTCATCTACCCAAAGGACGGAATCCGAAGCACCCTACTTCTAGGAGAACCCTAAAGTGACAGCTCTCGAGCCTTGCATGCTATATTACAAATTTTTTTTTTTCAAGGAGTCAAACCATTGTCTAAGTGCCATAAAAAATAATGAAAGCGTATGCGCACTCTAGATGTACGCATTAGTACATCAATTGAAATACACCACAAAATCATAGCAAAACCTTAGTGAAAAGCGTACAAAAATACAAAAGTAACCCCCTGTTATTGTGCTACATATTTACGTACACAAAAGAAACAATTTAAACTACAAAATTATATGTGAGTAAATTTAAAATTACTTGTATTGATGATCCCGATTTGCTAGTAATTTACATTCCAGTTTAAAACTTATTTCAGCTGCCTTCTTTTTTGTGTACCATTTTCTAATCATACGGCCAATGGTTCTAAAAAGGTTATTCAAACTGCACAAACAATAGAAAATAGTTAGAATTAAACCACAAAAGCTAAAAAAAATAGAAATAAGTACCTGCTAGCAGGAAACATCTTGCCATTACTTTTCTTAACTTGAATCATAAACATCACAAGCATTTCGCCCAGCTCAGGGAATGGAATGTCTTCAATAGAACGGAAGTATCCATCTTCATGAACTCTCTCCAGGCATCAAATTTCTTTCTAACCCAATTTGTTACCTTTGAAAAACCATCTCTGCCGCCATGATATACAGCATGCATGATCTGATCATCAAGAGGCAGAAATCGATCATTCTCAGATTCTTTTTCTGTCTCCTGTGCAGGGACCCTGAACTCTTCAGCAAACCATGGTTCTTTTTCCACTTTCTCCATGAACTTAGTAACGTCATCATTCACATTTGCTTCCAAGAATTTTTCTACATATATCACCTCTTCCTCACAGGCTAGAGAACTAGTCAAGTTTAGGGAAAAAGATGGATTCTCCATTTCTTTACCTCTAGAAACCACCATACTAAATAGACAAATATTAAAAACCTAACCAAGAAAAGAGGCCACAAAATACCTGCCATTGCAAGCTGCAGACAAGAAAAAAATGTTAGAATCAAACTCCTTAAACATATTAACAACAACCTTCAAAACTACAACTTAATACTCACCTTAAAATCTTGAGCAATTGCAGAACTTGATCTTTTATGAAAGTAACTCTCCACTTGTTGCATGCATGCAACTGGAAATACTGTAAGAAATATCTCACACTGAACCAGCACGCTTACACCTTAAATTTACTTTCTTAACCTCCTTAACACTGATCTCCACTCAAAATTATTTAACACCAGCTCAGAGCCACTAAATGTCGACTCACAGCTACTAAATGCCGACTAACAGCAACCAAGAACTCGTTTACCTCGACCACAACACCGCAAACACAAGATATCTCGACCAAACACCTGCAAACACACAAAAAAAAAAAAAAAACCATGTAAGAAAGAAACAAAAGAAATATGAAGAAAACTCGAGAAAAACACAAGATTACTAAACAAACAGGACGTCGCCTTGAAGCTCGTCTCCTAGCGCCTCCAAAAATAGTCCCCAATCCAAAAATGAAGCACCCGAACGAGCTGGCGCCACAAAAAACTAGCTCGAAGGAGCTCTGCCGGAATAGAACGCGTCAGCAAAAGGGGGATGTACAGTCACCAAAAACTAACTTTTATACCCCTGCTGACATGGCAGGGGTAATTTTAAGGTGACGTTGGCCACGTCGAGATAATGCACACCAGCTGGAAACTGCCAGGTGGCGTGCATTACCCCCTACAAGAACCCCCTTATTTAGTGTGCAAATGTAGTCTACTTTGCTTATTGTCCTTCAAGTTTTCTAGTAATTGTATTATCTACAACCACTCCCTTACTTAGTGTGCAAATGTAGTCTACTTTGCTTATTGTCCTTCAAGTTTCTAGTAATCTTATTATGTAACAGGTCGGAACGTTTCATTTGAACCCATGACCTTGGAATTTCAAGGAGGCACGCTCGACTTATGGCGGATTGAATAAGGGTACCTACACACCATGGGGTCAATTTCGTTAAGTTAAAAAAATTTAAGTTAACTATTAACGCACATGGTTTTTGTTAGCAAAATTGTTATTTTAAGGGGTTAACTTTTAACAAACTGTTAGAGTTAAATTAGCCATTTAACCCCTTTTCACATTGATTTTTGTTATGTTATTTCTTAACATTTAGCTAACAATTTTATGTTTTGTCGACCAAAACTTATTCGATGCCGGACTCCTTCGTTTAATTTTGTTAACTCGTCGGAAACTGGCGTTGAGACTCCCGTCGGAGCTCCTCACCGTGGCGTTGGCTTCAAAGTCTGACGAATCCAATCTGTAAGTTTCTTCTATATATACTGGATGAGTTTTTTCTTCCATATATTGCGTTGAAAGTAGGGTACATTCTGTGCCTTCTTTTTCTCTACAGACCATTTCTTATCATAGATTCTGTGTTTTACTAAGAGAATACACACTTCCTGAAGCTCATATATGCCACTATTCAAAACAGTTAAAATCTAATGAAGAAGGTCTGAAATTTAAACAGATAATAGTTTTGAAGCAGGAGCATGATAGTGGATTTCAGAGTGGGTTCAGAAATTCAGTTTATTTAAATATTCTAGAAACATAGGGTTCATAAATTCGTACTTATCAAATGCAAATCAAGAGGGTGTTTTAGAGATTGTAGCACCTTCTAGTGTCTATTTTCTATTACATAATTTTCAGTAAATGTACGCGTGAAGTTCATTGTCCTTTAATGCCATCAATTTAGTCTGTGGAGATATATGAATTGTAAATTTAATTTGCATGTGGAATTAATGGTGCCCTTGCTTCCTCTTGCCACATTTATCAAGGATTATGTAAATTTAATGGCCATGATACCCATTCTGGAACCTCGGCTACATATTACAGTGCAGAAAGAAAGGGTTGTGATCAGAAGCCAGGCTGAACACATGTGCAGGCTTATTCAAACAGATAATGCTGTTTTGGGAAGTAGGAGGAAAAAATCTTTGTCATTTTCTGTCTTTATAAACACAGTTGGCACATAACCATATTCCTCAAGAGTTGTGTGAAAGTCTAGATTTAGAACTCCAACAAAAAATGGCATGCACGACATTGCAGCTAAAACCACATCCTGCAACCCAAGAATGGCATTAAATGGCATGGCTCTAGGCATAATTCTTTGGTCTAGATTTTTGAGTGCTCTAAGCATGATGTCTGTTCCTGAGAAGAAGATACCTGATATTAGAAAAAAAAGAATTCAGAAGGACTTTATGTCCAATTTTAATTGGAGAAGACAAAAATGCTAAATGCTAATTGATATTTAGCACTTGCCAGAAATGTAGTTCTGCAATTGAAAGTTCGTAGTCCAACCTGAGCTTGTATTATCTTTGGCACGACTGAAAACAATCAGATCACCATTGGAATCTAGTCTGACAAAAAGCCAGGCATTAGAAAATGATGTAGGGAAAGACACTGTGGTGTCAGGTATACACGCGCTAACACCATTGGAATTCATTGTGCCTGGAGGCAGGCGGTAACCCAAGTTAAAGAAGTTGCTGTTGAGTGTTACCTGAGTCACATATTGTGAACATCTAACAAGTGTAGGTTTAGCATCTGAACCAGCAAGGCTCCACACAAAATAAGGCATTTTTGAATCAGACCAATTAAGGTACATAACAAAGCCAGCCACCTCAATTACACCCTCAAATATTCCCTCCTCCATGGTAGAGTTTGAGGCACTGCCCACAAATTTTTGCCCTGTGGACACACTTTGGCCCACAAGTAAACAATCAGTAGGATGATCAAAACTTTTCCAAAGTGCATTTCCTGTGCTGTTGTTGAGAGTAAAGTTTTCCATTTCTGGAACATCTAAAGAAACAATACCCACAAGCCACAACAGAGGAAGACCATACAACACTGCCATTCTTATCCTGCAAAGACAGACTGGTCTGTGCTATGAGTACAAGGGTTGCATTTTCTCCAACAGGGTTGTTTCTGTTTGCAGACCAGACAGGGACTCCCCAAGTTTTTCCAGCTCCAAAAATTAAGCTTAGGTAGAAATCACTACTGGTATTTGAGAAACGGGAAAAGACAAGGCCAAACGTGGTCATTTGCTGCGTGGATGAATTGGATGTGGTTGTAAGACAATGCAATGCAATGCAATGCAGAAAAACATCATCATCATCACGTCATCAACCTATGTACATGGAAAGCCATAAAAATGAGTTGATGTTTTGTTTGCAAATGAGTTGATGTTTTGTTTGCCGTGTTTGATATGTCTGAAGGTACCCTAAGGAAAATACCCATAAGGTATTTCTGCTGAGAGGTGTTTCTTGCATATCATACGCTTGGATAGAAGTTGGAGAGAACATATGCTAGGAAACAGATAATGGTTCTTTGTTAATCGTATGCTTAAAACTGAAAATATATTTTATGTTCCAAAGGTCCTTTGAGTTTGCATCCTGCCATCTTCTGCCATCTTCACAAAGTATCCTTCACAAAGTATCCTGCCATCTTCTTTGCAAAATTGTTGGGAGTTCAAAAGATTGAGCAAAAGAAGGCGGTGTGCAGGCCTCCTTTCTACCCTACTGTGGTAAGCACAGCCTTTGAGCATTACCATTTATGGTGTATGGTAGTTACTACTTATGGTGGTTTCCGTGCATTAGCTTACCATTGTTCAGAATATGGACATGACCATTGCTAGTGTTGTATTGGCAGAATGCAAGGCTTTTGGGTCCATCCACATTTGATGCCTCCAAGCTGTGTGTCAAATTTGTTGGAACTGATAAAGAGCAGCATCCTGCCAGACTTCCTAGAGCATACACTTTAACTCACAGCGATCTAATTGCGCAATATGCCTTTGAGTTTGAAGAATACTTTGAGCTTCCATCTTCTTTGAGTTTCCAAAGGTCCAAAGTATCCTGCCATCTTCTTTGCAATAGTCAGATCAGGCATCCAAGGACGAGGCATTGGCTTGTGGCTTTGGCTTCTCTAAGAGGTACAATTGATGTTAGCAGTCTTCTCTGCAGCTGCATATGTATGCAGACATACTGTTTCACCAAGTAGATACCAACAAAGAACAAACATCCATTTTGGTCATGCTTCAGGGATTGTAAAAATAAAAATGAGTTTGTTCACTAGATGTTATAACAATTAGTCTGTTTTGCAATGTGAAACGCTTTTTAACAGATTTCGTTATGTTAAAAACTAACATAACAAACTTTGGTGCAAAAATGTTTTTAACAAATTCTGTTATGTTAGTGGATAACATAACAAATCCCATGGCTGAAAGTTTTTTTAACAGAATTTGTAATGTTAGTAATTGACATAACAAGTGGTGTGAAAGCTTGACAAAAATAACCTTAATTTATCATTAACAAACAATTGATTACCTTAAAATTTAGTTTAACTTAACCCCATGGTCGGAAAGTACCCTAAGTGAGTCAAAAGGTTCCCAAATTATCTGTCACTATGATTTTGGCAGTGGTTTACCGAGAAAGGGGGGTTAGGGTTTTGGTAAAAAAATGGGACCTTGGCTTAATGTTTTGGAGTTTGCAAAACACGTGGTGGCTGCGGTCCGAGCATGGCGGCCGACTGATACCAGGATTTGGGAAGAAGAAGAAGCTGAGGAGCTTCTATTTTCCGGCTTTATTTCTGTGGCAGCACCCGCCTTTGTGGCAGCTTTCGCCTTACCAGAGCAGAGGTTCTGATTGAATGGTTCTAAGTTAGAACTCTCCTTCTGCTCAGAGCTTCTTGTACAAAACCTCATTTGGCTTTATTTGTAATCGATGTCTTTGCAGTTATGACTCTTGGATTGGCCCATTTTTAGAAACATAAGAAGTGAATATCTTCAATAGGCCTGAGTTCATGTTATTTGAGGTTTTGGCTGTCCGTCTGAAACAGTTTGTGAACGGCTCTGAAATTGTGAACGGCCCTGAAATTGTGAACGGCCCCTGTTTCGGATTTTGTAGGGCGTGCACAGGATTTGTTTGGAGGTTCTTTCTTCTTTTACAATCAGGTACAGGGCGGCATAAAACAGAAGGCGATTTTTTGGCTTAGATACATACTCGGTTTCTAGCTATGGCTACTCGGTTTGCAGCTATGGCTACTGGGTTTCCACGCTGTGGCATCTCTTCTAGTCAGGATTTCCCTCATGTTTTCTGTTGTTTTGCACTTCTATTCATGTTCTGCTTATGTACAGACGTTTTGGGCATGCACGCCCTTTGTGGAAGCTTCTTCTTGAAGCTTGTTTCATGACTGTTGTTTTCAGATATGCACATCTGCCTATGTTACTGTGTATCTCTTGTAAATGCAATGCTATCACGTTCATTGTTTATTTGTATGCATTAAAGTATTAGATGTACATAGATACATAGAAACAGTGTATGGGGTGCGCAGGGGTATATATGGGTCTGATGTTGATTTGGCACATTCATAGATGCTTCGATCCAATGATCGAAATAAAGCAATAAGGATAGAGCAATAATGAGCCTGTGGTCCGATCAGCAGCCCACTTGCGCTTGTGTTCCGAAGTTAGATGTTCGTCAGAGCCTGTGGTCCGATCAGCAGCCCACTTGCGCTTGTGTTCCGAAGTTAGATGTTCGTCATGAATCCGAATTTTTTCGCAGTTTTCTCCTCTTTTTGGGTCCGTGCAATCTCTGCTGCTGTCTCCAGACTGAAGACGCACATCAAGCATGTTTGTCATTTTCGTTTACTAATTTGAACAAGACTTCTTTCATTAGTATTCATTGAGCTCATTATAAAACATATTCAAGTGTATTACAAATGATCAATGATCATACATCCTTTCCCTGTTCTACATTTTACTAGCTCAGAAGATGAGCCTTTTGTTAGAAAGGATACATCACTTTACATTGATATTCCATGTTCCAAATCCAGATTTTACTAGCTCAGAAGAGGAGCGTTCTGCACTTCCTCTGTGTCTTCAGTTTTACTGGTACTGCTAATGCCTATTCGAGGATCTTCTATTGGCGCCACTACTATTCCTGCATTGACATGCAAAATAATGCATTATGTGACATTTAAGTGAAGGTTCAGAGATGGGAAACAAACCTGAACCCCATATTGCTGCTGCAATAATGAGTATTGAAGTAAGAATAAGCGCTGAGCTGCGCCAGTTTTGCATGTAATCCTGGTTGAAATAGCCAGAAGATCAGAGGACAGTATAGAGTTTTTAGAGCAACTTTAACTGAACACAAGCTCTATTGAAACCTGCAAAGCTCCCACGAGTGGTGACGACGGAACATCACCAAATATATGTATAAGCACTGTCGACATAGCCATTGACAGTGCTCTTGACTCTGGAAGTACACATTGAAGTGTAAGGCAATTGACGGGGCCCTGTTGTATCAGCCAGGAGTATTTAGTGCCGCTAGGATTATCAGTTACAGCCTCAACAATCATATTTATCCCAAATCACAATGCATATCACATGGAGCGTTTTTGCATTTAAATCTTACCTGTGTCGCAAAAATAAAAAATTCTCCGACCGCAAACACAAGAAAGAAAATGACCACATTTCTTGATAAAAATGCAACAAGGCATGTAACTGCTCCCATGAATGTAGATATTGCGAGAACCTGCAAAATGACACCCATGATTATTAACTGCCTACTATACATTACAAAGGAACAAAAATACAAGCGCAGATTTTGTCCTCATACGGAACTTCCTTCTTCAGATTACTAAGGCAAAATATGCATTTATGCCACCATAGTTGTTTATATAAAGTTCTGACGTATCCAGATCCAAGACTTGACTCTAGAAAAGATAAATGGTATGCAGTCATCCCATGCCTCCCTCAACAAACTCATTTTGTTTACTCCCTTTCTTTCCCTTAAAAACCGCATATAAGCATCACAGATAATACCTTGAAACCATTTTTGATAGTTGGGCCTAGGTAATCGAGCCAAAGGCCTCCAAATATAGTTCCAGTAATTCCAGATAATATGGTAATGACTCCAAAAAGTGTATCTGTGTTGGCCTGTAGTTAAAAGAAAAAACAAAGGTGTGAAATTTTGCTGAAGACCTTCACAATTGTAAAGAATGTCAGTAAAAGCCAATAGGATAAGCTACACTGATGTATAAAGAAACCAAGAAATGATATCTCTCATACCACATTGTATATAGATTGGCCAGCTTTTGGACCCCAGTATGAATATGCCCCCAACACAAAGTTGAAGACAACATAGCCTGGCCAAAGAAAGCCTGTTCAGCGACTCTTTATAGAGATGACACACTTCAACACATAGAAAACCTTTACTGTTCCATACAGGAATGTCTACTCAAGCATCCTGTATAGACATTACCAAGAAGATTAATGTTATATAGGCGATTCTGAAACAGGCCCTTCACATCATTTAGCACACCAGCCTTCCTGGCAACAAGCATTGAAAGATAACAATGGTTAGTAGCAAAACTACATTGTCCAGAACAAGGAACTCACATTTCATATTTGCTACCAAAACCGCAAAGCTTTTACCAAATAAAACCTTAACTAAACAGAAATACAAAAAAAGCCCTCATTTTTTCTAGTTCTGTTCATGTTCAAGAATGGAGCCCAGCTAAGCTAGCTTGTCTTCAACATCATCGAACATCACATCTCCGTTCTACAACTAATCACTGGGCAATTCAACCAATCTGCACAATGGGCACATCATAATCTATTTTGGCCTCGATGTTCACATTAGACTCCAAAGCCTGGATTATCCTACAAATTACGCATAGTGATAAAACACTTTCACGTTCTCTAGCAGTTGCCATTATTTAATTTGAAATGTAAACTTTTTTGCCCCAAAAAACCATGGACTTCTGAGACATACACAATCCCTTGGGACTATAACAAAAGCACTTACGATAATCTGTTCACTGCCACTTCACCTTGTTTGTCTGGGTTAGGTGATGTCCCTTCACCTGTTTCAATAGATAAGATGAGTATCACCTATATGTAGCACCGAAACATGGACCTTGCATGTAAATGATTCTCGCAGCTACGATATAGATTTTCCAATGAAAATACAGCATAAAAAGAAAACAAATGGCATCAATCTTTTGCTCATCGGCAAAATACAGAAGCATCTTACACACGAGAGGAATAAAGGAAAGAAAGAAAGAAAGAAAGAAAGAAAGAAAGAAAGAAAGATTATATTAACATCTACGAGAGATCGCTTGGGTCTATGAGACCAAATATACATCAATCATGTCCAGCTAGGAGCACATTTGCAGCCACCTAGAGATATTGCATAAAAAAGAAAACTAAAACAATGAAATTAAGAAACTTTTTTCTTCTTGGCCACGGGCTCAAAGTATAAAGTGATGCCAGACTTGTTTTCTCTTTTGAATAAAGATAGGTAAACAGGCTCTAACGTACCTCTTAAGCTTACTGAACCAGAGATGAAACCAAACACAGCAAAAGGAAGCATAAGCAGTGCTTCTAGCAAAAATGCTGCTCGCCAGTGCAGAAGTCCACCCACCTACAGAAGGGAGATGCGTCATTAGTGGCGGAAGTAACCAGTACACCAATCCAGTAAAGTTAATAATGATTGCCCTAAATTTCAGCAGATGAAGCACATGCACAATGGGCTGAAACATTCTTTCCCTTTCCCTTTCCCTTCCCCTTTTTCTTTAACATTTTGCAATATTCCAAGTGATCTTCTGCAGACAATACCACTCTCCATTATCAGCAGATATACAGACCATGAATAAGGTTAAGAAGCAAAACAGTCTTTTCTCTTTACAGTTGTGATATTTTGAAACATGCATATCTGAAATTCTGAATAGTAATGTACCAAACCTCCAAAGACGTAGCCGAATGCAACACCTACAGGTATACACATGTAAAAAATTGACAGCCACGCTCCTTTCTGCAATTTTATTCAAGTACACTTGAGTAAAAACTTAAAGCAAGAAGCCAGGTTCGAAGATGGTTAACCTACCTTATTAGGAGGGGCATTGTCGTCAATGAATGGAGCTGCAAGGCTGACAAATGAAGCTTCACCTATGCCTGTCAGCCTGGACTTACAAAAAAGTTAGGCATCGGTTACCCCATGCAATATTTACAATTTTAACTTCTCAATAGAGGTGTTTTCACCTGTTAGGTAAACAGAAAATATTTGAAAGGATAAACCTCACATTCGGAAAAATGTAATGGACCAAAAGCCTATAGAAAATCCGCAGCCAAGAGTTGCCACTGTCCAAACAGACTGACCAATTGCTATCAACCTGAAAGGATTGTGCCTGCAACACAAAGTTGATGGAATATCAAGACTCTCATCTTATAAAATCATGTTCCTTAAGCACATTGACATCTAGCAAATTCTCAGAGCAATATAAGTTGTCGCCCTCTGACTATGTCTCATAAGGCCATGCAAAGCCTCTGCTATAAGGATGCAGGGCTCACAGACGTGAAAGCTCGGCAAATATTGGAGATGAAACCAGTAGGCCAACCATAAATGCAGATGATAACATGCCATCCTCAAAGTATGTCAATCTGAAGTCACCCCTGTGCACAGAAAGAAAATTAGAATAATTATTAATTGATAAAGGTAAGTGCAACCCAATAACACAGGTTAAGAAAACCCTATCTTCATCTCAGAAATTACCATAAAATAACATAGACCCTTGAATATACTTACTCTGGATGGCTGATAATGAATGCATGAAGGATGATAAAGATTGTGCAAAATGGCATGCATTTAATCCTGAAACAAAGATGTGAAAAGCATCCGTTTTGCTGTAAAGAAATGGAAGGATAAAATGCAGACACCTATGACTACAGCACTGACGCAGACTATTTTATATGAAAACACACCAAAAGGTTGACAGAATAAAAAGCCAGTTAAAGTTTCATAGAAAAAGCACCTACTGAATCCCAGATCCATGTGCACAGGCCTCCTCCACTCTACATGAATAATTTCCTGGTGCACCATTCACACCATTGCTCGCAATGACTCCTCGGTCCAGATAGTTGAGTAAATTGATTGCACAAAATATTATAAGCATCCTGTAGCCATTTCATAAAATATAATTTGAGCTGCAAACTCGGCAAATAGGTCGGAACAAAATATGAAACACATCAAAATATTATTTTCGGCCAGTTAAATTACCTAGTTTGCAAGCTATTAATGCTGGGCTTCTTTTAGAAACTACGACAACATGTGCATATAGGAGATCTAGGCCAAAAATCAACAATGTGCTCTCTTCGCATGAAATAGAAGTTATTATATCGCGTCTATCTCTTGATTCAAAGATCATAAATATTCATTACCTTTGCGGAGTGAACCATTTCGGTTGAACATGCCCAGCATCCTGCAGATGGTAATCCATTGTTTCGAAATAAATCAAAATCAATGGGTTCCCCGGAAACGGGAGCTCGGACTCAACGGGAGGCTAAAGGTCCCGCTTTACCTCTCAACAAGTTTGTATTGGATGGAGGGAAGGATAGAGCTATGGTTTGGTGCAAAATATTGGAAAAGTAGAATACCGAAATGTTAGGGGAGGCCACATTTCTCCGTATTATCACCGTTCTTACACCCTATAACTTTACTGTCCCTTATTTGCTATATCCTTATTGTTTTTTTTCGATCATTGGATCGAAGCATAATTCTATGAATGTGCCAAATCAAGGGTTGTGGAATTTCCACATCAGACCCATGTATATGTCTGCGCACCCCATACGCTGTTTCTACATATTTATCAACATCTAATATTATTGCTTTTTTTCGATCATTAAGCATAATTCTATGAATCTGCCAAATCAAGGGTTGTGGAATTTCCACATCAGACCCATGTATACGTCTGCGCACCCCATACGCTGTTTCTACGTATTTATCTACATCTAATACTTTAATGCATACAAATAAACAATGAATATGATACGATTGCATTTACAACAGATAGACAATAAGATAACAGGGAATATATTACATTGAAAGCAGTTCATATCTGAAAAACAACAGTCATGAAAGGAGCTTCAAGAAGAAGCTTCCACAAAGGGCGTGCATGCCCAAAAGGTCTGCAACCCAACCTTTATGCAGAAATCGCCCTGTAGATGAAATACAAAGCTTTATGCAGAAATCTTCCAAGAACACATAAGAACATCGGCGGCAGTCCTGCCATAGCCGGAGTAGCCATAACTGGAGTAGCCATAGCTGCAACCCAACCTTTATGCAGAAATCGCCCTGTAGATGAAATACAAAGCTTTATGCAGAAATCTTCCCTCAGAAATCGCCGGATCTTCCCTTCGAAATCTTCCATCAGCTCACGGTGCACGACTCCTGGTCCGCCCATGCTCGGCCTTCTTCGGCTTCCCATAATGCTGGACGGCAAATTACGACAAACCGCCAATTTTATTTCTACCAAAACCCTAACATTTTTTGCGAAACCACCAACAAAATCACACTAAAAAATAAAACCCACCCCCTTTTCCCGCCAAACCACTGCCAAAATCATAGGAAAAGAAAATTTGGGAACCTTATGTCCCACCTTCTCCTACCAAAAACCTATCATTTTTCGCAAAACCACCAACAAAATCACACTAAAAAATAAAACCCACCCCCTTTTCCCGCCAAACCACTGCCAAAATCATAGGAAAAGAAAATTTGGGAACCTTATGTCCCACCTAATTCAAATTCACATTATTTCAAGTAGTCGTTGATAGCAAAATTTCATATCACAAAGTTCAGTTTCCATTCAAAATTTGCAGTGCCTCAAGCAATCTGCAATTCATGACAAAAGTAATTTCACAATTCAACAATACAATTCAAATTCACATTATTTCAAGTAGTCGTTGATAGCAAAATTTCATATCACAAAGTTCAGTTTCCATTCAAAATTTGCAGTGCCTCAAGCAATCTGCAATTCATGACAAAAGTAATTTCACAAGTTTTCATTTGGCATTACATGCATCAACATGTTTTATCAGATGATAGACTATCAGATTTATCAGAATTAGAAGATTCCCCATGATATTTCTGCAAAAAATTCTTCTTTTTCACTTGAAACATGAATCTGACCAACATATCATTTAACTCCTTCAATGGAATATCTTCAATAGGCATACTAGTATCAAGACCAAATGCCTTCCTCCAATTATCAAAACATTTTCTGGCCCACCCAATAGACCTACCCCGACCACCAGATTCTGATTCCTTCATCGGTTCATCATCCAAGGCTAAAAACTCATCCTTATTCTTATTGTCTACATTATACCAATCATTGTCCTTTACTTCAGCAGCAAACTCATCAATCTTATCAGAAGTACCATCCAAGAACTTATCAACATCTTCACTAACTTCCTGCTCATCAACACCAGAAAGTATGGCAAAGGAATGCCACGTCTCAGCAGCCATCTAATCATCTATAGCATTCTGATAATCTATAGCACCCATCTGATCTATAGAAGCATCCATCTTTACAGGCCAAACAAGGAAAAGAACATTATAAGCCATAATGTTCACAAAGCAAAATAAAAAGACCATAAAAACAAGGTATTTAGCCATCATAGACCGATCTACACGCAAATAGCTCAAGCGCAAGCCTAAGAACAATAACAAGAAGTCAATAAATAAGCATAGAAACATGCAAGGTGTATGCGAGGCGTAACACTTTTCCAAAGGTTACAAGCATAAAGTTTTGCAGTGTACACATTGATCTGCATGAGCAAATTGATCTGCATAAGCAGAAAGCACAGAAGCAAAAAAGAAATGCAGTAATAGGCTTGCATGTTACTCCAGCCAAGACAACTGTAAAAAAAACACACGAGTTATTAAGATTTAAGTACAAATATGCAAAAATTACAAGAAGAAGTCAAATAACCTGAAGATGTCGCCAAGATATCCAAATCTTCTGCAAAAAATGATGCTTCATTGTTGCATGTACCTCTAGCTGATGAATCTGCAAGGAAACATGTTAGGACGCATGCATTTCAAGAAAATCATGAGCAAAACGACAGATAATCATGAAAATATTCAGATTACAGGAAATAATTATGTTGAATCTATAAAGAACCTGTCAGAAAATGTTGAGCCAAGATCAAAGATGCAAGCGCCAGTGAAAATCAGAAAATGGAAGCGCCAACGCCAAAATCAACGCCAAAAGTTTGAAAAAAAAGAAGCAACTCAAAACAACACTGGAGCAAGACAAAAACTGAACAAGGAAGGCAACCCTTGGGGTGTCGTTACTGTTTTTCCTGCTCCTCATGCTCCTGCACCGCGTCCTAATGTTGCCCCCCGTGCTACGACTCCTAATCCAACCTCCAAAGAGGAATTGTGTTTGCGAATGGTCTCTTGGAATTGTAGGGGCTTTCCTTAGCAGAAGGGAGATAGTCTCAACTCCACGAGTGCCACACTCTTCAAAACTGCTCAATATTTGGGCTTATCAGGACACAGTATGTCAGATTGGTTGCATCTAACCAATTGCTACATGGGATGTTGCAGACAGCTTTAGTGGGGATACTAACATCATATCTCAAGAGGTACTGGACATTTAAAATCATTGTGTCCTTCATCACTACATTAAAATGCATAAATGTATAATTTACCATCAAGCCTATTACTGCTAAGGTTTTTCCCTCAAAAATCTTTCCAACCGGGGATTTTAATCTTAGACCGCATTAGGTCTGATGTGTTTTTTGTTTAAGTCCCATAATTCTTTTGGTCCTTATGGACAATAAATTCAATTCAACTCAATTCAATTTATTAAATTATGATTCACTATCAAAGAATGATTTCGGGGCCTTCTATAATCACATTGATTTCTTCCTAAGACCTCTCCTCATTAATTTGCCACACGAGAGGCACTTGCACATGCTTTGAGGCGTAGGATCGACAGATTCGACGGTCGAGGTAGTCAGAGTTGCACCTCATGTGAAAACCATTACAAGAAGTCTTTAAAAGAACTATGTGAAATTATCAACAATCCCTCCCTAGAAATTTAGGGTTCTAAACTCCTAGAAATCCATTTGGATTATTTATAGTTACTCTACCTTTTGAAGAAAATCTGATGAAACTAGAATGATAACTGGTGCTTACAAAAAAATAATATTACCTCGACATTCGATATCATGGATGTAAACTGGTTCTTAGAATTTCTTAGGCACTTGATTGTGTCCTTTAATGACTAAAAATTTGTTTACTGGCATCTACTCCAATTTTTGGAAAATCACATAAAACTTGAAAGATTGATGTTTAATATCTACTTTCGTGGAAAAATAATAGATAGATAGGTAGGTATGTAGGCAGGCAGGCAGGTAGGCAAGCAGGTAGGCAGACAGGTAGGTAGATAGATAGATAGAGTTTTTAATGTCCACGAAACTCGAAACTTATGGAACCTGTGACCACTGCTATACATAGCTAAAGTGGGTCCTTCCCCCATTAAGTTTACAATGATCATGATACCGATTTCACGACAAGACATTGAAGCCGTGACTTTGGGCATGGCAATTTAGGATCTTACCCACAGCACCATGAGAATTGTATTCCATGTCAAGTATCATGGGGTCATTGCATTTATTGAAACTTGTGTATCTTAAAAGGCAAGTGGATTAAATCTGTGAAGGATTTGAGTTTCTCGTTGAACATATAGCAGTACAACTTCAAGCTGATTTTACAATTTAGTTGTGTTAAGAGTAAAGGTTCATAAATATTACTGAAAATTACTCTTGATGTATAGAAGTATTGTGGGATCCATACAACCCAAAGAAGTCCTCTAGACAACTTTAGTGCTAAACATTGCCACATCCCCTTTGCCGATAAAAAAAACCTTCCTTCCTTCCTTCCTATGGCATTCGCTAAGCAGTGAGAAGTCTATAGCTCACAATGATATGATACATTCAGTTTTCTATGAGAAAATAATATCTATATCTTTTTTTATATTAAGTTTAGACCACCACCTTCACAGTAGCTACAATTCCAAGAGAAGGCTTATTATTAGGAATTGAATTAAATTGAATTGATTTTTATCGTCTGCAGAGACCAATTGGCGCATGGGACCCAAATAAAGGATATAAGAAGTGAAAGGTTTTAAAGGGAAAAACCTTGGTAACAGTAATAGGCATGGTGAGAGATTGTAGAATAATACATTACATTTTAATCTCACTGTCGTATTTGAGGACATAACTGAGTGTGTGCTTCCATGATGTATTGGAGAAAAGATCCTAACAAACCCACTGAAGTTGTGTCCAGCAGTGCATGAAGCGTTGGTTAGGTAGAATCAGCTTTGTATAGCAAGCTTGGATGTGATTGAATGCTAGATATTGTTGCAGTATGCGGCATTTGTCTTCAATCGCATCCTAGGGGCAACATTGACAGAGTCTATCCTCGCCTGCCTCTTGACCCCATCTGCTTGTCTCGCAGGTGATATGCACCTGTGCAAATTGATGCTAACAATCTGTGCATTTTTCAGTAACAAATATGTACGCAGGTAGCGTTGTGAACTCCATGTAAGCATTGGGCTGACTTGGAGCTGGTAATGAAATATCTAAACCTATTCCAGAGCACTAGTATCCCAAAGTTTGTCGAGGAAGCAAGCATTGGGGTATTGTCATAAGTTACAGTGATCCTCTCCGGTTTCCACCTGTATACATCTGTGCTCTTGCACATTCCATCATGAGAACCACTAAGCTCGCTTCTCCTTCCAACAGGTTTTGAGATGCTACAGACCCATGGCCACTATATAAGTCAGGTTGAGGAGACGTCCATTCCCCATACCAACTATTTTTTGGAAGTAGATAATGTGGCGTTCGAGTGCTTCTTTTGAAGAAGGATCTGGTAGGGGATTGTGGATTTTACCCCAAGTGCCCGAGCTAGAAAGGCCTTCTGTACCTAGTCCAGTTCATTCCAGGTAGTCAAGGATATGAACGGGCCCCAAATTTCGACCCCATATAGAAGAACATGTTCCACTAAGACGTTGAATAACTGTGACAGATGGACCCAATCATATAAGTCTGCCACATAGCTGTTGTTTTGCATCCATACAGTGCATTCCAATCTACTAGCGTATGTAATCTGATAGAAGTGTCCCAGTAAGTGGTAATGCGGAATTTTATGCCCAGGTACTTGTAGGTGGATGCTACCTCTACATTTTGCCATGATAAGTAAAGGAGGGAAGTCTCTGATGGCGTGAAGATGAGACAAACAATACCTCAGTTTTGGCTAAATTGACCTGCATTTCCGTGGCTCACCAGAAACTGTCCAGGGCATGCAAATGCTATTGCATATCTTCTCCGATGTGGGCTAGAAGGTCGACATCATCGACATATATGCTTAATTATATGGTGCATAAGCTAAGCTATGTCCTCCCCCCCTCCCCCCCGTGTTCAGTAAGCCACCCTTCCAATTGGTCAATGTTGAGGTCAAACATTGTTGGAGAGAGGAGGCATCCCTGTCCGACTCCAATACTATTGTTGACATATTGCCCTGTCAACACCAGTCAGCCTGAGTGAGTATCATACAACCTATACACCACATTTTGCAAATCCATAGAGACTCCCAATTGTCTTAATTTCTCTTGCAATTTTCCGCGAGGCACAATGTCAAAAGCCTTCGTGAGGTCGACGAAGTAGCAGTAGAGGTCATGTTGTCATGGGTTGTCATTTCCTGTTATCCTCAACTAAGGTGCGCCGTGTGAATATGTGATCAATGATGGTGTGTCAAGACCTGAATCCTGCCTGTGTGAGGGCTCACAACTCAGTTTCCTCTGCCACATCATCAGTTATTCCTTCAGAACGCTAACCATCAATTTTGCAAAGAGGGAGTTCATCATGATTATTCTGACATTGGCAAGTTGTTTGGGTCTCCTGCCTTATAGAAATTACATAGACTAGCAGTTCATATGTGGTTAGAATTACCTTACCCACATGGAACCAATGTTGAACCCCTAAGTAAACACACGAGGATCACTTGACTTAAATAAACCTCATGTTCATTATGATCTTAAGAACCTGAGTAGTTTTATCCAAGGAATTAGGGCGAAATAGTGGATGCTCATGAGAAAGAGTAAAGGGACAAAATGGCAAGACCATGGAAAATGGTTACTAAGATTTAAGGACAATGTACTATAAAAGTGCACCGACAACAGATACGTTATAGGCCGACTAAAACTTATAGATGAGTTTAAATCTATGTTTACACACTAAGAAATGAGATCTTAACAAAAATACTAAGTATTCTAAATACGCTAACTATGACCCTACAAGGGGATGACTCGTCAACAATGGTTGAATACAACCTGGCTGTTACAGTAGAACAAATCCAAAATAGAGTTGGCCACTGTCAATTTGGCAAGCCAATGGTTCAGTTACATCAGGACTGGCACATAAGTAGTGGGTTTTGTTATAGGGTAACTACCAAGGTTTAGGTTTGAACTGATCTAAAGCAAATGTCTAACATTGGTTTGGGATGTTCACACAAGTGGACAATGTATGTACTATATATAGGTGGGTGCTTTTTTTTTACCCACTCAATTTCTCAACGTTCCAGCACCGGCCCAACACCTTTTTTCAGCATTTTCCCTTCATCATTTTTGAAGGACGCCCTTTGTTCTTTTGTAGAGTCTACAAGACTGCACAAGAAAAGTTATTGCAGATAAAATTGATTATGACATAGGGTGCTAGGGATTTGAATTGATGTTTGAAATATTTTTGAACTTGATTGCTTGATTTTAAGCATAGTTGGGAAGCTGGATTTCATTTTGCAACAATCACGAACTCTGACAAGAGCTATGGCGATCAACTCTGGCGAGGTAAATTTGCTTAAAGAACTCATGCTTTTCACTTTCGCTATTCAAATTTAACTATGAAAATTTGTTTTATGTTTACAGGAACTGCTTTTTGCAAGAATCGAGTATCAATTCATATAAACAGAGGTTTGTGTAATGAGGGAAAGAAATCGACGGAATTGAAGGCCAAGGATGTTTCGACTGTGATTTTCTTAATGTTTGGCAACGATCTCTTCATAAAGGAACAAACAACTTGAAATTTATTAGGCCCCAATTTGCCACTCTGCTACATGATCTTCTGGAAAGGATTTATCAGAAAACTAAGCCTACCAACAACAAGGTTAGGGTCACATTTGCTCAAGCCTTTGCTTGGAGTAATATCCAACAAGCTTTGGTAAATTCTGAACAGTTCAAAATGAATTGGACTAGTTTTGTTGTAGAATCTTTTCAGACATCTGAGCGCCAGATTTCTAAGGGAGACAATACTAGTTACTTCTTGAATAGGAATGCCATATTAGATCACTTGAGTAAGCTTGCCAAAATGAAGACAAAGGCTGAGGACAAGCTATTATCAAAACAAGAATCTTTATTGAGGAAAGAAGGCACTGTTGCTAGCACATACATAGCTTGTAAAATTATATACGAGAATATCCAGGTCAATCTAAATGCCAGAGAAGACCTTAAATATGATTTTTTGGAGGAGGTTAGTGCTATTGCAAAACTAAAGAATGGTGAAGAAGTTATGTGACAACTCCTAGAAACAGTCATTCAGCAGATAGATTCTAAAGGGGAAGAGGTGTTTTGTGCTAAAATTTGTAAGCTTAAGGATGAAATAGCATCCTTTGAAATAACAATGACAAAGTGACATGCAAAGGCTAAGCATATTTCAGCCATCATGCAGCAAGGAAGTGAGAGTATCAAATCTCGGATGGAGTTGGGTATGGGTGTCAAGCATCTTGCCTTCGTTTTCCTGAAGATTATGATGTGTTTGTTAAAATAAACAAATGTGGACATAAATACCATGTCTTTTGTTTCTCATGTGCCCCCGCGAACATGGCCCACCGGTGATCACGTAAGAAGATGTCGAAGAGGGCCGCAGGCGGCTAATGGGAAGGCGGCAGACTTGGATGGCCTGCAAGCGGAGTTGCTCAAGTGGGCAAGACAACCCATGGTGCCCATCCTGACTGCACTGTTCAATAGGGCGCTGCAAGAGGGTTTTCCCCGGTCATGGACCACAAGCGAGATTGTTCCATCTACAAGGCGTGGGGGACCCACAATCGCCCGTCCCACCAATTCTTGAACCATCATGGTCAACTCAAGATTTGCCAAGTCAGCACGCGGGCATTCTCGAACAAAGGTAACCAGGTGGGCAGAGGCGAAGTCGGGGCACTTACCCGTAGGCTTCCAACCCCAACATTCACCATTGATCACATCTTCACACTCGGGACCTCGGTCAAGGACGCCAGAACCGCCGAGGACCTCAGATCGCCGTTTTGTGGACTTTGCAAAGGCTTTCGACCGCCCCCCCCGAAAAGTTGTGGGCTTAGATTGCACCATTTGGGGCTCCCTATGGATCTCAGAACGAATGCGTACGTGTGATTGCACGAGCCGCACGTGCCGCATGCAACCTAAAGGATAGTCATTTGCAAAGAGCATTGAGTTAGGCAAGGATGTCCTCTCTCACCTACACTCTTTGGACTTTTCATTGACCAGGTTGGAAGCCCGGCTAGTCAGCCAATGGGGAGGACGGTATACAGCCTCTTGCACTGTGTCATCCGGCCTCATCTATGCGATGATGTGGACCTCTTGGCCCATACACCGTGAGGGAATGCAGGCACACCTAGATGCCCCCGGACACATTCTCGCCAGCGACGGACATGCGGGTCAACCCGCCAAGACTAAGGTGGTCCTCATATCATCCTCCGCCATCCAAAGACTCCCAAGCCCACTTATCGTAAGATGCTAGAGGTCACACCCGCCTACAAGTACCGGGGGTGGAATTCTCGCCCTCGATGTATTGAATGCATCCATTCGCCGGGTGACCGCAGTTGGAAGACGTTATGTAATGCAATGCAAAATAATAGTCACAGGCGTAGTCAGATGATCGGGGCCACCGGTCACATTTGTTCCCGCACCGGTCGAGCCAGCTTCTTTGTATGGGGTTGAGGTGTGGGGCCCAAAGGGTATCTTTGGCGAATTTGGAACGACTTAGAGCAGGTCCGTAAGGCATTTTTGATGCGGCACTTGGCGCCAAACCCTCGCCCATATCGGATCTTGTTGCAGAGATAGGATGCATGCCTCGCAGATGCGCCCCTCGATAGGCACATTGTCTATTTCCAAAAGATGGCCAACATGGGCTTACACTCGCCCCCCCGCGACTTGGCTTATGCTTTGGGCGATGAGCCCGCAAATCCACTCGTGGCTTGTTGGAAGGACAAGAGAGCCCGCTATCGGGCGCTACTGAACGTAGATGCACATAGGTGCGCCTAGGTGCACATGAGCATTTACCGATAGGCCGAGGGGGTACTTGGACTCTTGTTTCCCTGGAAGCTCGGGACCACCATGCTCGAACGTAAAGGTGGCACACTACAAACAACATATAAACCCCACCCCGGTTTGAGGCCCACAGCTCTACCCCTCGCGTTCTCGGTTGCCCATGAAGAAGCCTTTAGATTATCGCTGGCCCATTCAACAGGGGCCACCATCTTCGGCTTGAGACGGGCCTGGTGAGTTGAGAGCCGCGCCAGACAAGGCTTTGTCGGTGTTGCGCCGGGGTTGTTGAGGATGAAAGCCATGCCTTCCGTGAGTCGGTCCAGCCTATAGTCGATTCGGCTCGCTACATTCTCTTGGTGCGACTGGTCCCCGACCGCCGCGAAGCTACTCAAGACGCCATCGGGCTCGATCCCTTGGCTCCTACCTCCGTGAGGATTTGGATCTGACGGACTCACCTCGCCCCGGCCTACCAGGGTGCCTGAATTCATGTGTGTATATGTATATTTGTACAAAATGCCGCCAGGTTTGTTGTCAAGGGACGGTTTTTCCCTCCTAAGGGGGTTTAATCCGGTAGCAACGGGCTTGCTGCACTGTAATTTGTGTCCCATAGGCCGATTGGCCTCTGACGACGATAAAAAGAACCTTCCTTACTTCCTTCCTTCCATACGTAACACATAATGCATATTCACACGCTCCGGGTGACTCCGCAACGAGAGTCGTTGGATAGGCATATTCACCCCTTATTCCTTAATCTACACCGCACGAAAGTTCCTCGCTTATGGGGTATGCAAGTACAAAATTTGCTATATCAGATAACAAGATCCGCAAAAATACTATAAGATTTCAAGCGAATACTATATGGTGTTGATTTTGTACGCAAAATACAATTATGAGGGCTCTCGCCGCCCTACGCCACCTCCCGTGGTGAATATGCACCCAAACCAAAGGGGGTTTAAGGGGATTTTAATTTAAAATGTGTTGGACCCAATGGTTGTGTTAATTAATGTCAATGGTAGTTATGTGTTGGTTGTTAATGTCAATGGTTGTTATGTGTTGGTTGTTATGTGTTGGGGATTTAATTTTTATATGTTGGATGTTAATGGTTTGTGTTGCAAAATTTTGGCCCCTTCGGCCTTAGGACGCCCCCTCCCAAAGGTGACAAAAAATTTAGAATTCAAACCAGAAAAAAACTAGAATTCATTTGAGGCTTTCATCACCTGTAGCTTTTGAATTTCATCACAATAAAACAAATAGAACATAAGTAAAAGTTACCATAAAGATAGAGCTTAATTGATCCCATTATTTTGAAAGTCATAAAGTTTGCAACACCCATACACAAACATTTTTCAACTGAATTTAACAAAGAGCCTTTTGGCCTCCATGGATTCTTGTGGTGAGAAACCAAAGTGGGAAACTTTTCTCGCTTGTTAGCACAAGGATCTAGAAGCCTTGGAATTTGCTTAATAACTGCCTCAAAATCTAAAAATGCATGGTAATTTTTTGCAACCTTCATTCGGAATGAGCCACAAAACAATATCCAATAGCGCAATCATGTATTAATCAACTGGTAGGATGTGAAAGCCTACCAAACCCGGCCAAAAAATTGCTGTTTTAGCATAGATAACTTAACCAAACATATCCATATCATACACTATCAAAAAGACCTCAGAGAGGGCTTTCCAACGCAATAAAAATCATCTCAAACAGAGCTCGATCAAAAAGTTATGATAAAAAATGTGTTGTTGGCGGGGAATCCGACTACATGCACCGCTCAGTCCTTCATGTGCCCATTATGCACCACACACACAAAAAAAAGAGGGCTTTTGTTGTGAGCCATTGGTTGTTGACCATTATCCACCACATGCACAAAAAGAGGGCTTTTGTTGTGAGCCATTGGTTGTTGACCATTATGCACCACACGCAAAAAAAAAGGGCTTTTGTCGTGGAGCCATTGGTTGTTGACCATTGGAAAAAAAAAGGCTAAAATCAATGGCTCGAAATGGTGCACTCTAGATGTACGATTAGTACATCCATTTGAATACATCACGAAAATCATAGGAAAACCTTAGTGAAAAGCGCACAAAACACAAAGAAAACCCCTCTATTATGCTACATATTGTATTTGCAGCAGACATTCGAATGTTATGAGAATATTCCGATCTTTGGACCATAAGGAATTATTGAAATCATGGACGATATTATCGACCGATAATGAATTTATGATGGATGAGGAGCACCTTTTGGACATGGTAATTAAAGAAAAACACAAGATGGTCATTGTGAAATGGACAAGGAACTATAGAGACAAAGAATGGGTTAGTGGACACATGTTACAAGGGCTGAATTTAAACACATGAATCAATGGTTGTTATCATATTGTTATGTACAAATGGGAAAAGAAATTTGATACAAAGAAAGGAATCCCCATGGGATTCGCTTGTAGCCCCAAGATGGTGCAACCTGTATTTAGGTTGGTATGAGCTCAAGTTTATTCTAAACCTTGCATCAAAAGGAAGATACAATGACATTTATAGATTCCAAAGATGTTATACGATACATTGATGACTTGAATATCATCAATGGTGGAAATGTACTTAAATTTTTATCTCCTCAAGATGCTGAAATTTGTATCTACAATTTGAACTACCTAGGGATTAAAGACGAGACATCAAATATTACTACTCAAGATGAGCCGAAGCAAGAAGAAGGGGTCAAATGTGACTTCCTAAATATATCCATTGAAGTGACGCACTGTGATAGAGGGCTATTCAAAATGACAAGATTTGATAAAAGGAAAAAACTACCTTCAAAGTTAACAGATTCATTCGCGGCAGATAGTTGTAGACCTTATAAGCAAGCATCTAAGGTTGTTATCTCACGTGTTATGCCATATGTGTATGCTCATGCAGAAACGATAAGGGTCTGCAGAAGACATAGCCGAGCTCATAGAAGCTTTTACTTTGAATGGTTTAGGAAAAGTGATATTGTATGGAACGTGCTAAATGTACTACAAAATAAGAACTTTCCTGGGTTACTATATAATATCAAGGACATGGTCAGAACACTGAAATGTTTGCTACATATGGCAGGAATTGAAGAAAAATAACATAGGTATAGGTGGGGCCTGTAGCGTGCTAAATGTACTACAAAATAAGAACTTTCCTGGGTTACTATATAATATCAAGGACATGGTCAGAACACTGAAATGTTTGCTACATATGGCAGGAATTGAAGAAAAATAACATAGGTATAGGTGGGGCCTGTAGCAACAGGGCCCTACCAGCCTTGTTGTTACAAATTATAGAATAAAATTGTGGTTGCAGAATGAAGCAAAACCATGGTACACCCACCAAACCTACGGTAGGAGGTAGGCTTTTTCTTATTCATATGTAAAGAATAGAACATAGTATAAATCCAATGTATGAGTGGCATTTGGAAATAGGATGGACTACTTTACATGCCATATATGTAGAGCAAATGTAGGGATATACTGATTTATGAATAAAGAATAATATGTTCTTGTGGATTGGGAACAAAAATAGAACGGTCCTGACAACTATGGAATGGAATACTCAAAAGAAGATGCCTTGAGACGAACAGGTTCAGCAAGTTTCAAATGAATTATGGGTAACTTCAGGCTCTTGTTGCTGTTGTCTTCTGCATTAGGTAATATGAAGTCTAGAAATTATACATCGTTTGACGTGAACATGGTAGGAATGAGAAACATCTGTAATATGTGTATCCCATCTACCCATTAGAGATTATACTACATTTGGAACATTCCCTCCAATAAAAGTGCACAATAGTTGGGGCGGATGTGTGATTAGAAAACAAAAATATGGATATTATAGGATCTATGAATAATATGGGGGTTCTAAACTGTTAGGCAATGGTCGGGATGCACAAAGGAGATTAGGGTTGCTGGATCCGGATATACAGCTATGGTGGTTGGATCATGGATTTATATGACATCGGATTGACAGCTATACATACACATGGACTACTGGCAGCAATGTGAAGCAAAGGTATGGATATGTAGTAGCACTCTTTCAGGAGTTTCCCTGTCACATAACAAGTTGTTTAACAACATTGGGAAGAAGGCTTGCTCTTGTTTTAGAATAGTGAAAGAGATATACATGCAACACAATTTTGTCTTATAGTGTTGACATGTTTTTTGTACAATTTTTTGATCAGTTAAAACTGAACTTTTGTGTGACTATTTCTTAATCAATATAATATTTGTTTGGTTAAGTTTAATTTGTCCACCCTTGTTTTGTCAAGCATCCAATTCATGTTTTTAAACTCAAACTTTATTTGGTATGAATTGAGCATAAAAAATTGTCCAATATGGTTCACTACAAATCAATAAAATTTGTGTGAACATAATATGGTCTGCAACAATCAATATTCAATAGGAATAGAATCCTTTCACGACAACATTATATGAATCCAATGAACCAATCTTTGTATGATCATTCCTTTCACTACATCATTATATGAATCCAATACACAATATCTATTCACAATGTTTACAATATAAATCAAGGGTGATCTTTGACTTTTGCCGCTTTTGCTTCTTCTTTCCTTTCATCTCATTTTCTTTAGACTCTAATACGATGTGCTTTGATGCAAGCTGTCCATAATATGATCTTGCACACTTTCAGGAGCTCAAATA
This sequence comes from Isoetes taiwanensis, assembly GCA_021234155.1. NCBI lineage: Eukaryota > Viridiplantae > Streptophyta > Lycopodiopsida > Isoetales > Isoetaceae > Isoetes > Isoetes taiwanensis. Next base: position 23,786,890 of record JAJEKV010000008.1, on the reverse strand, counting down.
GGTTGTTTCTCAATATGATTATATCAAAATTAACATCCAAAACCAAATGGTTGTATACACACTGCACTCTTTGGCTCATGTTCTAGCAATTCATACAAGTTACTATTAATTAACTTGTGATATTTTCCAGTAACAACTACTTCATTCCTGCCAAACTTTTGCCCCCAAGGATCCCTATATGGCTTTTCTACAACACGATTTGTTCTAATGCATTTTAAAATATAAAAGTCTACCTTTTCCTTGTTATTAGACTCAACATTGACAGCAAAGTTATCTCCATAAGCAATGATATCTGATTTCCACTCATGACCTCCTTAAAAAACATGGCCTTCAACAACGTCCTCAACATAGCCAGCACCCGTAGGTTTTAGTTTTGAGAAATGTTTTATGCAAAAAACCACCACCTCATTGCATTTATAAGTGGCATAGAATTATGTTTTAACATCTCATGAGTTAAGGCTCTCTTAATGACATCTCCAATACCATCATGCTCATCTGATTTCTCCATTAGGTTAATAGTAAGATAAGAACATTATCATTAATTAAATGAAAATGGAAGTTACCTTTCACATGATAAGAAACAAAATAATTCCAAGTTATTGGGATGCCACTACTTTGACAATTTTTTCCTAGAAAGTAAAATGTTCTACTTCTTTTCCAGTGGCTAGAGCATCCATCATAACAGACAACATATCTGTTGTACTTGTGTTGTTTGCTGGACAAAAATGTTGCATGATTGTTCAAACAATGTTGCATAAACAAAGTGTCATGTTCTCTATCATCTGAAATGTAGAAGTGAGTTTCTTTGATAATTCTTCTATCATCTTCATCCAATTGTGTACAAGTGCTACAATGTTAGTTCAACTGCAGGAGAAGCCGTCCCAAACATCCCTCCCCGCAAAGAAACCAACGAACATCTCAAAGAATACTTGAGTGAGGATTGATGGAGGCAGCCTTTTAGCTTCCACCACAATCTAACTCAAGCAAATAAAAAAAGCAAAAATGTAAATTATTTCTTGAAAATTGAGGATGTGGGCTACCTTACATAACTGTGTTTTGTGCTACATATTCTAAATGGGATGCACCGTGGACTACCACAGTCGGATCTGTCGATCCTACAACCCAGACCATATATTGAAACCTCTGGGCACCTTTCGTTTCGCTTATGGTAATTTATGATTAGGGGCGCCTATGATTTGAAATATGAAATACACATTCCTCTATGGTTTTAATGGAATATCGAAAGCATCTATATGACCCAGACCATATATTGAAACCTCTGGGCACCTTTCGTTTCGCTTCCAAAATAATTGACAGTCCTAATAAGACAACTTTGACCAATATAACCAATGAGATAATGTGATTATTTTCTATCTTAAATCTATATATATTTTTTTTAAATAACTCATTCAATTGTTTTAGGATATGGTCTATGGTTTCAGGAATTGTCATTTTTACATCCATATTAAATCCCCTTGGAACCCCCTGAGATAATGTGATTATTTTCTATCTTAAATCTATATATATTTTTTTTAAATAACTCATTCAATTGTTTTAGGATATGGTCTATGGTTTCAGGAATTGTCATTTTTACACTCTTTTGCTAGAAGTTTTATATTGTCAATGTGTGTATTCCCCACCCTTTCATGCCAAATTTCAATATAATAATTTAGTTCTCTCACGCTCAATTCTTGCAATCTGAAAGACCTGATTACGTCAATTTGTTTAGTTTTGGGCCATGTGTTGGCTCCATGTATCTCCAGTTCTAAGAAATTCCACCAAATTTCTCTAAGGTAGAGCAAGCCATATCCTCCTCGATCAGGGCTATAGATTTAATTTGGGTTTGGTAAGCGGTTGGAATGCATTAAAAAATATAAAAAAGGCCGTATTCAAGTATTTGGCTAAAGAATCTAATGATTGCCTTCGTTTTTGATTTTCTAACATTATGAATTATCGAGGTGGGAAGCACGCATTATAGCATCCATTTGCTTTCTTCTACGCATGTAAGGTTGCCGGCTGTTTTCTAACAACTTGGCTTTAATACAATCTTTCCTTTTCATTTATGGAGAGTGAAGTGGATCTTTTGACAAACAAAAAGGCGTAATACTAAGGATAATTATCCATCCGATTTCGTATACATCCCGCTCAAGTATCAAAATCGTGATTTTGACAAGTATGGTTATCCGGTGGAGGATGTTGAGCTGGATTTAGCTTGTTGATGTGTTTGTATGCGAAGCCCTCGCACTTAAATGGGCGGATTACATATTTTGGAACCATAGCCTACTTTGTATTTATTATTTTATTCATTATTTTTTGTTGTAGTTAATGGCGTGTGGTAATCGCTAAGCATCGAAATCAATCAAGTTCCTTTAGCTCTCTGCAGGATATGTTCGTGAAATAGTATATGCAAAATATGCTAATCACAACCATCAAATCTTTTACATATACTCTGGATATAAGCCACAAGATGCTAAAACCCACTCCCACAAGGTGTTAAAAGCCATTGTATGGTTCCCCTTTCCCCAAAGAAGGGCAACCTAAAAATCGATGTCTTTTAACCTAAAATTGCGGTCTCCACGCCTCGTATGTCGCCACCGAAAACCCTCGAGGGTATTTTCTCGCGGCGTAACGCCGGGACGAATTACTTAACGGATGTGGTAAATCGCAACTTCGCCGCCGTGATTTGGTCGAAAAAGGGTTGGGTTTACCAGAATTCTATCAAGATGCATGCTCGATTGAGAAACATGGCATTTGATCTAAGATTTATACTTGATTTTATTCTAGAATTTATGGCTCGGGCTATAGCCATGAGTTCTCTCTCTCTGCTAAAAGCCAGCACCTAAAACTCTATTCGCCAAGCAGAGCTATATACCCCGCCGCATTAAACACGCCTATGGCCGTAAAATGCGCGCTTTGCGATCATTCCGCAGCCACTTAACTCTAAGATTCAAGAAGTTCGAACCCTAAGCTAAAAAGTTCGACGATGTTCAAAGAAGCTCTTTGAAGTCGGGGCTTAAGCAGCCACCATTTTTTCCTCGGTTCGAATAAAGCTGCGCGAAATTATCGACATGGCAAAGTCTCAGCCAATGAAAAATATGCTTTTAAAATAGGCATGATTTAAAAGTAATTCACACCAAGCATTCATTACGATTTATTATTTATTCACTAGAAACGGGCCCACCCTTTCTTTTTGACCATTCCTGCGGTTCGCATCGACCTTCTAGAGGCCTCACCTTCCGGGTTTGGACAAAAGCAGCCTACCCATGTACTCCTCGCCGCTCCTCTCTCTCAAACTTGGGAACACTAGAGTAAACATCCGCCCGAAAATACATGGATTTCAACCGCTAGATTCTTGCTTTGGAATTGGAAAGAGCCGGGGGTAGGCGGATTTGGAGGTCTAGCGGCTTATGTAAAGCATCATCTCCAAATGAGACATATCGCTGAAAAAGAAACATGTTGCCAACCAATATATATGGCTCCGATTAAAACGAAATACAAAATGTGGTACTTAGCATCATGCTATTTTGCTCGCTTATGTATGTCCGTATCATAATAGAGAGTTTGATTCAAAAACCTCTACATGAGCTCACAAAGGATGTTCTACAATTTAAAGAACAAGGCTATGTAACCGTGGGTTGGGGATTTTAATGCCGTAACAAAAGGAAAACAAACAAATTTCATATGTGAATGATGGAGATATACTTTTAGAAGAGGAAATTGCAAACTTAATACACGAAAGAAAATCAGTTGATAGTGTTAAGAATGCCATGGGGACTATTTAGTGGAATTTGGCACAAGATGTGGACTCAAAATTCAATGGCATCAACAAATTCTCGCAACACTAGCGCATCAACATGCTTAAACCATATGGGAGAAAGCACTTGATTACTTGCTAACATCGAGATAGATGGAGTATATAATTTTCAACTTTGAAACAAGGTGATAGAAGCGTGATCACGCTCCTTGGTCTTTGAAATAGACGGATATATGCAGAAGAGTTGCCGACAAAAACATGGTCACCAAAATTTAAACCGGATCATAAGAAAAGGGACAATTACAAGGCAAAATGGAAACAAGGATGCAACAAATGTCTTGACAGTGAGATACAACAGATATCAAGCAAACTAATTGAAATAATAAAAGACGCAGCTATGGCAGCGTTTGGTAGCACTAGGAAAAGACGCAAAGGACGCCCTTCAAATAGTTGGTGGGATCTAAGAGTGTGTTTTAAAAGACGCCGCGACAGCCCCTAAAGGATGTATCTTGAAACCAAAATGGTATAAGAAACCGGTCCGGGCAGCAAGAAAAGGCTCTACATGAGATCTAAGAATGAAATGTTAGGACAGATGTTCATAGAGAATCTGAGATCCTTCTATTCCATCCTGAAAAAGAAATCCTCTCAGCCAGAACTCTCAATGGAGGATTTGATCCAACTAGTACATTCCTTGTACTACAAAGAATCTCGCAAAGGGATGCCACCGTGAGGCAAAGAATGAATGTAGGATTGTTCACAATTGAGGAAGTAGAGAGCAAACTTTCGTGAGATGCGTAATGGCAAAGCAACCGACTGGCACGGAATCTCAACAGAGCTATTAAAGTGAGGCGAGATGAATTGTTAAGAAATATAACAGATCTTATTAATAAGCCAGATGTTACTGGTCTACCAAGAGAATGGAAGGAAAACAAGGTTGTACCAGTTCATAAGTCCGAAGCCGTAAGGTGAGCACTAATTGTGGACAATTATGGTAGGGAAACACCTTTGCAAAGCTTGTAGGTGGACTGTTGGAACGAAAAATCAGCATATGGGCGATGAAAAGGGTGTGAGAGCAAAATGCCAAGCAGGATTCTCGAGAGGCCACCGCACCTTAGATCATGCTTTAACACCGAGAGTGATGATAGAGAGAGCTAAAGGTCCCAAAAGGTGGTATGCTTGGCATTTGTAGATTTTTCTAAGGCTTTCGATACAATTCCCCGCGACAAATTAGGTACAAGGATGGAACAAATTGGGGTTCCCTCCACGCTAAGAGGTGCAAAGAGCAAGACTATATGAAGAGGTGATAGCTAAGATTTCAAAGGAGATGAAGTCGAGATTAGGAGCACCATCGGGTCGCAAGGTTGCCCGCCCTTCTACATTATTTGGCCTTTACATAGATGAATTGGAGACATGGCTCCTGATAGAAGCATAGAAGGCACCGTGTGTTGGGAGAATTTGTGGTACAAAACCGCTTTTTATGCGTGATGATGTGGTACTTATGTCGATAAATCCACCGGTCTACAATCTCACCGGATGCATTAGCATCTTTCCGTGAAGAGAAACAAATGAAAGTCAACTTGAGAAGACAAAAGTCATGATATTTGGCACAAAGGCAACGCCCGTGATTTCGGTATAAAAGGGAGACTCGCAGGTTGTGGAAGTTTATAAATACTTGGGGCTGGAATTCAATTCAAATTATAGATGGGCAGAGTGCATTAAGAAGAGGATAGCGGGGAAAAGCAAATACTGCATCTAATGTTGAGAAGATGCCGTAAAGTCTCACTTAACAATTGGGGATTGAGGAAGATGTTGTTTTAAAATATTTGTTCAAACGGTTGTGTTGTATGGCGCCATTTGGGGAGCTCTAATTTCTGAAAAAAAAGTGGCAAAGAAGTTGAGAGTATCCTTAAAACATTCATACAAGAGGAACTTGGGATAAAGAATCAAACCCCTTATGCGATCATGTTGGCTGAAGTGGGCTTCATCCCTCTTGAGGCAGAAGCTCTCTGTATGACAATAAATTATGTGAATAGAGTGCAGCAGATGGATGATGACAGATTACCAAAGATGGCTTTTACTTCAATCCGCACAAAAAGGTTGGTACAAAGAGGTGAAAGATTGGGTCTCCAAATGGGGATTGATGACGTACCGACCGCCAACAAGAGAAATTGGAATTAGAGAACTTGTTCAAGAAAAAGTGCTAAACAAGATGTGGCATAATCCGTGATCAAGGATGAAGATATACAGAGAAGAAATAAATCCGATGGTGACATACACAAGCTCGAAATACTTAACCGCACACATATCAAGATACAACAAACCTCGATAGCAAAGTACGTGACAAGTTCACATCAATTAAGGGTAGAAACAGAAGGTGGAAAAAGCTCCCCGAGAAGACCGAAGTTTGCACCCGGTTTGTGTAGATAAGGTTGAAGATGAGTCACATGTTTTTTTCAAGACCGCCCACTTTATTCGCACATAAGGAGACGATTTGGCATTGATTATCCAAACTTTTACACTCTACTCCAGATAGAACCTAACAGACTAAGCTGCTTCTTTAGAGAAATTGAAAACTTTAAACATTTTACATGATTGACATTGTATGTTTCTTTTGTCGCTCTATGACCTTTAGGGTCCTAAAGAGCTGATCAATATATTCTCATATTCTCAATATCACCCAGGGAGCTTACTCAACCTCGGCTCGATCTCGGCCTTGGGCCAAGGCCTCGCCTCACCTCGGTTTGGACAAAAGCAGGCATACCCATGTACTCCTGTAATTTTAATATCACCTGTTAGGAGCTTACTCAACCTCGGCTTGATCTCGACCTTGGGCCAAGGCCTCGCCTCGGTCATACACAGGCCTCGCCTCACCTCGGTTTGGACAAAAGCAGGCATACCCATGTACTCCTGTAATTTTAATATCACCTGTTAGGAGCTTACTCAACCTCGGCTTGATCTCGACCTTGGGCCAAGGCCTCGCCTCGGTCATACACACCTACTACCAATTGCAAAGTATCACCCATTGGGAGCTTACTTACACCTATTACCAATTCCAAAGTAACACCAATTGGGAGCTTACTACACCTACTATCAATTCCAAAGTCTCACCCATTAGAAGCTGGGTCATACCTATTGTACTCAACATTCATTTGTCAATCTCCAAAACAGGATGACACGGTCAATCTCCAAACAGTTGATGACACGATGTTAATTTCCAAAACAGGCAAGCAACAAGTTAAATTATCTTTGATCTATTTGAAGTGTTGAGTTCTTTGTCCTATGTTTGATGTTATTGCCAGGAGAAAATTCATCTCCAAATGAACATGGAGAAGGGAGGGATCTATTAGAAGAGTCTAATGTCATGCAGATTGTGGAATGCATTCCTTCAGAAAAACATGATCCATTTTCTAATCCTGAATTTGAAGCCTCAAATGGCAGAGAAAATAATATGATCAAATTATCTAATTCCTTGGGACCTGACAATCTGGAACAACCTCTATTAGACGTAGCCCAGTTCGAACAGAATACAAATGCGAGATCCTTGTGCAGTTGCAACAATGCCCCGTACGGTTATATGGTACACTGACTTCATTTAAAATGCACCTAGAAAATCTTTTGTTTCTATTATGCCTAAGCCAAAAGTATGATTTGCAGGTGATAGTAAGTTCACCAGAACATCTCTCCTTGTGATCATCTCTCCAGTTTTTATGGGTTCATGTACATTTCTCGGTCCATATACAATCCATTGATCGAAGAGAGTGGCACATGTTATGAAAAATATTGTGGGTAAGAACCCGTTATAGAGAGCATTTTTATCCCATGGTGTTCCAACACCATTATTCTTTTGTGGAGGCTTGTTATAGTTGCTCTAATGGATGCAAGAACCGCCTGCAGGCTGCCATTGTGCTAAGAGTCGCTGTTGTAGCAGCATGCTGTCCCTCGCTTTTACTAATGGGCAGGAGTGTGATCCGTGATGTTTGCAAAAATTTCTAGGTTGGTTAAGATTCTTATCTTATTATATATTATTATTTCGACTACATTGAAGTGTGGAGGGCAACCCTCCGCATATAGCACCTTGTTTTTCCCTTTGAATTCAGATACATATAGTGTAAGAAATATGGTAGGGTTATATAAAATAAATCTTTGAAAATTTCATATAAGGATAATTTTGATTGATCATGTGCACACATTTAGCCGCACATCCCGAGCAACTTTTCTATAAGTACACAATTTGAGCCATTATCCATGATTATTTGTACTATACTTTGCGATCCAACTCCATCTATTATCCCCATCTTCTTGAACAAGAGCTATCTAGTGATACTGACCCCAGCACCACTCATATCATAGGATGTCTTATATACTGTGCCAGCCATTATCCATGATTATTTGTACTATACTTTGCGATCCAACTCCATCTATTATCCCCATCTTCTTGAACAAGAGCTATCTAGTGATACTGACCCCAGCACCACTCATATCATAGGATGTCTTATATACTGTGCCGAATGCAGAATAGATCATGACACTGTAAAGACCTCTTTTTTTTATATCCGCCCACCCATCCGTCATCAAAGTGCATCCATAATGGATCCACTCCTTCCCAATTACATCAATCTCTCTTGAAATGTCATCATAAGTGGCAGGAAGTATTTTTTGCTTAAGAGTTGATGGAGGAGGACACATAGTCTTTGTACACAGTGGCATGAATATCTCTATCATACCTTTTCAGCTAAGGGTAGCAAGAATTGTAAACGAAATATTGCACTCAATTAACATCTTATCTACTTCCATCTCTGCCAACTGAATCCACTTCTTTTGCCAACTGATTTGAGTTCTTGAAAGAGTTGATTGCCTCACATTCAAATGCCTAGGAAAAGAGAGTGCTTCAACTACCTCTTTTTCTTCTTGAATAAAAGCCACAAAAGAGGAATAACCTACAAAATTTCTAGCTCTCTTTGTTGCTATTGCTGTTGGACTTGCAAGAATACGAGGAGATATTTACTGAAGAACTTATAGGTGGAGGTGATGGAACTGGAATTCTGTTGCAAGGGTTGATCTAGTTTTAGCTGCATTCTGTGTTTGAATTTGTGCCTTTTAATTCTGCTGGACATTCCTCACAACTTACAATTCCATAGCCTCCAACACTTGCAAGATGAACTTGTATCTTTATAACTGTGCCAGTGGAAGAGATGTTGCAAAATTTGCATGTGAAAAGCTTATTTCCACTATTTCTGCTTGCTCGCATGACCTTTGAATGATTAAAATACACTTCATTCCACAATTTATTCTTCAAAAGACTAATATGCTAAATGTCATAAATCATTATAGCTAGAGAAGTCTACTCATGTAATTTTGTTTGCCATCTTTGTAAGGCTTATATTTACAATAACTTTATCGCGACGGCCAACATTTCTTTTGTTCAATTTGGTGCAAAAGATACTCTATATAGAAGATACTCGTAAACAATGTTAAAAATTTCATGCAATGCCGTCTGGTATCAATCGAAAGTTGGTGCTCAAATTAACTTGTGTCATCAAGATTACATGTAGAAGATGCCTTGAATAAATTTGGGAAAATGATGCCTTTAATATATTTGGGAAAATTCCACAAGTTTATAACGATGTGAGAGACAATATGGATTCAGACCATGGTGATTTATCCACATGTAGAGAAAAAAATATGCCTATTCTTATTCTTATTAAAAGTTTATTCCCTGCTTTGAATATTGAGCAACAGAACATAAGCAATAGAACAGCAAAGATCAGTTGCCTTGAGCAACTTCAACTTATAATGTGGTCCCGATCTTACATATGATTTCCTAAGGTGAGGGGAGGTATTCGTATGTAAAAACATATTTTTGTGATGCTGGCATTCAGAATTCTGCCATGCCCTCTCATGCCATTGCTGATGTTGCACAGGGTTGGGATGCTTTAGATGCCTCTGTTACCTTGGCCTTGTCTAGCCAGGACGTGTCTCGAAGCTTTTTTGATGCCATGTCTTCGTTCTGCAACAGGAGGTGTATTGCTGGCGCAGTGCCTTGGAGAGGGGATCCTCTGCTGACATATTGCATTGTTTCGAGGGTATGTTAGGGTACTGCATGAAGGATATAGGGAAAGTACATTACTCCAAGAGGGAGTTTAATTGGCCTTCTAAGCATACGCGTGTTAATCTTAGTATGCAAGGCCCTCAAGAACAACATATTGCATTGTTTCGAGGGTATGTTAGGGTACTGCATGAAGGATATAGGGAAAGTACATTACTCCTGTCACTTGCACAATATATCTGAGAGTATGATTGAGAAAGGAAAAGATTTGTACGTCAGATGGGGAGCTGTCGAAAGCAGCGGTTGGATAATCCCATCTAATCTTGCTCATGTGAACGAACACGTGGCCCGGCCGCTTGGAGGGTCTTGTTGAATCCCGCAAATATGTATGTCGCCCGATGTGAGAACAATTCTGCTTTGGTCTCCCCGCAGTTATGTGCCCGCTGAACGAAATGGGCCAGGCCGCCGATATTGGGATGACTTCGGCCCCCCTCCCGAGATGAGATGGACTGCAATTTCCAGGATATCCATGATCCATCGTTCAGCCCTGATGTTGAAATCCCAAACCATGGTGCTGATTATATCCCCATCCACACCGGGGATCATACGATGGCAGTTGGCTAATCTGTTGTTTTTGTTGTTGCATTGCAATTTCCAGGATATCCATGATCCATCGTTCAGCCCTGATGTTGAAATCCCAAACCATGGTGCTGATTATATCCCCATCCACACCGGGGATCATACGATGGCAGTTGGCTAATCTGTTGTTTTTGTTGTTGCATGTACAACTTTATTTCTGTCCGTGTTTTGGTTTGTTTCAACATGTCTTTGTATTGGTAACAAGTTGTTGCGTGCTAGGGATGGAGACTGATGGCAATCCTCCTGGGGAGACCAGACATCCTGCTGTGACCATAGATCCATCTTTCATAAGCACTGTGATTCAGGATTCCCATCCAAATCCTGGGGTTTATGCTCCTGAGGGGGAGAGATGTTTACTGCAGAGGAATTTTTGACCAGTATCATCCAGGTTGGAACGGAGGCTCATTGAATAGCTGCCTCCCTCAGGATCCTATGCTAGAAATCCGGCCAGCCTTGATGTCGTTGTGGTCGGGGGCTACACCGGGCGTTCTCCGGAACTAGACGTTCTTCTTTCTATTGTGTTTGCATTATTTTTGTTTATGTAGTTTGATATGCATGACCCCAGGCCACATGTACATTCTCTGAGCCTGTGAATATGTGAACTCCTGTTGCTTCATGCTATGTCTTCTACATGCTTTGCGCTTTCCATTTGCTTATTAACATCCGTAGTTTTTTATGTAGTTTGATATGCATGACCCCAGGCCACATGTACATTCTCTGAGCCTGTGAATATGTGAACTCCTGTTGCTTCATGCTATGTCTTCTACATGCTTTGCGCTTTCCATTTGCTTATTAACATCCGTAGTTTGAAGAGGGCTTTGGCCCCTGGGCATAAGGGAGACCCCCTCCCTTATGCTCGGATGAGCATTGGCATTGCATTGGGGTTCAATTCCCCAAGCTCACTAATGAATCGTGTTTGTTGGTGAAACGAAGAAAGAGCCATGTATAGGATCATCGAATGCATGCCATTGACAACTAGATCTTGGAGTCGTAGTCAATGGCATGTGTTCGATGGCTCCTATGCATGGGCAGAACGTGGAACACAGGTAAGGCATGGGCATTGGATATCTGGGGTTCGATTCCCCAGGCTCTAATTGTTTTCCTACTATACTGTATTGCATTGTTCTTTTCCTACTGTACTGTATTGCATTGAAAATACTCTTTTATGTATTGCCTTAATAATGTCCCTCCCATGGCCGGGTCAACAGGGGCAGGTTTGACTTGCAAAAGACTCAGTTTGTACGTTCTGGATTTAAGGGGAGGGAATATGCTCCCATATGTGCTGCAATCTAATGGCCAAAAAGCCATAATATTTAGCCATGTATATTTGCCCAAATGAAAAGCTCGAATGTAGCAATGGCCGATATCAAAACCAAAAGGCCAGTCTATATATGCCATTCAGGTCATCCAAATAAAAAGCCAAATACGCAAAATATGGATAAACTACCTTTTTTAGCAGGCTTCGATCTATAGCTCTCTGTTTGCATTAACAGAAGCTCTCAGATATGGATGCATTCTCAGACTTTTCTGTTTGTTGTGAATCTGGCAAGCATTGCTCCGCTGAATCAGAAGCCTCTAGTGTTGGCTGAGAGATAGAGAGATCTGTAGATTGATGAGGAGAAGAAATGGTGAATCCAGTATTGGGCAAACATAACAGAAGGGATGGTCCAATCCTTCATCAAGAGGCTTATTGCGTTACCATCTTGAGATTTTAGGAAGAAAAACAACAAACTACTCTAGATGCCCTGTTTCTCAGGTGGATTCAGTTTTGGGCGAGTAGGTTGAATGGCATGTAGAGGAGTATGCAGATCTGCTCTATTCACTACTAGTTATGGTGCCCGGTGTTGCCGGGCATAACTACAATTTTATTGTAGAATTATGTGAATAAGATGTAGGATTTAGGAACATATGTAGGGTTTTCAATGATGCTCCTTTTAAGTTATTGTCTAAGCTGGATGTCAAATTTACAACTATTGAAAGCTCAAACAATTGGAACTATTGAAATTCAACCACTCTATGTTCTTCATGGCATTTGGATCCATGCAACAAAGTTAAAGATGCAATAGTTTCCTTCATTGAAAAATGACAATGTCGTCGATTCGCGTAGCGAATCGGCATTCTTGCTCAAGACGAGCATGCATGCATTGCATGCGTCGCATGCATGCATCGCATGCATTTTGGGCCGTTCTTCCGGTTGGGCGTTTGCTACTTATTGCGGAATTCTTCATCGACGTTTCATCGGCGCTTCCTCTTCTCTCAGCAGTACCTTATTCTCTTTGAATTGTTTCCAGGCAGGGGAGGGGCTTCTTCCTGCCTGGTTTGGCCAATTTGGCGTTGTTTTCCTGCTGTCCTTTCCGGCCTTTAGCCTTCATCCTGTGACCTTCGTCCTCGATCCTAGTTTGTTAAGGAAGTCCTTTGGTATTCGGGCGCTTTGGGCGTTTGCTACTTATTGCGGAAAAGAATGTCGTCGATTCGCGTAGCGAATCGGCATTCTTGCTCAAGACGAGCATGCATGCATTGCATGCGTCGCATGCATGCATCGCATGCATTTTGGGCCGTTCTTCCGGTTGGGCGTTTGCTACTTATTGCGGAATTCTTCATCGACGTTTCATCGACGCTTCCTCTTCTCTCAACAGTACCTTATTCTCTTTGAACTGATGTGCGGTCTGGGTTGGCGGCGCCATCCGTTTTGACTTCTCCATGCGGGGGTTTTGGGAGCGATTCTATGCCTTACGTTTGTCTAAGCCCCTTGCCGAAGGCTTATCACTAGGGTTTTTCCTCGAAAAACCCGAAAGGGCGGGGTTTTTTAATCCCGGTGATAAGCTTTCGGCAGTCCATGCGGGGGTTTTGGGAGCGATTCTATGCCTTACGTTTGTCTAAGCCCCTTGCCGAAGGCTTATCACTAGGGTTTTTCCTCGAAAAACCCGAAAGGGCGGGGTTTTTTAATCCCGGTGATAAGCTTTCGGCAGGTACATCAGCCACTCATCTATTAGCATTGTATTTGTTTTTGGGGTCCAAATGATATAATTGGATTTTCCCTTTATTTTTCGTGGGTAGTTCGCATGTGTGCGGCTATCCACTGTCCACCATTGTAGAAATCTGCTGAGATGAATGAAAAATGACAATTGCATTTAAATGTACTATAAAAATGGCGTGTATATTGCTTACAATAGTTGTAGTGAATCCATTGCCATTTGGTTCTTATATAGGTTATTATTATTTGGTATGTAAAGTGAAGAATACTTCAAAGAAATGGGGAACAGATTGCCATCCTTTAATAATCATATGATATAGACAAAAATGTTTATTCCAAGAGCACGCTAAAATATTACAATGTTGTAAATAATATTTCTAGTTGTATATGACTCACAAACCCTTTGCAATAACAAAATAGAATGACCCTATTGAACGTGATTTGTTGCATCTATTAGCAAATGGTAGTTAGAACCATAACTTTGACTAATAACAAAGGTCGCAGATAAGTTCCTCGCCTAATCCTTGGTATAGACCCCCGCAAACGGTGCCATTGATAAACACTTGAAACAACATAATGCCAGTATAGGATGGAACTTGGTATGCATTCATTGAAGTAGGTGGCTTGAATATGTAAAGTCCACTGGAAGTCTCAAGGAAATCACCAATTTGGAGTAAAGATGTATATCTCATCTCAAAACTATGTAAGAATTAAATTGAATTCCATAAGTGGAAGCATGAAAAGTGTCTAAGTTTTGTTTTGAATAAGCAGGACGCACGTTATAAATTTCCAAACGAATTGCCTGGCTAGATGAAGAGCTTGCATGATGATCAAATATCATTTTGAAACTGATCAAACATACCCGAAACACCCATGGTTGTGTCTAAGTTTTGTTTTGAATAAGCAGGACGCACGTTATAAATTTCCAAACGAATTGCCTGGCTAGATGAAGAGCTTGCATGATGATCAAATATCATTTTGAAACTGATCAAACATACAAAACCGCGGAACAGGAAATCACATAAGCACACATCAGATATTTTCCTGATGTTTCTATACAACATATTCATTAAGGCCAAGACACATGTCTGGTTGTAGCAAGACACACTAAAAGTGATTTAGTTGCATTTGTTAACCGCAACAAAAATATGCAACTAAAATGCACAACAGTCCATTAAAGTATAGAAACCCAATAATATATCACTTATAGCAAATTAAAGTAGACAAAATCTATGAACACCATGACCCAGCAGGTTTGCTAACCCGAGCAATTTGCCTTCATAAGAATAGCATAGTTTAATATGCACAAAAATTACCTGTACAAATATTGAAGGTGCTTCAAAGGCAGCATGTTGCTAGTGAACTTCTAATTAGGCAAAGAATAGAAGGTATACACCTTATACAGAATTTATTCCACTGTAAAGAAAAACCATAAGAACTATGTGTATCTAGGCTTGGACCCTTCGTGGACGATAAAATCATATTCTATTCTATTCTCAATTGATCTCTTAACATAATTTGAATTCTAGACTATGAAGTAACATGATGGTTGGGTCTACAAAAGATTCAGCACACATGATGTCGATGCTTATGGTGCTCAGCCCCCAACCCAATTTCAATTGAAAATCAATGCATGAATGATTAACATGACAGTCAGCTTGAATGGAACATAAAAAAAAACAATCAGGGTGATGAGGGAGAAATCGACATCATAGAGAAGATGATTGCAAGAATGGCTCATAGCCAATGAACTCTAGTTTTGATTATCATCTAAAAAAACATCATATTCAAAAACATCCACAAAAAATGCATCAAAATCAAAGTCTGATGATCCACCTGTACACCTGCACTAAAACTAAGGCTTAGTTGGTTAACAACATCGCCAAGATCTAGTTTTGATTATCATCTAAAAAAACATCATATTCAATACAGGAATGGGATGAATGTGCACCCATGAATAGATAAGCAGAAATTTAACGTTAATTACAGAACTCACACCACCAATCACAAATGTATACTTTATTTGAAGTCGATTTAAGTTGGCAACATAACAATATAATTACCTTATGGACGAACCCGATAAGAGTTTTTACATCTTCAATGAGGCAAACAACAAAGCTTGCATGGTACTTGCGCAACATCATAAACCTGATAGAGTCTTTAAACATCTTCAGCCTTATCTCAGAAGACTTTAGTGGTATTTCGAAGTGTTAGGATAGACCACAAATCTCGAATAATAAAATCTCCCTGAAAAATGAGCCAGAAAGATTTAAACTAACTCTTGGCGCAGATCTACGCACCAAGTACAATCACAACTCTACTTCTGCCAACAAAAACTACACCATGAGTTTGTTTTTTTCCATTACTTTAACTTTAACTCTCAACAATGATGTTGCTTAACAATGATGTTGCTTCTAGGTTGCAATTTCATTATAGTTAATATGTTACACATGTTTGAACAGATAATAGATAGTAGGCAATGCATTGTCCTTACCTTGATTGGCTTTTTTGCACATGATATAATTATTCGATGCTTTATAATAGACCATAGACTTGCAAATAAATAGGACATCTGAATAATGAGCCAAGTAAACCTAACAATACAAATGCTAGGCCACATTAAGCACACAACTATAATGTTTGGAAAGCATTATGGACAATGGGCTACATTATGTTATCTAAAATGACTTCAAGGGGCTATACACCTAAAACAATAAAGAACTAAACTCTAAAGCTTAAGATATCAGCCAAATACCAAGAAGATAATGCCTACTCACATTGTAACATAATATAGACCTAACCTGCATTCACATGAAGGTGACCCAATTGATTTTAAAATATAGAGGTAAAAAAATATGACCATCAAGATGTTGAAGACTACTGCAGTGAATGTAACTCCATTCTATATACATGACAACATATATGAGAGGCCATAAGAAAACAATCAACAAACACTCATAGCTTCCTCTGCTTCTCCTTGAAAGGTAATCCTTTGTCCTTCCTTCACATCTGCATACACTTCCAAGTGCTTTCTTGTCTTGAGTAACCTTGTTTCCATATTGACTAATAAACTTGTCTATGTAGAAAATACAAATAGCAGCGTTAAAATAGCGTTCGAATTTACCATGTTGGATTCTCCAAGAGCACTATGGGGGTCTAAACCAGGCTTTATATTAGCAAATCATGTCCACAGAGCAGATATGCCTTACATACACAGTAACAATAGACAGACAAATGAAAATCAGGTTACCTTTAACCTTGTTTGAAATCAATCTCAGTCCTTCATGATGGCCAGTTGCAGAAACACCATACATGGTGATCTCATGTGCCTAAACCATAACTGCATCTTCGCAAATTAAACGATGTGCAAGCAAGATGGATGATCCATTTACTACATAAGAATTTATAACTCATATTTAAATAGCCAGCTTTATTAGCCATTGAATCCTTACGAGTTCTTCCTCTTAAACACATAATATTTTAGAATTACAAACGATAGAGAAAGAGATCAAACCTCTAAAAACTTCTTAGTGCATGTCATTGGAGTAATCACATGTTTTCATAAAACTTGGATATCCTAATCTTTTTCAAAGCCTACGACTTTCGTGATCGCACTCTACAACCTTGTCTCCGTGGCCTATTGGTCTCCGTGGACGTTAAAAAAAACTATTCTATTATATTCTTACAATTACAGGCCTAGTCTCAACCAGTGCACAGGACAAAACTGTATTTGATGGATTCATCCTTACACCACTTTCATGATCATGGGTAGCCAGATCTTCACTTCTTTAACTGCATTGCTTGTCAAACATAAAGTCTACTGCCAGCTCCAAGCTCTGGAGCTTCCGCAATTGGAGTTAGAATGGCAACTAAAAGTTGGTTCTCACATTTATATTTTTCAAAAGATGTATGATTAGGGTCAAAAGGATATGACAAAAGATCGTAAACTTTTTATTGAGATACATGTTGAGCATCAGAGAAGCACCCTACAATTTAATAAGTAAGATTCTACTTATCGATTATGGTCATAAAAATCAGACCTTCTAGAGCAATAAAAAGTAACACATAAAGGCAAACAACTCTAGCTATATCTGGTAATTTCGTTGCATGGGAAAAGACAATAAGATATGCAATCCTAAGAGCCAGACAATAGAAGCATTTATAAACTCAAAACAAAAAGGGAGCTCCAAAGCAGTGGCCTTACCTGCACGATTCTGGACCAGATAGTCTTTAGTCTGGCCTATGCAAAACCACGGAAATCCTGGGACGCCCAAAGACGTCTTTTTGGTGGCTTGTCTGTAGACCACAAATGTTCGGCAGTACTGAATAAATGGATCGTCTAATCCATGTGGCAGACAGACAGATGTTGTCCATGCCGAAAGCTTTTCATCGATATGATGAATACACAGTCCAAAGACAGACCTAGAAAACACATTGAATTTTTTTCGATTTCTGGAAGTCGGGAAGTTTATCCGATAATTGAAAACCCTTCAAACCTTAGAAAAATAGTTTAACAAAAATTCCAAAAAGTTTCTGGCCAAACTGGAAATTTCCAAATTAACAAGATTGATTGATTACTATGGCCGCTATGGCATCGTTTATGGGGATCATACTACATTTTCACATCATTTCTTTTCTACATTGATGGTAACATAAGGAACTTGAACTGTAACGACCCCTTCAAACATTCAATTTTCTTTATGATGTTTGTACATTGTCAACCGAAAGAGGATTACAAATAGTCGAGAATGTAAATACTCAGCTACTCATCTAATATTTCGAGCAATTTTATTTAATAAAATGTGTTGCATCAATGGTGCCACTATTAGAGTTTTTCACAGTTTTGGAAGGTTGGATGATTTGAATCTTGAGCTCATTCTGTTCATTCACCAAATGATTAAGTTTACCCAATTCGTTTGGTATTGCGGGAGGGTATTCTCGCAATGGTGGGAACTATGTTTCTGGTATTGTATTGTATAGAAAACCGTATATATTGCCATATTTGAGGAGCTTAATGTCATTTAGAGGTCATATTGCTTTTTTGGGTTTTTAGATAAGTTATCTTTGGAAAGATGAAGAAGAATAAAATAAAAATTGGAGGCCTTTTTTTAGGACGTGGATAAGAAGGGATGCATAGCCTTGTATACCATAGATTGTGGCACTAGGGGGCATGACTAAGTTATTCATATAACTTAGCCAACCTTAGGTTAAGACTATTTTCCCATAAATACGTATATTTCCAGGTCCGTCACTATACAAGTCTATTTTCATAGCCTTGTATACCATAGATTGTGGCACTAGGGGGCATGACTAAGTTATTCATATAACTTAGCCAACCTTAGGTTAAGACTAAAATGGGAACCTTCTTTCAAGGCCGAAACTCCGTTTGAAACCGTCTGGCCGTGGCACACAAGATAGCGTGGCTGCCCCAAGAGCGTGAGCGCATCAGCAGGAGTGGGAGCTACCTCAAACACCTTGAAGATCATGGAGACGCCAGGATTGGGAGGGAGTGCTTCTGCAGCAGGTATGTGGAGTAGTGCTCTTAGTAGTCCATTTGGAAGTTAGCACTCCAGATGGGTTAGTATTTCGTATCTAGAGTAGAGCCATCCTAGAACCCGTATTCAACATCTTAAACCCTAATCAAGGAACTCTAACTGTAAGTTAGATATGTATGATTAGGTTAAGATGTTCTTATGATGATTATCATGTTTGATGCTATGTGATGTTGGTTGACCATGTTTGCTCCTCTTGTATTGGGCAACATCTTAAACCCTAATCAAGGAACTCTAACTGTAAGTTAGATATGTATGATTAGTTCAAGATGTTTGCGGCCTGTGCATAGGAACCCACGGGGCTATGGAGGCTATGATGTGGCTTAGCACTACACAACGAGGCTAGAGGCAATGCGGAGGGAGGATCCCTGCCGAGTGGGGGCTACGGGGGATCCCATAGTGGGCTAGGCTTATGCCTGTGCATAGGAACCCACCGGGCTATGGAGGCTATGATGTGGCTTAGCACTACACAACGAGGCTAGAGGCAATGCGGAGGGAGGATCCCTGCCGAGTGGGGGCTACGGGGGATCCCATAGTGGGCTAGGGTCGCCACGATTCTCTAGCCCCCGAGGAGCCTCTAGACCCTGGAAGGGAAGATGCAACCCTTCCCCTCTCGGACGGACCAGGAGATGCAACCCGAGTAGTCCCGATGGATGATGCCATGGGATTGCGTGATCCGGAAGGCTAGAGTCGTGGTCGAAGCTTGATCTAGCCCATCTGCAAAGTATGCACAGGATGGGCGGATGGAGTGGTCAACCCTAGCCATTGTCTATAGCCAGCCTCGCCATTGTTATGACTCGGTCTACTCTATTTTGAGGCCTAGCCAGTCAATCATCCTCCTTATGAGTCAGAGCCATGGGTAGGAGCTCTCATGTTTTATGGCATATGATTATCTTCTTTGCAGTTGTGGATATGTGGATGGACTACCCTTCCGAGGTAGTATGATGTATTGTTATTGCTAGTTCGACGTTGTTTATGCTTCCGCTTGATAGGAGCCCATAGGGAAGGGGCGCCGCAAGACACCTTTCTGTCCCCTTCCCGCTTTACGGTGATCCCGTCTCGCAGCGGGATAGACGGAGGCTCTTCGTCGCGGTCCGGCTGACCGGATGGGGATTTCTGCGGAGAGGTACGGCGCGTGTATTTAGCAGGGAGCGTCACAACGGCTTGATACAACAAGTGCATCAATGGAGGCTTCTGGCACAAACGGGCGGCTTGATGCAGCAAATGCCTGAATGGAGGGTTGTCTTGTGATCGGCGGTGCGTAAGCACCTCTTTAAGATATTCCGTTCTTCTTGATTCCATTGTTGATTCGGCGATGTCTCTGTCTGGCAATCTACGACCACCAAATAATCTGATAGGTAAAATTTCGTATGTGCCTTTAGCTTCGTATGTGGTGTGTGGTTCACAGCCCACAGATGCTATGGCGGAGGAGGCCATCGGCTATGGCTGAATAATGAGCAGCACTAATTTGTCGGCTTGCATTATTCATGAGCAGCACTAATCATGGCTGTGGCATGTCGGCTTGCTTGTATGCTGGTGCTTGCATTTATGCATCTGAATGCCTCACTTTGCTGCTGCTTGCTTGTAGGATTTATGCATTTATGCAGGATATGTAAGATGTAGGGTTCTGGTGAGGCCGACATGGCCTGGAGGTTCGAATCCTCCAGCCCTGGTGTAAAATAATCATCTCTCGTGCAATTAGACCCGATTCTTGAGATTGATTAAGATTGGGGCGGGATTGATTTATTCATTCAAAGCGATGATTGAGCGCGGGATTAATTGGGGAGCGGTCGCGGGATCGGGATTGAGGCAGTTTGGTTTAGTACAATCGGTCTGATTTAGCAGAGAGACCATGGTTTTTGTAGAAATTGTTAATGCTATGGTTTATTATGCGAATGCTATTTTCAATCGAGACCATAGGGAATGGCATGGTGATTTTTTGGCAAAATGTTAATAGCCATGGATGTGGCTGATTTAGCAGAGAGACCATGGTTTTTGTAGAAATTGTTAATGCTATGGTTTATTATGCGAATGCTATTTTCAATCGAGACCATAGGGAATGGCATGGTGATTTTTTGGCAAAATGTTAATAGCCATGGATGTGGCACAATACTAAGAATATGCTACCAATCAATGGCTCCCAATCAACGTTGAATAAGAAACCCATAAAGATACGATGAAGACAATCATACTTAATGGGATGTTTCACACTTTTGTTGCTAGCCTTAGATGGGATGAATATTCCCCCCATTGTGCCGGATCAAAGGCCCGTGATTTTTTGTCACACGACCCCCACGAAAATTACAATGGTGCACATCGAACAGAAACAACCATTGGCCTGCCATGGCCTTAAAATTCAAAATACCAAATATTGCACACAACAAACACTAGCGGCAGCCTGTACTACCCGGCTCCATCGTCAGCAACCGTGCACTGTAATCCGCATGCCGATCATATGGTTGAAGCAAAGAGGAGCAAAACAAACCCATTCAATAAGCGACTCTCGTCCATCCATCTACTGCTATTCATCTCTGCACTGTCAAAGTTGACCTAACTGGATGATCACAGACAGCCTCCCGATTACTTTTGTTGCTGTGAAGATGGCACATGGGATTTGAACCCACGGTACCAAAACTTCCAAATAGAAAAAACAAAGCAGAGAAGCAAAGAGGGCACAGAAACCTACTTCTAATTAATCCCCCAATTAATCCTAACCAGGGCTGAAGGATTCAAACCTCCGGGCCATCTCGGCCTCACCAGAACCCTTCTAATGCCATCTTACATGCCCTGAATAAATGCATAAATGCTTAAATGCTACAAGCAAGCAGCAGCAAAGCAAGGCATTCAGATGCCTAAATGCTACAAGCAAACAGCAGCAAAGTCGACATGCCACAAATTAAACCGCCATAACATCTGTGGGCTTCATCCACCATAGCATCTGTGGGCTTCAAGCTGCCCTCTCCGCTCTCTGCTCTCTACCTCTCTGCTCCACCTCACTGCTCAAGCCGCCTTCTCTGCTCTCCGCCTCTGCTCCGAGCACAACCCTCCATTCACGCATTTGCTGCATCAAACTGGTCACTTACCATATGTGTTGCCTTTACAATCTTATTATCAACAATTAAATTTACATCAATGATGCCCTCTGTCTCTACCAAATGAGAACATCGTCAAAATTCAATAATGGTTAGTATATTTAGTATATTTTGACTGGTCACTTACCATATGTGTTGCCTTTACAATCTTATTATCAACAATTAAATTTACATCAATGGCAATTGAAATGACTTCATGCATATTATGCACTAAGTGCATATTTAAGGACAACTATACTTGGCACTTTGCTATGAGAAACATGTAAGAGACACTTACATAATTTTGACGTAGCAGAACTAGAATGGCTATCCAATTTCATGGACAGAAGTCCGGTCTCCGTGTTAGGAAGCAGTGCGCCATTCGGCAAAAATGGAGAAATAGGTAGCCCATCTTTGGTACATATGGTCATCTAGGTTATGGTGAGAATTAGACCAGTGAATGGGAAAAAAGATGAAGAAGCATTTTTTAGCATGAATCTTACGATTTCATATGATGCTTTTTTGTTGTCGCAGTGGCCTTCATCAAGAGAATATGAGAAACACATCAACCTAGATGAGGCTTTATATGTCACCATTTACCCATCTCTTGGCTTGCGGTTGCGGCCTGTCTAAGGGTACGTTCCCATACTGTCGCCTGACTTCAAATTATTGCCAAAGTTAATGCTAAAGTTGACTTTGAGTTTCCAGAAATGGAGGAGGATTTCTGAAAGCTGTGGTTGTGGTTGACACTTTGAATTTCGAAGTCCGGTTAGGCTCATGGGAACGTAGGCTAAGTAAAACTTTCTCACATGTACAAGTCAAAAACTAAGTAAAAAACTAGCTATTTGAAACCTAACCTCCCGCTTCCGACCAGAATATCCCACAGCCGCAAATCTTTCACAGAATATGCTCATTTCCAACGTAGGATTTTCATTTAGGGTTTAAGGCAGGGCTTCCTACACCTTGGCGCCTGCGAACAGCCAAAATGGTAAGGAAAAGTTTCCCTCATGCCAGTCTAGGTACTCAGATAGATGGTAGAATTTGATGCTCTTGTGATGTTGGAAGTAACAGCCTCAGGGAGATTATATCGAGTTGCATCGTAAGAGGTATGGGTATCGCCCAGATTACTTTGAAAAGAAGCGCAAGAAAGATGCTCGTGAGGTTCACAAGCGTGCAGCTTTTGCCCAGAAGGTAATGCCTCTTGGTTTTTTGGTTAGATTCCGCAATAAACTGAGAAGTTCTATAACCAGTTACGCATTTGTGGGACGAGTTTAGTTTTACAAAACTGCAGCATTATCCCAGCCGTGTCAAATTCATGTATTTAAGTCAATTTCTGGAAGATGGGTCAATTTTATAGGTCAATAAACTGAGTGGACTTATATCTTGAATCGCAAATTCATGCTGTCAGATTTTACATAAGTTTAGTATGATATTTTGGATTACAATAAATTCAGGCTTGACCTAATCAATAACTGCCATATATAATGAGTGACAATCGAGTCTTTGACAGGTCTTGGGTCTCAAAGCTAAGATCTTCGCAAGAAAGCGCTATGCGGAGAAAGCCACCATGAAAAAAACGTACATATCTGAATCCATCATTTACATAGTTTTAACTTCACTTACCCTGCCTATTATGGGCTGCAGAATTGCTATGCATTCAGAAAGAACAAACAGGCATAAAGCTCCTGATCAAGTTGAAGAAGGTGCCCTTCCTGCTTACCTATTAGACCGCGAGGAGACAACTCGTGCAAAGGTAATTTCTTTGTTAATATTGTAGCTTAATTTGCTACTTTGTTTCTAACTCTTTTTTTGAAACAGGTTTTAAGTAATACCATAAAACAGAAGAGGAAGGAGAAGGCTGGCAAGTGGGAGGTTCCACTTCCCAAGGTATCATAACTTAGAATGATAAAAAACCCCCTTTTTTTTATAAAAGAAACAACTCTTAATCACCATATTGACCTGAACAGGTACGTCCTGTTGCGGAGGATGAGATGTTTAGAGTGATTCGGTCGGGTAAAAGAAAAAGTAAGTATATGTAGTTTATGTCTGGTTTCCCTTGCCTTTCTGTGTACATGTTCTCACAATGCATCTCGTTATAAATGATTTAGCTTGTTATCTTTCCTGTTTGACAACACTTAAAGCATTGTTTACACCTAGATGTCTGAGAGATTAACCTGAAGTACTCTTAAAATGGCAATTCTGTATCTAAAAGACAATCAGACATGTCATTTAAATACTCTTTAACCTACCCTGCCACAACTAAGGTTGGTTGATAAGGATAGTAGCACGCCAATAGTAGTCAGTTGAGGAAAGAGAGATTGGAGGACCTAGAAACACCAAAGGATGTGCAACTGGATTGTTCGGTTAAATGAAGTAAATTATGGTCCAGTTAAGTTGACGAGTTTGTATTTTCCAATGTGGCAAAGATTAAAAGTTCCTGGGAATGCCATGCAAAAGGGGTAAGGTTATAGTCATAATATTGATGATATATCTTGTTCGGTTAAATGAAGTAAATTATGGTCCAGTTAAGTTGACGAGTTTGTATTTTCCAATGTGGCAAAGATTAAAAGTTCCTGGGAATGCCATGCAAAAGGGGTAAGGTTATAGTCATAATATTGTGCTCTGAAACCTTGTACAGATGCTTGCAGCCACTCATTGTAGGCGATAAAAGTTGCATATGGTGGAACATCCACTGCCAAATATCCCATTCAGAGATAGATGTTAAGGCCACAGATGTGCAAAACCAACAAAGAAGATATTTGGGAACACTTGTTCATTAAGTCTAAAGCTCAGCAGCAGAACTTTCTGACCAACCACCATCACACCACACCTAGGCTGTGAAAATAAAACAGGATATTAGCCAGAGGGTGAGGGGTATTCAACTGCAATGGACGTGCTTAAAAGCAGAGCTAGAGAAATAAATTCCATGAAGTCGTCCCTGTTAATGCGTACTGTGGATGTCGGAATAGCCGGGTTATAGTTAAAATCTTGCTGCCCATTAAAGCCTGCAATTGATACCGGAATAGTTGAAATCCTTGGTGTTTTCTATGGGTTTATCATATTCTGAGGCAGGGTTCCATCATCCCAGCCAGCCTTTCCAGCCACAATCCGAATTGCTTCCCTGAACTAGATGGCTGAGGCGTGAGGAAGCAAAGTTTTAGCAAGGCTTATTAAGATGCCATAGTGCAAGTCAGGAATGCCCAAATGATTCCATGGGCATGTTGTTGCAGCATGAACTGCCTACAAGCTGGATACCAAGCCTGCTCCGAAGATTACTCAAAAGATTGAAATTTGTGACGGAACAGACGCAAGAATGCTTATTAGATCGGACCCAGCCATTAGTTTTGCATTCAATATGATTCTTCGGCAGAAAAAGGCCAGATTTTCCAATTTTTTTCTTTTGGGCTGGTTCCATTTTAGATAAACAGAGATCTGAGACCGGATTTAGCACAAAGATGAAAACCCATCTGCGAATCTCTTTACCTGTATTTGAAGCCAATTGAAACAAGAAATGAACGGAATAACTTTGCCAGATGATTGATTCAGTTTTTTCACATGCACCAAAGCCGCATTCTCCAGCACTTGGGTTTCAGACATCCAGCAATAGCTAAAATATTTCAGTGTTTCCGTTTGTTCTTCTGCCAAAGCCTGGCCTATGAGCATCTCGTTGCCCTGTTTGCATGCTGAATAGAAACGAAATTGCTTGCGCAATTCACCTTGACAAACAGCGCACACTCTTCTCACAATTGCGAATTTGATCTATTGCATCCTCCTCTTCCGAATCTGATCTGAAAACAATCAACTTAAGGGGCCAAGCAGGGTTAACTGAACTTCCATGCTCACAAATTGAGTGCGTCACACTTGCTGAAGAAAAGAAGAAGCTAGAACTTGCTTGCAGGTTTTCCCAGAGCAATTCGAGCTTGAAAGAAGGAAAAATTACATGCACAAGTATTGAAGGCTTGGTAAAATAGATCTGCACAGTGCCTGAACTCCTAGAGAAATTACAGAGCAGAGAGACATAGCGAATTGCTTGGTTCTTCTGTCCTATGTGTAGGTCATTTGCATGGTCTGAAGGATGAAGATGTCACAAAAACTTCAGTCTATGAACAGAGTGATTTGGAACAGGAAGTAAATGCCATATCGACGAAAACTTTTGCGCTAGATTAGGCTTGCTAAATGGTCAGATTGGGCCAGAAATTGAGGATGCAAGGCTGTGCAGAGAGATGAGGTATTGAAAACTTTGCAATCAGCATGTCATGCAAAGAAATACGAATATACAATCGTTTATTTTGCATCCCCTTAGGAAGGTTGCAGCTGCCAACTGAGATCCAGGGCTTGAGAAGTTGAGAATGAGCAACTTTTTACTGAATAAAACTTTGCAATCAGCATGTCATGCCATTAATAAAGTGGCGAGTAGGACAACTGGGGATGTTATCCATGCAATGCCCATTTGCACATGAAAGTATATCTTAGAGAATTTTGGTTGTAGCTCATGATGATGTAGGGGGATGAAAACAAATAGTAACTTCTTTAGGTAGATTCATCAAGTGATCATCGATAGGTCATGCTATCAAATGTTTATGCCGCAGCTGAAGGATAACATCAATGTATTATGATGCAATTCCAGACCTCAAGATTTATAAACTAAGGCAAGCCATAGGCATGTGGTACTGGCCTATAGCAGTGGTGGTGTTTGGATCTCAAATAGAAATGTACCATCCTTATTTTCTTAAAAGGCATGAATCTAGATGGTTGCATCTTCACTTCTGACAGAGATATCTTGCCACAAAGAGTCAAGGCTCCTAAACCGTGTCTCAGACAGAATCTTCATGATTTTGTGAGTACTAGAGAAGTTTTTGAAAAGAAATTATCTTTATTCATCACATTTTTGAAGCATTTTCAACATCATGATCTAGGACTTGCTAATGGAAATTAATTTTTAAAGACCCTGCAAATAAAACTTTATATAAAAATGCTGTCCTTATATTACTATTTGTAGGACAGGGTGTGATTTCTATTTGTGTTTGTGTTCTGCTATAGATCATGACATGATTGAGCAACATATATTGTAATATTACAGCCAAACAGTGGAAACGCATGGTTACAAAAGCTACATTTGTGGGGCCGGGTTTTACAAGGAAACCACCAAAGTACGAAAGATTTATCAGGCCAATGGGTCTGCGTTTCACCAAGGCACATGTTACCCATCCAGAATTGAAGTGCACTTTTAACTTGGATATGATTGGCGTGAAGAAAAATCCCAATGGACCAATGTACACGTCCTTAGGCGTGATTACGAAGGGCACCATTATTGAGGTAAAGCTCAAATTACATCTCAAGTTTTGGGGATGGAGTCATTCATATTGAGTTGTTCAACATCCAGGTGAATGTAAGCGAGCTTGGGCTTGTGACTCCAGCCGGCAAAGTCGTATGGGGTATGATGCCTTTTCAATTGTTTGAATCTTTATGCCTTATATGAGCTGACAGTGCTTAAAATACAGGAAAATATGCTCAAGTCACGAACAACCCAGAAAATGATGGATGCATTAATGCCGTCTTGCTTGTTTAGTTGAACATCATGGGCCTTTGTATTGTAAAGCTGGAACTGTACACAGTTTTCTTCTGGAAAGTGTTAAAGTAGCAGGACAGAAATAGTTGTGAGTTCTTCTGTACGTGGGCAGGGAATTTCACCTGATTACTGCCCCATTTTATTTCCAGTTGTGTGTATAAATTCGATTTTCTTAAGGCAGCGTACTTATACAAGTATTACATAAAGCAAATCTGGCATTCTACAGTAAGAATTACATCCAAAAGTATGTTCACACCATGACAACCATGTTTTACATCCAAAATCTGCCATCAAAGGCTGAAATACAAGTACAGAACTTGCACAACAGAATTTTC
Organism: Isoetes taiwanensis; assembly: GCA_021234155.1. Classification (NCBI taxonomy): domain Eukaryota; kingdom Viridiplantae; phylum Streptophyta; class Lycopodiopsida; order Isoetales; family Isoetaceae; genus Isoetes; species Isoetes taiwanensis. The sequence goes on along the minus strand of JAJEKV010000008.1, from coordinate 23,758,950 downwards.
ACCCTAGAGGTCACCATCCTTGACTCTTCTGCTATTTTTTTGTCTTATTTCTCTGGTGCTTCTTCCAGAAAATCTGCAAATGCATTATCTTCAGGCCAAAAACACCAAAAGAAAACAACAAATAAAGCTACATTTGAGAAAATATCAAAGTATATGAGCAGACTAGACAATTTTTCAAGAGATTGCTAGAGATTATGCAACATTTAGAAGCTACCAAAGAAATTCTTGAACAATGGAAACTCCTAACACCAAATAGCTCTTCAAGGCAATCAAAACTCTTCTTTTTATGCATTTTTTATGATGGTATCGCTACAAAAATAGCATAAAGAGTTATATTAAAGATGCTAGGGTAGTCAATTCCACCTAGTGTGCACACTTTGCAGATAGGCTGAAGCATGTTATGGCGTGGTTGTAGCCTTCCGAAGACGCAATCTCAAGAGAAAATAGCTACAAAAACAGCATAAAGAGTTATCTTAAAGATTAGAGAAAATAACTGAGAAGATTCAAGAAGATTGCAATATATTTACCCAAGTTCATGGCAGATTTTGAAAATTTAGCCGCTCCAAGAAATGACGTTCCAAAAAACAATAAAAACATGCATTGCTTAAGATCTGCAACCAAAAACATTCTAAATCCTATAAAAGCACCTACTACAGCTTGACACCAAGTAAAAGAGCAAGAACAACTCCACCAGAAATGCAATTGTCAAAGAAAGGGCTTCCTAAGACAAGGGCACACAAGCAAAAAAACTCGTCCGATATCCTACCTTTCTAGACACGTGATTGCCGTGGTGGAAAATAAAAGGGAAAATTCGTTGCTCAAAATTATTACGTGGAAATTCCCTAGCGAGCTATCCAGGCCCTTAAGATGGGTTCACATGCAATGATGGCACCATCACCGTCGTGTAAAAAGGCTCGCTCTTTTACACCGACCATCACACGCCATTGCCAATTAGCATGGGGTAAAATAGAGCCCCTCTCTGGCAATGGTTGCATGTGAACCCACTCTTACCCCACCTAAGGTTGGGTTCATATGCGTCATTGTAGCCATCACCATCGTGTAAAATGCCTCGCCCTATTACGCCCACCATCACTGGCCATCCTTAATTTGCACAAGATATAAAAGGGCCCCTCTTTGGTGACTAAACCGGCTCTAAGGCCTTACGGCTGCCCATTATTTATCTCTAACAAAACAAGATGCCTTTCTTAATTTTGTTCCTTTTTCTGTTCATCCTTTTTGAATCGACATATAGGTCCGTGCGACATGTGCCCACATTAATTTCAACTAAAATATATAGCCCATTAAGCATGATATGAACTCAGACTTCCCCCTTCATGTCATATTATCACATCAGATATACCAAGTACTTCTTTGAATGGTTTGAGCTTTTGTAGTGTCATCATTTTTATCATCAAATATGTTGCATTGTATTCTATTCTACATCTTGCATCGTTTTTACATTTATAGCAATAATAGGTATGCAGCCAAGGAAGAGGTTCAATAGCCAAGGAAGAGGTATCCATATTTCGCAGCCAAGAAGAGGTTTAATATTTTGCTTCAACAGATGACATAGCGACACACAATTGCTTTTACTTTTCGATGACACTATATCTTTGTGAGAACTAAAGTATAATGGGACATAGACCTTCTCATATCTAGGTCCCCTGTACATACAACATATGAGTATGCAAATAGCGTCAAATACGCGGAACCAAATGCGATTCCCTGATCGTATCAGAATCTTTAGTGGAAAAGATGAGTCCTTATTTTTTTGTTTATCATTATTGGTGCAGGCTGATAACTAGTTATTAGTACTAGAGGAGTACTGATAACTAATTATCAGTACTATTCTGCCCATATAAGACCGATAAGGTGGTTATCGGTCTTCGCCTCGGCCGATAACCAAAAATGCGTGGCCTCGGTTGTACGTCCTCAGTCACACATTTTTGGTTATCGGCCTCGGCCAGAACATAACTTTACCATTCTTCAAAGGATGTGGAATATAATTTTTTTTTGTTGTAGGTACGGACAATGCTGGCTGTGCTCCATTGATATCTTAACTTCCTCATCAGTAGTTTTATGCATTAAGTCTTCATCATGCACCTTACCCATGCTCCCTCTCGAGGTTTCCTACAACTCACTTTCTCTATATAGTATCTTTCCTCCGCCGCTCTTTCTCTAGCTCTATTTCCAAGTCCTCTCTCTAGTATCTTACCGCTCGTCTCCCATATTCTCTTTGAACCCATGCTCTTTTTGGAGTTTCTTGCCCATATTCTCTCTCGAATTTCTAGCCACTTTATCTCTCCAGTGTTTTAGTAAAACTTCTCTATGATAACGAATCGACTTGTGGAAGGAGGCTATAACTTCTCGAAACCATACCACAATCTCGTTCATGTAAATTCGCATTGTGGAAGAAGTACTTGACCATGTAGGAGGTTTTAAATTCTTGAGTTGAGATGACAATCTCGTTCAAATAAAATTCCAGTTGTGGAAGGACTTTCTAAGTCCTTGAGATAATTTCAACTAAAATCTATAATTCACGTGTGGAAGTTCTTGACCACGAATTCACATGGTATGAGGTTTTAAATTCTTGACAGTATACGACAATCTCGTTCAAATAAAATTTGAGTTGTGGAAGAAGTTTCTAAGTTCTTGAGATAATTTCAACTGAAATCTATAAAGCAGATTGCTTGGAAATGCTCCTAGCTAAGTTCCTATGTGCTTTAAGTTCATGAAAATTTCCATCACATCTCAAAAATATTCCACAGCAGTAGGAACCAAATGCCACCCATGGAGTTGAACTCGTCCAAACACCCCCGTATCAACCACTAAGGGCGGGCACCTTTACATTCTACTTACATTATTTTAGTCATTTATTCGCTTCCTTTCCTAAAACAGGGGACCCTAGAAGTTATGTTAGTAAGAGGCTGCTCACAGAGGTGACTATTTGATGAGTGATCTGAGTCATGGACCTCCTTATTCTTCTCTTCCTCATTGCCTTGAATTGAAGCCAATTTTTTCTTTATCTCTTGTGATGGTGATAAGTCTGGTTCTACATCCTCCAATACACCTTGTTCTGCTCCTTCTGTGTCCTGAAGGATCAACTATGAGTTTCCCTCATCCATTCTTCCATTGGATCTTCTATAATCTCTTCATCCTCATCCGACTCCTTTTATCTATTATATCCCTATATGAGAGATCTTCTGTATTGACCATGACTAATATTGCACCATTGAGTGAGCTCTGATATTCGATTTGCTGAATGGCCTTAACGACAGTCGGTTCCTGTATACATATCTGATATGGTGGGATGTCAGCATTGAATTTTATAACATATTTTCCGAGAAAAAGATGCCTTTTTTTAGGATGCTCTATTGTCCAAACTATATCTTTCTTTCCCTTGGCAGGTTCTCTTTTTTTAACTGTGTCTTTTTTCCTGAAAAACCTGTAATATTTGTGAAGAGTCCCAATTTGCCTTTTTCATTCTTTCTCCATCCATCATTTTTCCTTCAAAGACTGTTATTTCGATTCTAGTCTTCTGTTTCCCAATTGTTTCCTGTTTTCTCTGAGTAATGCACCCTTTCTCCATTTGAATTTCAAGACTACTTTTCGTCTGGTCTTGAGGAATTCCTCTCAATTTTGGTATCGTGTTGTTGAGGTGCACATTTGACTCCACCATAGAAGAATTTTGCATATTACCACAATAGAGGTGGGAATCCACTCCAATGGATGCTTGCATTCGGATCCAAACAAGTCTCAATAATTCACTTCCTTTGGGATGGATTTTAGGAGGTCAAGCTAAATATAAATAATTGGAGGTTGGTCTTGACGGAAGGAGGCAGAGATGATTTGGCCGATTGGATTGAAGAGGGCAGGAAAACATTATGTATTCTAATATATTGGGTTTAGATCATAGGTTGAAGAAATACAGTGATGGATTGGGAATTGGGAGAGATTGGATCAAAATGATAATTCCATTTCTGGAATTTGATTTAGAAACCCTAGTATATTATTTGGCTCCTCTGCAGCAGATTAACAACAGCTTCATGCGAGCAGAATTCTATCATAAAATAGAGAAATTTCAGCCAATGGATGGATGTTATCTGCATGTTAAATATTAGTCTGTCAATTTGCTTGTTGCTAAGATTAAAGCCTTCCTTTTCTACCCAGCCAATTATAGCAAAAGGATCTGTATTTCTCTAGAAAAGACCCAGAATTCAACTTTTTACCTTTAGTAAGATGTTGGCCCTGTGGATATATGGTTTCTTGCCCCCTCAAAAGAGCATTCCACTCTGTATTGAAGACCAGATTGTTAAGGTATCATCAGTTCTTCTTCTTTGGTAATATTCCTACTCTGGAATGCCTTGATTCTGCAACATCCGGGAAGTGCCATGGAGAAGCTACCAAACTGTATAAAATTTTCTAGGATCTTGAGAGTTCGAAGCTTCAAGATGAGTTTTAATGGTTGCATGGGGTGCAATAGAAGGAGCCCTCAATTCGAAAACACTAGTTCGTGATCTAGCAAGGACCAGGGTATGGAAGGGAAGAGAAACGATGATAGGAGAAATGAAAGAAGGCCACATGAATCTATGGAAAGAGCGGTGTAGAAATCGAAGCAGAATAGAAATGGTGAGATGAGATGTGATGTGGACCGGGAAGGGGGAGGGCATTCTTGCCAGCCCCTTCACCTGAAGAACATAATTCTTCAGGTCAGGGGGCGGGCAAGAATGCCCGACCCCTTCTTATTCCAAGACGTCAAGCTAAGAGGTTACCTGATTCTACAGGTTTTGTTTTGCAGCTACTTTTCATTCTTCATGAGAATGATCCAAGAAACAGAAGGAACAAAGACCCACTTGCCTTGACGGATAGAAAGAGGATGAAATATGGATCGAAAGTGAATAATGATGGATGGAAGTGAATAGTGGCGATTGGGACTGAAGTAAATCTTAACCTTAAACAGATCCTTAGTGGGGTTTGAAAACAAGCGTTCCACCTAGCACCTAAACCTTTTTTGAAAGAGTTTGGAGATGCCAAGATTGACGAATACTTGCATGATGTGATGTGGAACGGGAAGGGAGATGGCATTCTTGCTAGCCCCTTGAGCTGCAGAATCTGAGGGCGCCGTTGAGGCACGACCAAATTTTGTAGGTCAGGGAATGGCAAGAATGCCTGACCCCTTCCTGTTTCCACTACGTCAGAGTGAGGTGCAGACTGGATTCTATAGGATTTTGGGGGTGAGTTGCTATTCTGGATTAGAATGGATGAAGAAACTGCCGAAACACACACCGACTTACCTTGACGTTAAGAATATGCCAGGGATTTTTCAAACTAACTCTAACAAGGAAAATATTTATGTTAATATTTCTAGAAATGTTAGTGTTGTGTAACACACCTAGGGGGTTGAGGGATAAGTAAATAATTTTATTCTTAACCTTGGTTGAGAAACAAATTGAATACGGGTGTCTATACTAAGGTACTGTAGATATCTGAGGAAAATAGAGGTAAGTTTTCAACTAGAATAGCATATCTATGATTAGAGGAGATAAACTAGATAAGAATTTGTAAGAATAGGAAGATATTTCCTATAATTGAAAAGGAGAGGATATTTTTCTAATTTTAGAAAAGATAGATAGTATAAAAGAAGCGCAAACTTTAAAACATGATAACTCAGTGATAATTTATCAGAATGGGGCGACCTTAAGCATTCTGGAAAGCCCTCGAAGTCTAGTTTCAAAATTGGAGTGACATCTCTCATAACTCCTTACGGTTAGAGAGATATAGCAGAAAAGGTGGACAGGGGTCAGATAAGACTGCACGTGGAAGATCCTTTGGTGGGTAGCTGGAGCCGGATCTTTGGAGTTTCTGTTCGTTTGGAGTTATCTTTTCTTTTGTATAGTAGTTTGTCGAAAAACTTACATATTTTATGTTGTTATTGATTCTTTGTGTTTGTGTTTGCAAATATAATATAATATTAAAGAATGAACCTGTTTGAATGAACCCGCCCCTTCGTCGTTGACGGAGGTTTGGAGCGGATGAGCAACGTGCATACCAGGTGATTAGTATATGGACGTATAGTCGTGTCCGGAATGATATACGGGTGAACCCGGGTGAGGGATTGATCATCCCTGAATCACAATAAGTTATAAGAAGATGTTCTATGCGTGACTAACATTTGTGTGCCTATTGTCTGTGTGACTAACGATTTGCCTCAGGTTAAGGTAATTGTTTACCCACTTAGTCCTAAACCCCACCACTTCTTTCTTATTTCTTACAGATTAATTTGGTAGCTGCATGACTATCGAGCGAGGGGAGCACGAGTGATAGTAGAGATGTTGTCATGCGTAGATTCCTACGTAGTTTGAGTTGTAACCTGAGTTTATGAATTACAAATCCTTGTTACTGAATTTTTATAAAGAAAGATATTTATTATTTGAGTTCCATTATTCTCTCTTGTTTGATTTCAAGTGTTAAACACCTTAGGAGCGTTTCATTTGGTATCAGAGCCTAGGTTTCCGATTATTAACCATAGTTGGTTATTGGGCCAAAGACAATTAGAAGTCATCAATATTGAAATTATGGGAAACCAAGAAGGAAGAAACTCCTTGGCGAAGTTATGCAGCCGAGACATCTAGTCGTGGCCAGCAATGGGAAAAGGAAGAGTTCAAAATTTAGTTTTCACATTCTAAACCTAGTACCTAACTGTGAAATTCCCAAACATTAGTAGTCATCCAAATTAATCTTAAATGTTGTAGTAGTAAGTGTAGTCAACCCCGAAGGGTGTATGGAGTGGAACATAGTTTTAGATATGTCTTGTACCTTGGATATCTTGGTTCATCTATAGAAATTAATGACTTTGCAAGGAATTTAGAGATTATCCCCATGAGGACATGGGCAAATTTTTAGTATGAGAGAAAATGTAACACATCTAGGGGGTTGAGGGATAAGTAAATAATTTTTATTCTTAACCTCAGGTCAGAAATATTTAAAAGAATTCCAACGGTTGGGAAACAAATTGAATACGGGTGTCTATATTAAGGTACAGTAGATATCTGAGGAAAATAGAGGTAATATATGAACTAGAATAGCCGATCTATGATTAGAGAAGATAAATTAGATCAGAATTTGTAAGAAAGGAGAGGATATTTTTCTAATTTTAAAAAAGATAGATAGTATAAAAGAAGGGCAAACTTTAAAACATGATAACTCAGCGATAATTTATCAGAATGGGGCGATCTTAAGCATTCTGGAAAGTCCTCGAAGTCTAGTTTCAGAATTGGGGTGGCATCTCTCATAATTCCTTACGATTAGAGAGATATCACAGAAAAGATAGACAGGGGTCAGATAAGACTACACGTGGAAGATCCTTTGGTGGGTAGCCGGAGCCGGATCTTTGGAGTTTCTGTTCGTTTGGAGTTATCTTTTCTTTTGTATAGTAGTTTGTCGAAAAACTTACATATTTTATGTTGTTATTGATTCTTTGTGTTTGTGTTTGCAAATATAATATAATATTAAAGAATGAACCTGTTTGAATGAACCCGCCCCTTCGTCGTCGACGGAGGTTTGGAGCGGATGAGCAACGTGCATACCAGGTGATTAGTATATGGACGTATAGTCGTGTCCGGAATGATATACGGGTGAACCCGGGTGAGGGATTGATCATCCCTGAATCACAATAAGTTATAAGAAGATGTTCTATGTGTGACTAATATTTGTGTGCCTATTGTCTGTGTGACTAACGATTCGCCTCAGGTTAAGGTAATGGTTTACCCAATTAGTCCTTCCTTGGACTAACCCCCACCACTTCTTTCTTATTTCTTACAGATTAATTTGGTAGCTGCGTGACTGTCGAGCGAGGGGAGCGGGAGTGATAGTAGAGATGTTGTCATGCGTAGATTCCTACGTAGTTTGAGTTGTAACCTGAGTTTATGAATTACAAATCCTTGTTACTGAATTTTTATAAAGAAAGATATTTATTATTTGAGTTCCATTATTCTCTCTTGTTTGATTTCAAGTGTTAAACACCTTAGGAGCGTTTCATTTGGTATCAGAGCCTAGGTTTCCGATTATTAACCATAGTTGGTTATTGGGCCAAAGACAATTAGAAGTCATCAATATTGAAATTATGGGAAACCAAGAAGGAAGAAACTCCTTGGCGAAGTTATGCAGCCGAGACATCTAGTCGTGGCCAGCAATGGGAAAAGGAAGAGTTCAAAATTTAGTTTTCACATTCTAAACCTAGTACCTAACTGTGAAATTCCCAAACATTAGTAGTCATCCAAATTAATCTTAAATGTTGTAGTAGTAAGTGTAGTCAACCCCGAAGGGTGTATGGAGTGGAACATAGTTTTAGATATGTCTTGTACCTTGGATATCTTGGTTCATCTATAGAAATTAATGACTTTGCAAGGAATTTAGAGATTAACCCCATGAGGACATGGGCAAATTTTTAGTATGAGAGAAAATGTAACACATCTAGGGGGTTGAGGGATAAGTAAATAATTTTTATTCTTAACCTCAGGTCAGAAATATTTAAAAGAATTCCAACGGTTGGGAAACAAATTGAATACGGGTGTCTATATTAAGGTACAGTAGATATCTGAGGAAAATAGAGGTAATATATGAACTAGAATAGCCGATCTATGATTAGAGAAGATAAATTAGATCAGAATTTGTAAGAAAGGAGAGGATATTTTTCTAATTTTAAAAAAGATAGATAGTATAAAAGAAGGGCAAACTTTAAAACATGATAACTCAGCGATAATTTATCAGAATGGGGCGATCTTAAGCATTCTGGAAAGTCCTCGAAGTCTAGTTTCAGAATTGGGGTGGCATCTCTCATAATTCCTTACGATTAGAGAGATATCACAGAAAAGATAGACAGGGGTCAGATAAGACTACACGTGGAAGATCCTTTGGTGGGTAGCCGGAGCCGGATCTTTGGAGTTTCTGTTCGTTTGGAGTTATCTTTTCTTTTGTATAGTAGTTTGTCTAAAAGCTTACATGTTTTATTTTGTTATTGATTCTTTATGTTTGTGTTTGCAAATATAATGTAACATTAAAGAATGAACCTGTTTGAATGAACCCGCCCCTTCGTCGTTGCCGGAGGGTTGGAGCGGATGAGCAACGTGCATACTAGGTGATTGGTATATGGACGTATAGTCGTGTCCGGAATGATATACGTGTGAACCCGGGTGAGGGATTGATCATCCCTGAATCACAATAAGTTATAAGAAGATGTTCTATGTGTGACTAATATTTGTGTGCCTATTGTCTGTGTGACTAACGATTCGCCTCAGGTTAAGGTAATGGTTTACCCAATTAGTCCTTCCTTGGACTAACCCCCACCACTTCTTTCTTATTTCTTACAGATTAATTTGGTAGCTGCGTGACTGTCGAGCGAGGGGAGCGGGAGTGATAGTAGAGATGTTGTCATGCGTAGATTCCTACGTAGTTTGAGTTGTAACCCGAGTTTATGAATTACAAATCCTTGTTACTAAATTTTTATAAAGAAAGATATTTATTATTTGAGTTCCATTATTCTCTCTTGTTTGATTTCAAGTGTTAAACGCCTTAGGAGCGTTTCATTTGGTATCAGAGCCTAGGTTTCCGATTATTAACCATAGTTGGTTATTGGGCCAAAGACAATTAGAAGTCATCAATATTGAAATTATGGGAAACCAAGAAGGAAGAAACTCCTTGGGGAAGTTATGCAGCCGAGACATCTAGTCGTGGCCAGCAACGGGAAAAGGAAGATTTCAAAATTTAGTTTTCACATTCTAAACCTAGTACCTAACTGTGAAGTTCCCAAACATTAGTAGTCATCCAAATTAATCTTAAATGTTGTAGTAGTAAGTGTAGTCAACCCCGAAGGGTGTATGGAGTGGAACATAGTTTTAGATATGTCTTGTACCTTGGATATCTTGGTTCATCTATAGAAATTAATGACTTTGCAAGGAATTTACAGATTATCCCCATGAGGACATGGGTAAATTTTTAGTATGAGAGAAAATGTAACACATCTAGGGGGTTGAGGGATAAGTAAATAATTTTTATTCTTAACCTCAGGTCAGAAATATTTAAAAGAATTGCAACGGTTGGGAAACAAATTGAATACGGGTGTCTATATTAAGGTACGGTAGATATCTGAGGAAAATAGAGGTAATATCTGAACTAGAATAGCAGATCTATGATTAGAGGAGATAATTGTAAGAATAGGAAGATATTTCCTATAATTGGAAAGGAGAGGATATTTTTCTAATTTTAGAAAAGATAGATAGTATAAAAGAAGGGCAAACTTTAAAACATGATAACTCAGCGATAATTTATCAGAATGGGGCGATCTTAAGCATTCTGGAAAGTCCTCGAAGTCTAGTTTCAGAATTGGGGTGGCATCTCTCATAACTCCTTATGATTAGAGAGATATCACAGAAAAGATGGACATGGGTCAGATAAGACTACACGTGGAAGATCCTTTGGTGGGTAGCCGGAGCCGGATCTTTGGAGTTTCTGTTTATTTGGAGTTATCTTTTCTTTTGTATAGTAGTTTGTCTAAAAGCTTACATGTTTTATTTTGTTATTGATTCTTTATGTTTGTGTTTGCAAATATAATGTAACATTAAAGAATGAACCTGTTTGAATGAACCCGCCCCTTCGTCGTTGCCGGAGGGTTGGAGCGGATGAGCAACGTGCATACTAGGTGATTGGTATATGGACGTATAGTCGTGTCCGGAATGATATACGTGTGAACCCGGGTGAGGGATTGATCATCCCTGAATCACAATAAGTTATAAGAAGATGTTCTATGTGTCACTAACATTTGTGTGGCTATTGCCTGTGTGACTAACAATTCGCCTCAGGTTAAGGTAATGGTTTACCCACTTAGTCCTTCCTTGGACTAATCCGCATCACTTCTTTCTTATTTCTTACAGATTAATTTGGTAGCTGCGTGACTGTCGAGCGAGGGGAGCGCGAGTGATAGTAGAGATGTTGTCATGCGTAGATTCCTACGTAGTTTGAGTTGTAACCCGAGTTTATGAATTACAAATCCTTGTTACTAAATTTTTATAAAGAAAGATATTTATTATTTGAGTTCCATTATTCTCTCTTGTTTGATTTCAAGTGTTAAACGCCTTAGGAGCGTTTCAGTTTGTGATAAGATTTCTGAAAAAGAAGTACCTTTCTAGATGCGGAGGATGAGGTAGTGAGGAGGTTAATTCTGCTGGCACAAAGATTAATAAGATAGAATGGGCAGTGTAGACCCTACTGAAACATGAGTGTAGATTCAAATTTATTTAATACTTTATTTAAATACTAACTGGTTGCTACTTGTTGCATGCTACAAGATACTTTCAAAAGGTTTAGAGCTATTATCAAGAGAGCACAGGAAGTAAGAATAGGGTTTTCTGGTGTCGAGGGGATACCATTTGTGATATAAAAAAGTGCAATATTTGCTAATGCCAAAAAGACAAGATATCCATATTAGATCCTGGCGTCTGGGGCAAGCGCAAGAAAGCCGATGAGATAAGTTACAACAAGAACTAGCACTTTTATTTTATATGGATCATTCCATTTTTAGTAACAGAGGTCTTCAAAGAAGATTTTATTACCGGCTGTCAAGGTTTGCTATAGAGGGAGAGAGTTGGTTACTAGTTTATAGTTGTGGTAGTTGATGTTAAGGGGTGTTTAGAATAACAATGAAAGATTGAGCAAAAATTATGATCTCTCTATAAAGAAGTACCAAGAAGACGCTTTCAGACAACCTCTTTGATGCTTCGAAGAAGATGTTGTGTTGACAATTAAATGCATGTCCAATGGTTACCAAAATTTGGAGATAAAAATGCAGAATGCTTTATATTCTTGCAACGCATCAATTCATTAATCACATGTAAGTATTTTGCTGCTTTTATTTTTGTTTGTTTAGATTTAATTTTCAATACTTTAACCTATCTTTTGCAGGTTTGGTACAACCAAAAGCATAGGATGGGAGCAAAAGTGACAGGATATTGGATGAAATATATGTTGCAAACTATAGGTATTGAAGTTAAATTTCCTGGCAAACATCGGTTGTAATAGGCTAGCAAGGGCCAATGTTCCTGTAGAAGTTGCATGGGTGTGACAGGGCATAGGACTCCCGAGGTTTACAAGCAGTAAGTGTAGTTTTTTTATTTAGTACTGTTAATAATTTCTAGAATCTATTCCTGTGTTCTGCTTTTAAGCCTAGATATGATAAAACATCGAACTTGAAATGTGAGGCTGTAATGTCAATAGTTTGAAAGTCGTTCAATGATTATAGCACGTGCATGATGTTTGATGAGGTGTATAAAAGTGAATTGAGATGTTACGATAATCGTTTTACTGTAATGGAGGCGCCTAAGAATCTTGAATCTTTAGTAGGCTAGTAGTTAGAATTCAGTTGTTGTTAGGATTTAGAAAGTTAGTAATATTTGAATGTGTGATTCTTCTTGTGCAGGTAGTTTGAATTTGGATCCTAATGTAGCAGTTGGAGATTCTGGTGCTGCTGACAGTCTAGCAGTTGTAGCTATTGCTATGAATCCCATTGTTTTGAGAGGTCTGTCTAAGTTAGATGATCCCTTCTGACAATGTTTCCCTTGAAGAAATTGTAGATGTGAGGTTGAGGGTGGCCTTCAATCTATTAGTGGAAGTTGCTTCTGCTAGCTTTTCAGGAGGAACATTCAATAACTGCATCATTGTCCCCGGAGGAAGCAACATTGATCTATCCAAGTTTGTGAAGAATATTGCAGCTAGATGAAGTACCTAGGAAATAGTTTGAACTACCTCAATGCAGTTGAGTTTTGAACTATCTCAATGTAAGCGACTTGCAATGGAAATCTGACTTGATCTTTTTTTACTCTCTCATTTTGCAATTTTATTGGTTTTTACTGTCTGTGTCTATAATTTTGCCTAACCTTTCTATTAAATTCTGCAATTGTTGTTTGGGGTTGGCATAACATAAGATTGTCTTAGGTTGAGGGGGGTATTCGTATGTGGAAATGGTATTTTAGTAACGTCAGTAATAGGGGTTTGGGATTGCTATGGTTGATCAGGCTAGGTCGAGGGTTCTTATTTTGGTGCTGTGGCTGTGTCTTGGGTATCGTTGATTGTGGAAGAAGCTTGTGAGGTCGCCTTCATGTCTTTCGCATACGGCGGTGGAGGTCGTGGCTATGTCCTCTGGGAGTCACAGGTGAGGCCGCTCTTTATATCTTGGTGCTGTGGCTGTGTCTTGGGTATCGTTGATTGTGGAAGAAGCTTGTGAGGTCGCCTTCATGTCTTTGTTTTGCTTATGTTGAGGAAGTGTTGATCATGGCTGGATTTGAGGTGGAAGAGTTCAAGGGCAGCTTTGTTGTGGGTCTTTGTGTTGCCGTTGTCACATTCTTTATTTATAGGTCTTCTGCAAATTTCTCCATAGATTGGCTACAAATATAACTGCTGCAACGTACATCTTTGTTGTTGCTGAAGCTTCAGTATTAGGCATTAGGCTTCTCCCTTCCATTTTCGTTGCAAAGCTCCGGGAGAAACCTGCATCAAGGGTGCTCGGCCGATGGTTCTTGGTGCAGGCACAGGCGGCAGCGGCTAGGGCGGACGGGAGAGAGAGAAACCGCCCCTCTCTCATCGATTCCGTCTCCTTCATGCCTTCATGCCACTAACGTGGCTTACTCTGCTCTTTGCTGCATGGGATCCGGCAGTCTTGAAGATTTTTTCCAGGTTTCTTGTAAATTTTCTCCTTGGAAGCAGCTTTATGGTGGTTCTTTCCATGTCTCCTTCATGCCTTCATGCCACTAACGTGGCTTACTCTGCTCTTTGCTTCTGAAAGCATCCTTGCTTTATGAAAGCATAATGTTCTTTGCTTTTAAGAGAAGGATCATTTCCAATCTTTCTTGCAGAGACACACCGAAAAGGCAAAATGGCGCCTATAAGGTGGAGTAGATTAGGTACAGGCTTGGTAAGAGAAGCAGCTTCTAACTTGATCACCAGACCTTCATTAATGGATTCGAAGTGCAAGAAATGAGATCAATTTAGGGGCCGTTCTTTCTTCCTAGCAGAAAGGTACAGAATTTTCAAGAATTGATCAGAATTTGTCTTTTATCATGAGGTTTTGGTGGAATTTGGGAATTATTTGAATGGATTCGAAGTGCAAGAAATGAGATCAATTTAGGGGCCGAGCTAGGGATATCATGTGAGCAGGAAGAAGCTTATATATCATGAACCAGACTTTTGGGAGAGTTTTTCAATGTGTAAAAGAAAGCTTCGGGAGCTATTTTTTCCAGTATCTTCTTCATCCCAACAATGCAGCAACTAATTTGGTCTCATATTATGGTACTTCCTTCTATCTTCAGTGTTTCTGGAGTATCCGCTTTAGTTTTTCAATGTGTAAAAGAAAGCTTCGGGAGCTATTTTTTCCAGTATCTTCTTGTCTTTTCTGGTCACCATATGGGAGATCACCATGCGCTTCATGTATATTAGCTTACAGAGCAGAGAATAAGTTTCTGCGCATAAAGGATGAAGATGTTGAGGCTTCTCCTATAGTAATCCTTTATATGTTTGAAACATTGTACTTTTTATTCTATATAAAAAACACCCCGTTCTCTCTCTCTCTCTCAAAAAAAAAAAAAAAAAAAAAACCTGCATCAAGTAACCCAAAATTTTGCCCCTTATCCGGACAAATAGTGGAGCTTTGCAGGTGTTTTGCGAGTGATTCGCTGCAGAAGAGCAAGTGCACGATGTTCTTCTTAGATGTTTTTTTCTTAAGCCGTCTTCCTTCAGCTGCTTAGATGCTCTTGGAGGCATGCCAGGCTCAGGAAGAGCCCCTATTGCAGAGTGTGCTTCTATTTGGCTTCAACAGGTCATGTCTTAAGGGTTTCATCTTGAGGTTTTCTGGAACTGCCTTTTGGGCAGGGGGTTCAAATCCCCATGCTTCCTCTTCATGCATGTTATTAACCTGTCATATTTCTGTTTCTGTTTTGATGGAGTAGTGACACTGACGGACCTGTTCATGCTTGTTATTGAGATGTGTTAGTGAAATTGGTGGGTTTGCTTGGAATATTCACATAATCAATGGTCAAAATTGAGCGATTATAGGATTGAGCGATAATGTGTCCGAAATTGCAAAGCGTATAGTTATACCCTTGACTTGCAAGGAACGGCCACATTTTGTGCATTGGGAATATGACATGGAATATTCACATAATCAATGGTCAAAATTGAGCGATTATAGGATTGAGCGATAATGTGTCCGAAATTGCAAAGCGTATAGTTATACCATAAGCTTGGCTTCGGTGGGATGGCGAGCTCCCCGTGATGTGGCCGCCATATGTTTGTTTCTTTTCCGGTTTGGGTGGATAAGCCGGGTCGCGGGCGCATTGGCGGGAGCCGGAAGTGCATTGAAGAAGACAGAGGTAAGCTTCTAGCTTCTTGCTTTTTTGCCGCATTGCTTTTGCTTCTTATCCTATTATGTCGATGAAGAGGGCAGCAGCCGTAGGCTCGTGAGTGGTCGCCCTCCGCCCCCGCTCGCGGAGCCATGTCTTGAATTCCACCCGAGTGAGAGGCCAGATTTTTTGCCGACGATTGGAACCTCGATAGATGTGGGAGTGTGACTCTAGGTTTGTCCGCCGTGATGTCCCCGTGAGTTTCTACGATGGGCTTGTTGGTTTTTGTGATAGGAGGTGTGTTGGCCGAGTCAGAGCTATGGAAAGGGGTGCTATTGTAGACCACTTGCACCGCCAGTCGCCTTTAGAGGGCGCTTTCAAAACCCTGTGGCCATGAATGATGCCATTAAAAAGGAATTTAACCGGTGTAGTAAGCCTCCCCGGTGTTATCCCGTAAAGCCTTGAAGAATACCCGCCTTCACCGCTTTGAAGGTATGGTTGGTTATTGTATGAAAGATTTTGGAAAGGTCCACTATGTCCGCCACCTTCATAATATCGAGGATTGCATCGAAAAGGTAAGGATTTATACCGAGATGGGGAGTCGGGTGACACCAAGAACTTAGTTGTGCTTGATAATAAGAATTTGCTTAATCGCGGTCTGCCCATTATGTGAACTATCATGGCAACCGTAAGATGACCGCTAGCCTCCGCTTACATTGGCCGTAATGATCCGCTCTAGTAAGTTTACACTATCCAATTCTTGGATCATACCTTCCAATATCGCCACATTAACGAAAGCACCGTGGTCCCGCAAAGATGGAGGGTGCTCCTAAATCCTTCTCAATGCATGCCCTCCGACATGAGAACTATTTTGTTTGGGCTACCGCCGGTTCGCGGCCTCAGAGAGCTAAAATGGCGCTGGAGAAGAAGGTATTGGGATGATAGCATCCCCGAGGATGAGCGGACTTTAATTTCCGTGATGTTTGTGATCAATCTTATAGTCATGACAGTGATGATGTGGTTGTTTTGGAGCCTGGTGTGGATTTCATCCCCGTGCACATGGGTGATTGCACCATGGCTGTTGGGTGATCATATTTGTTGGCTTTCGAGTGTACAGTTTTGTCTTTTTTTCATGGCTTTGTTTGGTTCTTAGTTGCGTGTAGTGATGGACACCGATGGAGAGCCTCGTTGTTGGGTGGAATGTTCCTCCCGCCAGACGCGTTCGATTCCTTTATTTCCTCTAGAGTTGAAGCTTCACATCCGATCCTGGCCATATTCTCTACCGAGCCGAGGCGCTTTTCTCGCCAAGAATTTGTTAGTAGCATCGCATGCGCGGGAACCGGGCGATAGGATTGCGCGCCCTTGGCGCTTTGCTTAGGAGGCAAATCAATGGGTTCTATGTTTCATCGAGAATGCTATATATGCCGTAGAATGGGATCAATTGGGTGTACCAGTGGTTCGAAGTTACATGTGCCGCGCCTCATATGAGCTTGGCTAGAGTCTTGCCTCGGCAAGAGATTCGCGCGTTGATGAACCGGATTAGGCATGCGCAGAGTGGCGCGCCATGAACCGACTGCTTTTCATCTCTTTGTCTATGTTTTTGTGTGGCCCGAAGAACCGATTATGCTTTTATATAAATGAGAAACTTGTTTATTTTCTCGAATGTGTTACGTACTTGGTCTTCTTTGGCGTGTATGGTCTTGACACGTGTTGATTCTTTTGCATGGGGTCATTTTATAAATCGAAGCTTCGTGGTGGCTCTTTAGATATTGAAATAATCTTTTGATACTAACTCCTTTGTTTGTTAGTGGGCTTGGCCTTAGTATACTAGGCATCTCTCCTTTGAGATGCCTAGTATGCCCGGATGAGCGTGGATCCAAGCATCGGGTTCACTCCCCGTGCTCATCATTGTCTATTTTCAATGTTTAATGTTGTTGTTTGGTCGCTATGCAGAGCATGATATTTTTCCAATGGTTTCATCAAATGTTAGGGGTAAGTCAACCAAGATAGGTGGGCCCCATCGTTGACCCCATCTTGACTTGTGTTTGAGGGCTACAAATTCGTCCCATGGCATATGCTGTGGCATATGCCAACATCCAATGGTCTAAAAAATTTTGAATACACCCAGAAAAGTCAACCAAGATAGGTGGGCCCCATCGTTGACCCCATCTTGACTTGTGTTTGAGGGCTACAAATTCGTCCCATGGCATATGCTGTGGCATATGCCAACATCCAATGGTCTAAAAAATTTTGAATACACCCAGAATGATAATACACCGAGAATGATTCTTTAAAAGTTTAGTACCATTCTAGAACTTTAACTAAATGGCAACAATTACTTACTCAAAATTAACTTTGCGTAAAAACTTTAGTCAATGTCCTAGGTTAGAATGTGTGCCACATCTCAAATAGGAATTACGAGGGAGTAGAAGGCGACGATAACGCGCGAGCAGGCTCGATCCAAAATGACGCTACAAATAAAAATCATGCATCAACTTCATCATCATCATCTTTTTACGTAGACCCATCTATGAAACATCAAAACAGCCATCTAATTTTGCGCATAGATAAGAGCCAACAGGAGTTTTCCCCCAAATTTTAACCTCTCATTTTTCCGCAGAGTTATAGTACAGTTATTATACAGGTTTCTTATTACAGTCAGTCTATCATTGTTCAATATGCAAAGCTGGCCAAATCTCCATTTTCAGCTTAACGTTTTGAAGTTGCTTGATATACAACGTTCGTCTAAAGACTCCATTCAGGCTGCCTTTATTTTGCAAGCTTGCACCAAGTCAAAATCTGGGGGTAAAGGTGCTCTAGTCCATGCCGGTATTCTCAGGAACCAATTCAGCTTAAATGTTTTCTTGGCAAATTCGCTTATTAATATGTATGCTAACTGTCAGAGATTGATAGATGCATATCAGGTATTTGATCAAATGCATGACAGGGATGTGGTTACATGGACCACGATCATTGTAGCACAGATTCGAAACAATAATGGCTATGCTGCTGTCAAATTGTTTTTTGAAATGCAGCAAGAGGGAGTTCTGCCATACATCAAATGTGGAAATGTTTACCAGGCTCGTCTAGTATTTGAACAATATGCAAGAAATGTTGTTGCCTGGACTACTATGATCGATATCTGGCCTGCAATCTGGTGTCTTCCTGGCCAGTGCTCTTATTAGGATGTACATCAAATGTGGAAATGTTTACCAGGCTCGTCTAGTATTTGAACAATATGCAAGAAATGTTGTTGCCTGGACTACTATGATCTCAGGATATTCTGAAATGCTGAACTGCTGAAACGTCATACACAATCATATCTATCCATTGCACATGCCTTAATTGGCATGTATAGCAGTTATGGAAACATGGAAGATGCCTGCCAGGTCTTCTGTAGAGTGAATGCTCCAGAAATTATTTCATGCAATGTGTTGATGACAGGATACACAATCATATCTATCCATTGCACATGCCTTAATTGGCATGTATAGCAGTTATGGAAACATGGAAGATGCCTGCCAGGTCTTCTGTAGAGTGAATGCTCCAGAAATTATTTCATGCAATGTGTTGATGACAGGATATGCCAAACTTTTGGATGGCAGCAAAGCTTTTAATTGTTTCATTGGCATGAAGCAGCATGGGATGAAGCCAAACAGGATCACATATGTCAACTTGTTGAATGCATGTGGTGGGCTTAGATCGTTATGGATTGCAAAACTGTCATATGCCCATTTTATGAAATCTGGATTAGAGCTTGATATTACGATTGGAAATGCAGTGATCTCAATGTATGTTAGGTGTAATAGTATGCAGGATTCAAGTAGAGTCTTTAATACAATGCCAATGCATGATATAATCTCGTGGAATGCAATGCTCTGTGGATGTGTCCAACATGGTGATTCGTATCAAACACTTCACTTGTTTGAATTGATGCAAGCAGATGATATTAGACCAGATGAAGTTACATATGTTAGTGTTCTGTCAGCATACACTGGCAAAGCAGATATAAATCGGGGCACACATATCCATGGATGTCTTTTGATGCATGGGTTTGAATCTAACTTATTTGTAAATAGCGCCCTTGTTGGCATGTATGCTAGATGTGGAAGTATCGAGAATGCGTGCATGTTATTCAATAGAATGCCTGCAAGAAATGTGGTCTCGTGGACAGCAATGATTTCAGCATATAGTGAACAGGGAAATCTTAAGGCAGTATTCATCTTATTTCGCAAAATGCAACAGGATGGCCTGAATCCAGATGAAGTTACATATGCCACTGTATTGGGAGCGTGCACAAGTGTAGGCTGGGGGAAATTTATTCATGCCAGCATTGATAAATCAAGTTTATCCCCGTGGAGCTGCATTCTTGCCATGTATATTCAATGTGAAGACATTCACCATGCCATTAAAATATTTGACAGAATGCCTGCACAAGATCCATTTTCATGTCATGCTTTAATTTCAGGATATGTTGAGCATGGGCAAACAAAAGAAGCCATAATTCTTTTCACTCACATGCAAACCTGTGGTTTGAATCCAAACAAGATCACCTATGGTACTATTTTGGGTGTCTGTTCTATCATAGGAGCTTTAGAGTTGGGTAAGTGTTTTCATGGCAATCTTGTTGATGATGGTATGGAGTTGGATAGCTCTGTCTGGAATACTCTTGTTGACATGTATGCTAAATGTGGAAGCATAGAAAATTGTAGAGAAGCTTTTCCTTCCCATTCTCTCGTCATGTAGCAACATAGGTCAAGTTAGTGCAGGATATAGCTATTTTGTTTGCATGGCTCAACATCATGAGACGGTACCAAGACATGAACAAACATGGTATTCAGCCTGATGGGGTTGCATTCCTTCCCATTCTCTCGTCATGTAGCAACATAGGTCAAGTTAGTGCAGGATATAGCTATTTTGTTTGCATGGCTCAACATCATGAGACGGTACCAAGACATGAACATTATACATGCATGGTTGATCTCCTTGGCCGCGCAGGTCATTTGCAAGAGGCCAAGGATTTTATTGATGCAATAAATAAAACCAAAAAAGAATCTGCATGGCGCCTTGTTCTATATTCTCAACACAATATTGCAAGAAATTTGCATAACCGCAGCATACTTTGCACTGATTAATGTAATGGGAGAGGTTTGAATTATTCATATTTGCATTACAACATTATATACAAACGTGCTTTTAATTAGCACTTAGTTTCACGCTTTAACTTAGGCAAGAAATTTGCATAACCGCAGCATACTTTGCACTGATTAATGTAATGGGAGAGGTTTGAATTATTCATATTTGCATTACAACATTATATACAAACGTGCTTTTAATTAGCACTTAGTTTCACGCTTTAACTTAGCAATAGCACGTCCAGAAGGATCAAAATTTTGAGACCATGCCTCATCCCATGCAATAGCTGCAGCAGTACTGCATTTTGTTATGTAAGTTGTTCTATGGTAGATTTCCTCCGTTTCAGAAGGCAGCAACATGCACCCCAATAGCACGTCCAGAAGGATCAAAATTTTGAGACCATGCCTCATCCCATGCAATAGCTGCAGCAGTACTGCACGCTATGCTGGGTCCACTTGGGATGGTGAGTCTTGCTGATTCCTGAAACCACATGGCTAAAATAAGATTTACTCTGAAACAGAAAATATCAAATTCAAAACTAGGCATGTAAACACTCAATACCTGAGGAAACAACTTCTCAAAAAGCATGCGATAGTAATATGCCTCCTTTGTCGCTGGTGGATTATGAGGGAAGACATACTTAGCATTTGCCATCATCTGATTTGTTATCTGCCTCAAAGGGGAGTACAAATCATAAACCATTTATCAGCCCAGCTAAACAAAAAAACTTTGATATGTTCCACAAGTTTTTGTAGATTCGTACATGGGTGTCTGCATGTGCCTTTAAACCATCAATCCAGTTATAACCGACCCCGTCACTGAACTGCTCTTTCTGGCGATATAATATGTGCTGCATACAGGAATTTGAGTTGTTATCTTCAAGACTAGGACATATGCAAATAATTACCACTATTGGCCATATAGCTCTCTTACTTTGGGTAGATACGGATGATCCTCATCATCAAATGCTTTACGAAGTATCCATTTTTCTATGCGCCCATCTTTAAGACCTACCTGAAAGAAAGAATAATAACAATGATCATGAACTATTTTCAGACTTTTTGTCATATACACACTAGAAAATAATGGCATCACCATCATTCACGGAATGAATCAGTTGACCTGCTGAATTCATGTCAGAAGAAAAGTAATCTAATACCTTTCGACAAGTCTCTTTATGCAATTCCTCCTTGCTAGGCGCTTTGTGGAAGTACAAGTATCCTCCAAATATCTCATTTCACGGAATGAATCAGTTGACCTGCTGAATTCATGTCAGAAGAAAAGTAATCTAATACCTTTCGACAAGTCTCTTTATGCAATTCCTCCTTGCTAGGCGCTTTGTGGAAGTACAAGTATCCTCCAAATATCTCATCTGAACCCTCACCTGATAAGACCATTTTCACCCCCAAGGCATGTATTTTCCGAGCCAATAAGAACATTGGGGTGCTAGCACGTACTGTTGTGACATCATAGGTTTCTATGTGGTAAATCACGTCTGCAAGAGCATCCAGACCATCCTCTTGCAGCTTCCAGGTCTGGAGATCCCTGGTTTCAAGAAACCATTTCAGCTCACTCATAAAGACTAACACGATTATTTATGCGCACGTGTGAAATGGAACTCATGATGTACTGTACCAAGGTAGTCTGCAACTTCTCTTGCAGCTTCCAGGTCTGGAGATCCCTGGTTTCAAGAAACCATTTCAGCTCACTCATAAAGACTAACACGATTATTTATGCGCACGTAAAAATTGTTGTTGTACAACAGAGAAACTTCTTGACCTTTAGGCCAACACAAAAAGAATGAAGCTTTGTTCCCCATTGATTTGCTGCTTTTGTGCCAGCCAAATGTCGTGAAGCTACTGATGCAACAAGTGAGGAATCCAAACCTCCAGATAAAAGCACACCGAATGGAACATCTGTCATCAAGCGTTTGATAACTGCCTGCAGAACATTGTATAACAGACATTTAAAACAGGTCCTTACTGCTTTAGATCTTAGATCATAAGATATGAAGATAGCTCAAGTTGTGAAGCATTCATGTTTTGTCATGTCATAAAAAACATTTCCAGAGTTGAACTATATTAGTAACCGTAATTCATGCTTGAAACCCCATGCCCTGCTCAGGAAATATCTAACTTCTGTTAGTATTGCTGCGTGAATTAGATATCAATGATGTTAATATCTGCTGGTGAATTGGATATCAATGAAGGTAGTCATGATTGAAATGACATAAGGATAGCTTCTGCATGTGTATTATATTGACAATAACACACCACCTAAGAAGGAGAACGCGACATACCTTAACAAAATTTTTAATAATCCTTTTATAAGGAGTTGATGGAATCAGATTGAGATTCCAAGGGGAATCATGCCACCTATAAAGACCTCCTGCATACAATAATAACACACCACCTAAGAAGGAGAACGCGACATACCTTAACAAAATTTTTAATAATCCTTGCCCCCACATGTCCACCTTTGATCACTAGGTGTTTGTCTAAAGTTAAGGTCATCAAAATTTCCTTAACTATGCTCCAGTAACAATTTTAAGACCTCAAATTGACCTTGATCAATAACTCTTTTTACAACACATTTCAACTAAGAAAACAAGAACTTGATCAATTTTAAGCCTTGCCATTTTGCTTCATGCTAGACATAAGCTCAGGTGGAAATATTTCAAACCAACTGCAGTCATCCTTTAAAGCCTTCATTTCCGATGCAAACCAGACAGACCCTGATCAGACAAGAACTTGATCAATTTTAAGCCTTGCCATTTTGCTTCATGCTAGACATAAGCTCATGGTCAGAAAGAGTCCATTTTCATCAAACAATCCAAATAGAACCTAAAGGCCTTTTGCCAATCCATTGTTGAGATGAATGAGAACAAGAAACATGCCTAGACGCTAAAGTTTTATTGTTTATCTCAACATAAGGTGCATTTCTCCATAGTCCATTTTCATCAAACAATCCAAATAGAACCTAAAACAGGTTCATATATTTGTTCCTGCCAAGATGGTGTGGATATTTACCCATTAATTTAAAAGACATGTAATATCTCACAATCACAAAAAAAAAATACAGAGATTTTTGAAGTACATACCATCATGTCCCCAACCTAAATACAAAGGAGTAACACCAATAGGATCACGTGCAGCAAAGAAGCTATTATCTCGTGTGTCAAGCAGTACAAATGAAAATATGCCATCTAGTTGTTTCACCATATCCTCGCCAATGTCTTCATACTGCCATAGCCAGTTGTGCATAAGCAAAAGTGTCTAAATAAGACTTATGATAAAAGTCGTGATATATGCAGGTCAATTACCCCAGTTTACCAGATGAGCTATGACTTCACAGTCACTTTGAGTGTGATATTTATGAGAAGAAGTTGCCTTCAGTTGTTCGTGGTTATAAATTTCGCCATTAGCCTGCCAATAAGCCACACAAAACATCAAAATTTAATTAATTTACCAGATGAGCTATGACTTCACAGTCACTTTGAGTGTGATATTTATGAGAAGAAGTTGCCTTCAGTTGTTCGTGGTTATAAATTTCGCCATTAGCCTGCCAATAAGCCACACAAAACATAACAACAATAGTCTTATCCTCATTAAACAATGGCTGATCTCCAGATTTTGGATCTACAATTGCCAGTCTTTCATGTGATAAGAAGTTGTTCTCAAACTAACATCTCTTCTGGCTCAGAAATGATGAAACTTACAGCAACAACAATAGTCGTATCCTCATTAAACAATGGCTGATCTCCAGATTTTGGATCTACAATTGCCAGTCTTTCATGTGATAAGAAGTTAATGCCACTGAAACTATCAACCTTCTGCGACCTGCTCTATGCCGCAACCTACAATTAACACAGATGCATCCACATTTAAGAAAGAACAAAGATAAAGATAAAACGTCCTGAAAAAGCCTCTGCCAATATGTGTTACAATGCCACTGAAACTATCAACCTTCTGCGACCTGGAGGACAGGTACGTTCAATATGAAGCTAAAAACAAATGATCTCAATATGATTTGCAAGGGAAAATGTTAGTGATAATGGGCTGAACAAAGTTCTGAAAAATTGTGCTGCTGAGGGAATGGGCAAATCAGATGAAGCACCTTCGAGATAGGTCGAGGACACGAATTCTCTTTTGAAAAGAGGTATCTGGGCATGCCAGAATAGCAAGAATACCACACATTGTAGCACCACCACCCCAATTCCAAGGTAACACAAAAATAATGCAAGACGATTTTAAGGAGCATGGCATTTTATAGCCACCTACATTATGATCGTTGGACGGCCTAGATTGCATCCTACAAAGGTATATACCAATGACGTGTAGTGGGTCCAACATGTTATCAAGTCCTATGGTCTTCCAATGGTGGTGTAAAGATTATCTGCAATTTGACATTCGATCTCTCTGGTGTATAAACCCTCGTGGCTTATGACTATTGATAACAGAGGATTTTTTCCACATCTTTCAAATGAATGTCGATCTCCTTGCAAATGTTATCTACACTCATGGATACCGACCATCTAGCTAACTCGGAATCTTACTTTATCAACAAGCCTCAATAGGGGTGCAATCCCAGGAACATGCCAAGTAATGACGTGAAACCCCATGTGCAATTTGGAAAACGGCACATTGATATAGGTCCAGAGTTAATTCTATAATCTTCCAAAGCTACTTGGCCATTTCTTTTTTTGTAGCTTCTTGACACAATGCTTAAGAACTTTTCAAGTTAGTATGTGCAGCAGCTATTCGACCATCAAGGTCGAGAAAGCAAGAATGAACCCATATTGTTGGGCCCTCCCAATCACCACAAAAGTCATGACTTGGATATGATTATCATAACCCAATACGACAGGATTAATACTTCATTTTGGGTACACATTGTGGGATATACTATGATTGTTCGATACACATTGTTTTAGATGCATGTATACAATGGTCTCTATTGCATAGCTGTCTTGTAACTTTTTGTCTGCCCCACACTACCTCTCATGTGAATATGCACGCAAATGACACATTGTGGGATATACTATGATTGTTCGATACACATTGTTTTAGATGCATGTATACAATGGTCTCTATTGCATAGCTGTCTTGTAACTTTTTGTCTGCCCCACACTACCTCTCATGTGAATATGCACGCAAATGACGTGGACTTGGTTTATGAAATTTATAGCAATGGCCTATAGATAACGTGAATAGTTATTTCATTGATAACACACCTAATGCATAATTAATTTCATACAGACAAATCTCCTAATGAATGTCGGCTCCCTTACAAGGCTTGTGACTATTGATGGAAGAGGATTTTTTTTTTCAAAACTTCTCAAAATGAATGTTGGCGTCCTTGCAAATGTTTCCATACTCCTAACTCATGGACACTGACCATCTAGCTAACTTGGAATCTTACTTTATCAACAAGCCCTGGTTGTAAATGCAATGGGGGTGCAATCCAGGAAGCATGCCAGGTAATGACATGGAACCCCATGTGCAATTTGGGAAATGGCACATTAATATAGGTCCAGAGTCCATTCTATCATCTTCCAAAGTTGCTTGGCCATGCTATAGTATCAGCTTCTTGACACAATGCTTGAGAACATTTCAAGTTAGTTTTCTTGTTAGGTGCAGCGGCTATTCGACAACAAAGGCCAAGAAAGCAACAATAAACCCATATTGTTGGGCCCTCCAATTACCACAAAAGGCATGACTTGGATATCCAATCAATCATCACCACCCAAGTAATATAACAAAGGATTAACACCAACAAGAACATTTAGGATTTTGATCCTATATATGTTGTGTTGGGCATATTCATGTAAAGGCACCTCCAAGAGAGCCGTGGGAGGCCATGGATTAGTATCTTTGGCATGTGCCTATTAACTTTTTCTCCTTGCTGCTTTAAAGTGCCTCTCATACATTGTGGGATATACTATGATTGTTTACTATTGTTTTAGGTACGAGTTTCTGTAGATGTAAAAAATCAATCAATCAATCTATCTATGTATCTATCTATTAACTTTTTCTCCTTGCTGCTTTAAAGTGCCTCTCATGTGAATATGCACGCAACTGACATGGACTTGGTTTATGAAATTTATATCAAGAGTAGTTTCTATTCTTCTGTGAATATGCATGCAAATGACGTGGACTTGGTTATTTCACCGATAACACACGTAATGTATAATTAGTTCCATGTGGATGAATCTCCTAGTGAATATTGTCATTCTAGCAACGTCCATGGCTCTTGATAGAAGAGGATTTCTTTTCTAAACTTTTCAAAACGAATGCCGGCGTTCGGGCAAATGTTATCTACAATTTGGCATTCCATACTCGTGACTTAGAATCTTACTTTATCAACAAGCCTTGGTTGTGAATGCAATAGGGGTGCAATCCCAAAAGCAAGCCAAGTAATGACGTGAAAACCCATGTGCAATTTGGGAAATGGCAGATTGATATAAGTCCAAAGTTAATTCTATAATTTTCAAAAATTCCTTGACCATGTTATATTATTTGCTTGCTTCATGACCCTTAGGGTCCAACGAAGTGTACTTGTGATATTTTCGATGAATATATGCAACTCATGCACAATTTAGTAGTTTGAGAACACACGGGATTTGAACCTGTGCTATTGCCTTATGGAAACTCTCACGTGAAACATATTGATGTGAAATATTTATGGGTGTACTTGTGATAGTTTCGATGAATATATGCAACTCATGCACAATTTAGTAGTTTGAGAACACACGGGATTTGAACCTGTGCTATTGCCTTATGGAAACTTCAATTCCTAACGTTAAATGTGGACCATAACTTAATTCCTATGGTTAACGTGGATAATTATTCAATTGCATGAAGAATTCAATTCGTAAGTTTAGTGGATCATAACTCAATTCCTCAGATTAATGTGGCTAATTATTCAATTGCATGAAGAATTCAATTCCTAAGATTAATGAGGACAACATGGATATCAAATGAATTCCATATACCTAGCAATTGTATAGAATTTATAACACCTATGTAGAACTCCCCACACAATTCAACTAAACAATGAATTCTAACTAGCAATTAAGCGGAAATATTCACCTAAGAATACCCACGCAATTCCTAGTTAATATTATATACCTAGCAATTGTATAGAATTTATAACACCTATGTAGAACTCCCCACACAATTCAACTAAACCTGTAATGATTTCAAGCTAATTATTCATTTGTGAAGAATTCAAGGTTAATGTGGATCATAACTCAACTCCTAAGGTTAATATGGCTAATTATTCAATTGCACCAAGAATTCAATTCCTAAGGTTAATGCGGACAACATGGATATCAAATGAATTCCTACAGTTAATTTGGATAACTAGGGCCGGCATATATTGTCCAGATAACTAGGGTCCCATATAGAGTTGTAATGAATTCTAACTAAAAGTTGCGTGAAATTATACACCTAGGAACTGAAGTCATAATAATACCCACACAATTCCTAGTTAGAATTGAATGCCTAGCATTTATATAGAATTCATAATTCTAAATAAGGTGTGAATAAGAGCACCGCCATTCAAAGCTTGCAGAGCTTTCCTTGTATTAAAAAGTGATTGATCTGGACTAAGACCCGAGGGTACCCCTTAAATCGCAAGAACTGGGGCCTTGTTTAGTCCTAGCATTGATTGCTAATAACAGGTCTGGGAGTTTGATTGTTTTTGGATTGTGGATTGTGAGTTTGAGAAGGTCGTTTGCCGCAAAAGCCCATAAAAGTTTTTAATATAATACTTAAAAATACCCATAAGCTAAAGTACCCTAAGATGGTGTTTGAAATAATCACAACTACGTAAAAGTGCCTTTTTAAAAAACTATTCTATTCTATTCTATTCTATTTTATAATCATTTCCGTTGCCAGATCTTATCTTATCTTTACAGTTCAAATATGCCTTTTATTCTAGTAGTGTAGGCTGCGAACAATCAAGTCAAGTGTGCGCCTTCTGTTGCGTGTGTGGTGCCAGAATATTTATTGCCTACCAGAATATTCATTAGTAGTTAACGTGTGCCCGAGGAAGTAACCTCGATCTCAAGTTTTGAAGATCCCCTCATACATCTGAATTCCTTCTTCGGATCCGGTCGCCCCGCCATTTCGATCCTTTACCTTTCACTGAGACCATGAAATCATCAGAACCCTATTTTTCCTTCCCCGCCAAATTTCCATGCCCATCGCCATAGCTGCCCAAACATCGCCGTTTCAGACAGTAAGCCTTTTTTTGTTTTGCTCTATTTTTGTATATCCTTGCAGATATCGTTGTTTTCAAAAGAGTGAGACACTTTTGAACATTTTATCTCCGGGGCCATGTTCTCGCTCATGTTTTGATTCCACAAAAAAAAGCAAGATTTTTTCAACAAAACGCCTTTATTGTATCGCACTAACGCCAGAGGAGCGGCCATACCAAGGGTTTGTGTCGTCTAAGAAAAAACATTGCATAAACCAAAGAAATGCCGTAATCCATTGCCCTTTGTGCTTCTATTTGTGCTTCCATAGCTTGCTTCCCGTGACCCTGGGTGAACCGGACCACCTGTGAGGTGTGGCAAAACCGCCAGAGTCGGGCTCATTTTGCGTATCTTTGTTTCTTGTTATATCCGCTATATCTACTCCCCGCCCGCAAAACGAATGTTTGTTTCTTAGCGAAGCCCGTGCTCCAAATTTAACGAGCTTCCGGCCGCCATGGCTCTTCTCCAAGATACACTGTAATCACGTCAACGTCACGAAATATTCGAGGTTACCGCAATAAATGTTTTATAATCATTGAATGCACAGTATTAAGTGGCCGCAATAAATGCTTTATATAAGTAATAAAGCCATGGCTCTTCTCCAAGATACACTGTAATCACGTCAACGTCACGAAATATTCGAGGTTACCGCAATAAATGTTTTATAATCATTGAATGCACAGTATTAAGTGGCCGCAATAAATGCTTTATATAAGTAATAAATGCACACAGTACACGTGCCATGTTTTAAGAATTTTGAAGGAACAAAATGAAGGAGAACAGAAACTAGACACTCAATTACATAGGAAGGATTATTATTATTATTATTATTATTATTATTATTATTATTATTATTATTATTATTATTATTATTATTATTATTATTATTATTATTATTATTATTATTGTTATTGTTATTGTTATTGTTATTGTTATTGTTATTGTTATTGTTATTGTTATTGTTATTGTTATTGTTATTATTATTATTATTATTATTATTATTATTATTATTATTATTATTATTAGCTTCTTGACACAATGCTTGAGAACTTTTCAAGTTAGTTTTCTTGTTAGGTGCAGCAGCTATTCAACCATGAATAACCCCCCCTCCCCCCTCCCTTTTTTTATGGGTTTTAACATCCGCAGGAAGCCAGAGATTAGTTATCAGAGCATGGTTTGAAGTGGGTCCTTCCCCACCAACTTTACAATGCATAGTCACTTTCACAACGAGGCGTTGAACCCGGACCTTGGGTATGGCAGTTTAACGTCTTACCACAGGACCGAGAATGCAAGAATAAACCCATATTGTTGGGCCCTCCAATTACCACAACAGTCGTGATTTAGATATCCATTCAATCATCATCACCCAAGTAATATGACAAAGGATTAATACCAACAAAATGTTTTAGGATTTTGATCCTATATATGTTGTTTGAGCATATTTATGTGGAAGACACTCTCTAACAGAGCCGTGGAGGTCAGAGAATTAGTATCTTCAAGATATGCGTGAGAACCCATTTTTGTGGGATCGCTCTTCATTTTGGGTACACATTTTGAGATATACAACGATTGGTACGCATTGTTTTTAGGCACAAGTATACAATGGTCTCTACTAGTGCATAGCTATCTTGTAAGCTTTTTTCCTTGCTTCTTTACACTGCCTCTCATGTGAGCATGCAAATGACGGACTTAATTTACAAAATTTATATGAATTGCCCCGATGCAAGGCTTATGATTATTGATAGAAGAGGTTTTTTTTTTTCAAACTTTTCAAAATGAATGTCGGCGCCCCTTGCAAATGCTATCTACAATTTGGCATTCCATATTCATGACTCATGGATACTGACCATCTACTAACTTGGAGTCTTACTTTATCAACAAACCCTGGTTGTAAATTGAATAGTTTTCAAAATGAATGTCGGCGCCCCTTGCAAATGCTATCTACAATTTGGCATTCCATATTCATGACTCATGGATACTGACCATCTACTAACTTGGAGTCTTACTTTATCAACAAACCCTGGTTGTAAATTGAATAGGGGTGCAATTTTAAGAGCATGCCAAGTAATAACATGAAAGCCTGTGTGCAATTTGGGAAATGGCACATTGATGTAGGTACAGAGTTAATTCTATACTTCCAACGTTGCTTGGCCATGCTATATTATCAGCTTCTTCACTAGTTT
Source organism: Isoetes taiwanensis (assembly GCA_021234155.1). Lineage (NCBI taxonomy): Eukaryota > Viridiplantae > Streptophyta > Lycopodiopsida > Isoetales > Isoetaceae > Isoetes > Isoetes taiwanensis. The sequence continues at coordinate 23,727,988 of JAJEKV010000008.1, read as the reverse complement.
TCTTGTTCGGTGCAGTGGCTATTCGACCATGAAGGCCGAGAAATCTGAAATAAACCCATGTTGTTGGACCCTCCCAATTGCCACAATAGTCACAATATCCAATAAATCATCACCACACAAGTAATATTAATATGATAAACGATTAATTTCAACAAAAGCATTTAGGATTTTGATCATTAATGTTTGGGCATATTCATGAGGAAGCCACCTTCAAGAGAGTCGTGGGAGACCGTGGGATTATTACCCTCGGCATTTGTGAGAAAATTAAGTCGTGGATCGCACTCCTTCATTTTGGATACACATTGTGGGGTATACTATGATTGTTTAATACACATTGTTTTAGGTATATGTGCATAATGGTCTTTACTAAGCCATCAGATCGATATTCTCGAATGGGCGAGCATGCATCTCTCCTATGAATGCATGCATTGCATAACAATGTGGACTTGATTTACAAAATTTATAGCAATGGCCTACATATGTTAAGAAGAATGACATCGATCCGAGCCATCAGATCGATATTCTCGAATGGGCGAGCATGCATCTCTCCTATGAATGCATGCATTTTCTTCCTCACGCACGCCGAGCCCCCCCGCCTGAAACCGTGAAGGGCCACCAAGGAAGCGCCCCTGCAGTGCACGTAATGGGCAAGGGAGGGACATCCTCCATGAAGAAGGAGGCCCGGCCAAGACCCACACAACCCTACCGCGACATGACGGAATTGGCCGCCAGCCCCACACAGGCCCCCCCAGCCGCTGGCGTAACCTTGGGTCGGCATCCAAGCCGGGGTTGAGGCCAACAAGGCCCGCGTGATTGCCTACCGAGACGGAGATGGAGTCCGCAATATCCCGTGTGCTGCGCAGCATAGCTTGATGATAGCAAAACAATATCACTAAGTTGGAGACCCAAGCACGCCAAAGGGACGACAAAGATCCGGGCTAGTGCACTTTGAGAGACAAAGAAGACCGCGTGCTCGCAGATGCGTGTGTCGCTGCGGATACCCCGGACGCCGCGAGACAGACATGGACCGCAGAGCGCCGGACACTTTGCAATCACGCCTCACCCCGCAGATCGAGGTCGATGAGGCCAATGCCATGGCACCCAAAGCAAGCACAGCCACGCCCAATTAGAAGTTGAGGAGGCTACCGCAACAAGACAGAGGTTGTAGGCCGCCTTTGAAGTTAATCAAAAGACCGAGCGCTTCTTCTGAGAAGGATTTGCACGGACCGAGAAATGCAGGAGCTTCGACTGGCGCTGCCCAAAGGCAAGGGCCTCCATGCAGGCGCATGAACAATGGCGACCGCACGCGGGAGATGGCAAAACAGACCAAGCCTTGGTAAGAGCCGAGCCCGCACTCGTGAAACGTAAGCCGCAGCGACATGACACACACACCAGCATCAGCGAGCCCAACAACCGCAAGACGCCAACGGGTCAATGCGGTCAACAACCTGGAATACCGACACCGCGGCAATTCCCGCCGCGACCATCATCACGCTGCTTCCGGGCCATCGCCACAGAGGTCGTCTCCCCACCGACGCCGAAGCCGCGAGGGAGCGATGGAGCCACAACCCGTAGTCTGGGCGCGGAAGAGTTGGGAGAGATCCTCACCTCGAAGATACAAGGCTAATACCACGACCCCGCTATGACGCTTCCTCAGTCCAGACTCCTCGTTCAAGCTACGACTGGCCTTATGGGGTCCAAATACCAGCCACGAAATCGTAGGTGTTCACAAGGCGACATGCGCCCGGAGGCCATAATCGACAGGCAAGTTACCGGAACATTCCTCGTATGTGAGCCGATCTTTACTCAGCGGTATCAGAGGTCCGTTAGGTGGGAGTTCGCCGTGGTCAGATCATTGCCGACCAAATGTCCGCACTGCAGACCCCGCCACCAAATGTTAAATTCCTCACAAGCCCGCTTCCTACTCCTCCCGCACCGCCCCTACAACTCCTGGCTGACTCCCCGCCGTACCCAAATGCTCGCCTCGCCGCCTCGCTCGGGCCGTCTCAAGTTCCGCCTCGCGAATCCCGCCCGCCTCCCCGGCCGGCCGTCCTTCCGTGACATACACTACACAAGCATCCGACGCCAATAGGGAATTGTGCCTCCGGTGGTGGTCCGAACTGCCGGGTTTCCCGCGGCGTATGGCGAGAAGCCTCAATTCAAGAGGCCGTGGACATGGACCTCATCTTCATATGTGAGACATGGGAACACCTAGGCCACAGCGCCGCCTGACCGCTGTGGTACCGTGATTTTCTGTTCAATGGTTGTACAGGAGACGGGCACTGTGGGGTTGCCTCGCTACTACCGGTAGCCTTGACACATTTGGTTTCCCTCCACAAGACCAATGTGACATAACCGCCAATTTAATGGGTCCGAAAAGTGCACCACCCCCCCGGAGGCGAGTATCTTCTTCCTAGTTGCTTGCTACTTTCCCCATGCAGAGTCCTTTCTATCACAGCCCACCCGAGGTGGGATGATGGACCCGTATGTCGATCTATATGATGACATACACAAAGACAAGCGGATGGGCAGAGTCATGCTCCTTGAGACTTCAACGCGCTTACAGGGTGGAAATTGTGCCACGTACCGGACCTCCTCGCGATGACGCGGTCGCAGCTTGCGCCCCCGCAGAGGCAACTTGCCCATGGCACTCAAATGACAACAAATCACCCGCTCGCGCAGACAATTGCTCCTCGATGTGTGGTATCTTTGACCCGCTTATATGCAATGGCCTATCACAATGGCCCTCTTCCCACTCTGGTACACTTTGGGTGTGACAGACAATCACGGGCGGAACTAGTGTCGTGGATTATGTCATAGTGGCTCTATCGTGATGTGCATCTTGTCACCATATATCTTCACGCGGCACCATTAGCTTCCTGGACGGTGGAGGTCACCTCTCGTGCATCACTCCTCCCACTCCTCTATGTGAGGCCGGCTCAAGCTAGCCGCTACGCTTCGGCAGCACCTTGCCGACCTCGCTGCGCTTTTGATTATGAGTTGTGTGGAGGGTTACTGACATACCGGGCAGGCCTCCCCATGCTTCCGGGCGCGCCCACTTGGAGCAGCAAAATTCCATTAACTGGCCGAAGCCTCGTGAATAGGGCAAACAACCGCTTGGGAGACCTCCCCACGCCAGATCGAGGCCACAACCTTCCGCGAATGTATGGTTTGATGCCGAATGTAAGCAACGCGAAACGCCGCGACTGGCCCCAGTCGTGGGATCGACACGCCGAAAGCCAGCCACCAGCCATTACCGCCTTCCTCAAGGAAACAAAGGCAAGGTACCCGCAAGGCACCGGGCGAGAAATGTTCTACCTACTAGACACCCACCGAGAACTTTCTCTCGGGCGCAGGTACCCAAAGGCCAAAGACTACCACGAGGCACATCACGCGAGCAATGGGAGCAAAGACCTACAACAGCCTTTATGATCCTCGAAATTGTAATGACAAAAGTTCTACAAGAATATGGCCCAATCACCGTGATCACGTAATAGATGCCTAAGAGGGTCAGCAGTCACACGGGAAAGCAACAGACTTAGATCTTACCAAGTAGGCTGAGTCGCTTAAGTGGGCGGTGATGTTCTACGGTGCCCCGTCCTTGCCGTGACTGCTCAACAGTATGCCTGCAAGAGGGTTTTCCTTACCATAACCATAGGCGTGGTTGTTCGATCTACAAGGCGTGTGGGACCCACACTGCCCGTACCCACCAATGAATCCATCATGGTCGTACTTCGCTGTTTGCCAGTCAAGCATGGGCATTCTCAACAGCTGGTGTAACCACCGGGCGGAGGCAGCAGAGATCATGGCACTTACCCGTGCAACCCCCCACATTCGACAATTAATCACATCTTCACACTCGTGGCCCTCGGGTCGAGGACAGCAGAACTGGCCGGGAGGACTCCTCAGATCGCCGCTTTTGTGGACTTTATGAAAGCTTTCGGCAACGGGTACCTCGAAAAGTTGTGGGCAGATTGCAACCATCCATCTCCCCTCGCGGATCTCAGAACGCAGCAGTACGTGACCGTACGAGAGCCGCATTGTGCCGCATGCAACCTAAGGACAGCCATTTGCCACCAAAGATTGAGTTAGGCAAGATTGTCCTCTCTCACCCATACTCTTTTGGATACATTGACCGGGGCTTGAAGCCCGGGTTGCCGCCAATGGGTGGGACTCAGATGTTTCTTACACCAAAGTCATCCGACACCATCTATGCTGTGATGATGTGGACCCCTTGGCCCATACACTGTAGGCATACAGTACACCTTAGATGCCTGACACATTCTCGCCAAAGCGACGGACATGCGCCAACCGCCAAGACTAAGGTGGTCCCATATCCTCCTCATCATCATCCAAAGACCTCCCAAGACTCACTTATCAAAGTGTATGGTAGAGGTCACATCCGGCCTAAGGTACCGGGGTGGAATTTCCGCCCTCAATGTATTGGGATGCATCCATTGACCATCTGTGACCACAAAGTTGAAGGCTGGCGTAACGAATGCAAAACAATAGTCATTGTGGCAGTGAGTCAGATGATCGGGGCCACCAAATACATTTGTTCCCGGGACCGTGGAGCCAGCTCTTTTCCAGGGGGTCGAGGTGTGGGGTCTAGTGGTGTTTAGCCACTGGAACGACTTGGAGCAGGTTCTCAAAGGCATTTTTTGCCAGCAATTCTGGGGTCAAGCCCTCGCCTATATCGCATCTGTTGCTGCGAGAGAAAAGATTCATGCCCGCAAAGATGCGCCCTCGAGCAGACACATACATTGTTTATTTTCGCAGGTGGCCGCGATAGGCGACGCCGCCCCCGTGACTTGGCTTACGACATGTATGTATGAGCCCGCGAACGACTCGTGGCTTGTTGGAAGGACAAGAGAGTCCATTTACGGGCGCCACCGAACGTGAGGGCACATAGGTGGGCCTGTGTGCAATACAGATGCCTACGATAGGCCGAGGGGTACTTGGACTCTTGTTTCCCTGGGAAGCTTTGGGACCACAAATGCTCGGAACATGTAAAGATGGCACACTACAAACAACACATAAACCCCACCCCTCGGGTTCGAGGCCCACAAAATTCTACCGCTTTCCAATGCCCATGAAGAAGCTGCCAGATCATCGCCATTCCCATTCAACAGGGCCCATCATCTTCTTCGGGCTTGAGACGGGCTCTGATTGCGAGCCGCCCGTGACATGCTTTGTCTAAGCTATACCGGGGTTGTTGAGGATGAAAGCCATGCCTTCCCCGTGAGCTGTCCTATAGTCGATTCGGCTCACACGCCTCTTTGGTGCGACGGTTCCGCTACACCGCAAGACGAAGCTACTCAAGACGCCACCGGGCCGATCCCTTGGCTCCTACCTCCGTAGGTTTTGATGTGCGGACTCACCTCGCCCACACATGCCTACCCCCGAGGTGCCGGAATTCATATGTATATATATTTATATGTACCGCCAAAGGTTTGTTGTCATGCTTTTTCCCTCGTAAGGGGGTTTTTAATCCGGTAGCAATGGGCTTGCCGCACTGTAATTTGGGTCCCATAGACCGATTGCCTCCGCGACGATAAAAAAGAACCTTCCTTCCTTCCTTCCTATTTAGTTTGATAGTTTGGCATCTTTTTCCATGTTGTGACATGTTCTTTCTCCTCGATCTTGTCCCTTTTTTAATATCCTTCAACCTTCGATCTCAACTCCTGCTTTGATAAGGAAGTTCTCTTTTGTTGGGAGCTTTTTTCTCATATCGAAAGGAAGCCCTATTTGATAATACCATCAATCTGCAGCCATTGGATTGGTATTCTCAATGGGCTTAACATGGATCTCCCCATGCATGCATGCATGCATGCATGCATTGTATGCATTTTCCGGCCTCGTCTGCTTAGGGATCACCATTTCTGCGCATTCTTCATCCACTTCCTCATCGGCATTTTCTCCTCCCTCCAAGAACTCCCTTTGACTCCCAACCACCATCCCTTTAATGTGTATATTATTGTAAATGTTGTTTTTCGTTGTGTGGCATGCATGACTAGTCCCCTCGCTTTTTTTGAGATTTTTTTCTATTGGTTTTTTTTGGTGACATGCGTCCGTGGGTGATGCCTCGACTTTGGTATTCTCCAGGAGCATTGGCTTATTTTTGAAACGCTTTGGTACCCTTATGCTGGCTAAACCCCTTGCCGAGATCTTATCGCTAGGGTTCCCAAAAGGGCTGGGTTTTTAATCCCGACCTGTGCCTCGACGTACACTAGCCAACATCTCTAACAAACATTTTATTTGGGGTCTAGTGTTATAAATCGGATATTTCCGATGTTTTTCATTTTTGTATAGCTTGGGCGGCGCGTGCAGCCACCCACTCTATACCATTGTAGAAAATCATGAGATGAATGAAAAGCCTAGCTAGGAGCTTTTGTATTTCTTTTCTACGCAGCCTTATTCGAGAATAGTTATTTCATTGACAACATGCCTAATGTAAAATTAATTGTACCAAATCGAATACTAAGTGAATAGTGTATTTTGCATGTGCCTCTATTGATGGTGGGGTTGCATTTTTCAGATGGCTTGCTCAACTAGGAAATTATTTTTGACAAAGAATAACAAGTTCTCTAAAGGAATCAAACTACATGGGAACTCATTTGGAAAATTTAGTTTGCATATAAAAATCGATGATAAGGTTTTGCAATTTTCCCTTGATCCATGTTAATCATAGCCACGGTAGCAACTATTATAATGCTTCTAGATGGGAAATAATATCACCCCACCGACAAAGTGGACAAGAAAATGACTCTAGAGGAGACAAAGTGAAAGACATCCGTGAACGGAAGCACTTGCTCGGTGTTAGCCGGCAACTATTATTTTTCACATCATCCTGTGAAAATTAATGAATCTAAAGAATACTCTTCTTCCTTTTATGTTATCTTTACTAACATGCTCATTTCTTTTAGTATTCAAATCACCCATTTGGTATGCAGTCAATTTAGCCAAAAAAAAAAGGTTCTAGTTCTTTGCTCTTCTAGGCGTAAAAGTCCTTTCAAATATTTTGAAAGAGTGCATTAAGAGAAGAACTTGGTGGGAAGGCTTTGTATTCAATGCTATCTAGATGTCATAAAGCAGGCTTATTGGGCTTAAAAAAGATTCTGCCTAGACGCCAGCAAATCAAAGTGCCTCTATGGTGCTCCAATTTGGGGGTCCGATCTTTCTACAAAACAATGGAGGAAAAACATCTTGAAGCTTTTCTTAAGAGAGGGAGTTAGGTTTGAAGAAGCAAACACTTATGCTATCATGTTGGAAAACGGTGTTGATACCTTTTGAAGTAGAAGCACTCTATCAATCCATATGCTTTGTTATTAGAGGTTACGTTAAAGAGTCTGACACAGTTTTCTAGGGCGAAAGCAATGCTCTTCCACATCCCATGCGCGACAATGAAAGATTGGGCTAAAACGCAGCGCTCAATGAGCGTAATTGGCCGTAAATGCATTTAGGAGCACGAACTAGTACGTGAGTCCGCAATTGAGAGAATATGGGCTGATCCAGCCCCGGCCGAACTTTATAGTGTCAAATATTAATCCCATGTTGATATATTTTAAACAGACTACCTTAACTCCGATCGCCCGCATGTAAAGAAGACAATAGCAAGATCTGTGGCAGGCCCGAACCGCATTTATATCCTATATGGAGCAACCCTGTGGAAGTGTTGTGTCTTGTTTGTACTCAACAACAGTCGAGACGCAAAGGCATACCCTTCAGTCCAAAGTTATCTTAATATTCGGGAGTAAACAAATATTCATAATGGCACCGTTTATTATGAACTCTACGGGGTGCCCGGTATTTATATTCAATGTGAATCATCACAACGCGGATCTATCGCCAGGACTTTAGCCAGCCGTAATTAGGCTCTGGCGGCCTTTTGGCGTCCGAAGATTATCAATCTAAACCGCACCTATCCAACCATATCACGGTCGTTATAAAGCGCATAAGCGTACCGTCTTCGATATTGATTGGCGTATGGCGTACGCTTAAATACATTAAAACAGTTCAGCGTCAAAAATTAAACAAGCAAAAGCTTTGCGATCGGTCTCATTAGGTACACGATGCTGGTTCTAACTAATGGGCTATTTTATCCGCCATCACCACATTGGATAAGTACTCTATATGGTATTCTCACGTTTATTTTCATCGCCGTGGTTTTTCCTCGAAACCCTCTTTCGGCTGGAGGCTGCCTTTAGTACATTAATGTTCTATTGTGTTCTTTCTGAATATTGGATCCCATACACCATTGATCTTCTTTAGTTGTTAAACTAAATTCATCTCTTTCCTCTCCCCTTCCACCTCCTCCAAATTTCTTTGTTTGAAATCCACCTTCACAAGAAGCTCGGCACTCATGTCTCGCAGGCCGAAGTGCGGTCAGCAGCCGCTATTTTTACGCCACGCATTAATCGAATCTTTATGGGCATCCCAAAAGGAGTGCGCAGCAAACGTTCATCGTCTGGCAAAACCCCTGGCCGGGTTTCGGGTGTCCGACAAGAAAATGTCACAAACCAGACAAAAGCATCTACTGTTTGAGGGGAAAATAAATATGTATACATATCGCGAAAGTGCCCGAGGAATTGTTCGACGGGCGATCTGAATCTGCGCTGGAGATATGATCCCAAAGATCCGTGATCGGTGTCGCCCACATTCCAGCGCTATACGCCAGCCGACCAGCCAGTGGCGGCGTCCGGTCGTCATCATAGCCGGACGGCTCAATGATGACTACAGCCCAACTTCGGCAAAGATTACAAACCTGCCGCTCCATTAACGCATCCCCGTTCAACTTTAGATGGTGTGCAATTCCATGCCACAGAGCGCAATGAATCTATATGGATCCCAAGATGATGTCGGTCCTGTGACGATAATCAGATCGCCCTCATTAATACAGACGCTTATTCGACTAATCAGCCTACCGCGAGTAGCCGGTAGCCCTTTAGGGGGCAACGGTAATGAGGTAAGATGATTAATGTGCATGGCCCAGTCCACGCATTCAGTACATTTTCCCATTGGACACTTTTATGCTGGCTGTGTCATACCGGGAAGTACCTTAATGCACATTTACCAATATGCACATTAATGTGGGCACACCTTTCCATGTGGGCACATTTTGCTACCTAGCCATTAAAATGCAAGTGTCTATCTCAGTCTTTATCCTATTTCAGCGAATAAAACCCTGCCATCCCCATTTAGGAGGGAAACCCTAAATCTGCCCAGAGCCTTTCTGAGACGAGAGCTCATGGCCTTCTAAACGCCCTCCCAATTGTCTATAAATATGTCAATGGTTTCCTTGATTCGAAATATTCGTTAGATGTCCTGCAATCCTGCCGCGGAGGAAGAACCTGCGCATCATAAGATTTAGGCAATCACAGCCAAACCCATCTTTTTAGTCATTGAATCCGTGGTTTGCCCATTAAACGCCTCTAGATCTCTCAGAACTGCACCAAAGAACCTAACCTGCGATATAGATTGAGGCTCTAAATTTCCTTACGTGGCGTTATGGCTGTGGCCCTGGCAGTCCCCGGTCAAAGGGGGTAGAGACCTAAAGCTGGTATTCTAGATTAGCCTCTCTAGCAATACTCATGATTCGGATCGTGGTACAAGAACCACACTGCTAGGGGTGAAGGGCCGTGACCGCTGGCAGCGAGGCCTGTGTTGTTCTGGAACGGGTCCCCTATGGTGTGTTAGTGCTCGGGATCATTGTGACTAGGGTAATGGCTTGCCACCTGGCATGGGCTCCACTCCTGGGCCCACCCAAATAATAAGGGCAACGGCTCTCTAGTCACCTTGAGTCGCGATGTAGACTGGAGGGAGGATCCTACCCAGACGGATCACCGGGAGATGTAAACCGCGAAGCACCTCGTCCGCGCAACCGCCAGCCGGGGCCAGTCCCAAACACTTTTTCAGCCCCATCCCGCACAGGCTTTGATGGCGGAGCGTCCTAACCAGTGCTCCTGGCGCCCAAATCCATTGCCAGCGAATTCTCCAATGGAATCTCCGGATAACCCGTTTGTCGGGCCCATCCCTCAAAATCCCCAGCCTTGGGTGGGGACTCCGCCGTGATGCTGATCTTTGTCTATGCAGATGTGGAGGACCATCCTGATGTCCGCGCGACGTTACGCGTACCATCGACATGCTTACGCCCGCAGTTTGTAGGCCCCGCAGGAGATTCAGGCGACCTCTTCATTCTTCCCATCGGTCCTCACGCCGTGTTGATACGGAGGGCCCCTATTGTCGCAGCGGTTTAAATTCCTTGTATACGGTGAAAATCGTGATATGAGTAGGGGACGCCGGGTACGTGGCAATGCCACGCCGCTCCTAGCCCAAATCTGAGATCCCCAAACTCCTCGGTATGAAAAGTTTCATTTTGCAGTAGCAGCGCCAGTAGCGTTTGCCAAGCGCACCCCAAACCTCGGGGTATGCTTTTCATGCTACCAGGTCAGTTGTTTTGAATGAGAACATAAAAAGACAAAAAATTAGCGTGACAAATAGGATATGTTCCCATACGTCATAGGATGTATAATGAAGTAATCTCTATTTCCCCGGACACCGGGCAGAAACATAAAGACAAAATTGTGAGCCATTAGGATGCAGCCTCCCATGTCGCTACTAGGATGCGTATGTAGCCAAGACCTGCCACCTGATCTAATGCGGTGGTATATTGCTTCAGAAATACGTTATGAATTAACTTGTAATTCAATTTTAGCCTAGGAATTATAGATTTAGTCTGGTTTTTCAATCTATTTACCTATCTTAAAATATGTAGCAGAATCAAACTCCCACCTATTGTGGTTGAACCCCCAAACCCTCCCGCCAAACCAATCAGCGTACCGCTTCACGCTCGGTAACCCATACCAGATCGCGCTCACAGTTTGATAATATTAATGGCCGTTTTGACTTAGAACCAAGACCTGCTTAGATATACCATGCCACCCTGATCTACCTATTATGACGCCATCACAACGGTACCCGCCTCGACTTCGCATGCCAAATGTTCTTGCGCATGAGCCTAAACAAAGAAGAGGAAATTAGTGAGCCGAGCAGCGCAGTCAAGAAGCAAAGAGAGCGTAGGTTCGGTCCACCATTCAAAGACTCAATACCGCATACTCAAGCGATAATGAAGAAAGATATGCAAATTTAGCCACTAGTATCAAAGGAGGTTTATTACCCCGCAAATGGCAAATTTGTTTAATACAAGGTTCGAGCAAATTATATGTTGCCCACTGTTGAGTTAGTGTCGGCAGCTTTTAGCCACAAGCATCCAGAACACTAGCGGATGTCTCACACGCCCGCAGCATGCGCCGGTATGCTCAGCGACGGTCTGGGCGCAACGTGGCGGTCATGCCTCCTCAAAGCGCCCAAATCGCTTCCAAATCGACTAAATATATCCATTCTTCACGACGATAAGCGATTAGGTAATCCGTCCCAAATTGGACAAGTTTAACCTGATGAGCGCCACGTCGCGGCCAGATAGAAAAATGGCAAGTTCATTACGGTCCGGCGCAATGTGTGAGAATCTCCAAACCTGGCGGTCTCTGAGCCGCAGCCCAAATCGCCTAAATTGTTTAGCACCGCGACAGACTAGAATCCATTTATGACCTCAAACGAAAGGTGTCGTCAAACCCAGCTCAAATAACCAGAATTGCTCAAACTCCTTTGAATTAGTTTTCCCAAACCGCTGCCTCATCATTCAGAAAGGCACCCACGCGCATTGTTTCGCTCAAAGTTGATGTCTTCCATCTTTAGATATAGAAGTGCCCAAGAACACCCTCTTGCGTGTTTCATTATCTAGTGGTCCTTGCGCACAGCCGCAACCGCTCAACTGTCAGCATCCCGCCGAGCCAAAGCAAACCTTGACCTAATTTCAGGTCCTTCTAATAGAGTTTACCTATATAGCCCATTGACACCCCCTATTGCCGTATTGTTCAGAAAGGAGCTAGAGCCTAGAGCCGCCCAAGCTACCCATATGTGTAGAGATTTGCCCCCAAACCAATTTTGTTGCACCCGGCACCGCAAACAACCTCATATCGCGGCTACATACCACATGTCCTAATGTCCATAGACTTCAGATTATAGATATGTCCTTAGCCGCCGAAAGCCATCTTGTCATAGAGCCCGTACCGTGTTTGCAACAGAGTTGCTTTTCGGCGCAAGGCCGTGAGCTACAGAGGAGTTAAAGGCTTAACTTGAAGACACTGTCCGCCCGGCGCGATATGAGAGGAGACCAAAAGGCGCACCTGCGATAGCTGCCAAACGTACGTCATCAATCGACAACGAAAAGAGCAGATTGCACCACCGCCTACTTACCACCTTCACCAGCCAAGAATATTGGTACCCAACCCATCAAGAATCTTCTAGGAGGGCAACCCTCCCTACCAGCATCCACGAGCACGAAAGAGTGGATCTCGACAGCCACTAACCTGACGCACATGAGTTTCAAACAGTTAAACGGCGCATACAGGTGCAGCAGACGTTAGAGATTGATGCCACGCCGCGGCCAGCAGCACCGTCGCACAGAAGTCAGCGCATGATGAGGAAACCAGTAGATGAACCACCCGGTATTTCCAGGCTCAAAATTGGCCGCTGGCGTAACGCCAAATGCGCGAGAAACCAAAGCTTAGGCAACCATAAAGCACCCATATTATCCGGATGAGTCGTTCCCTAAAACGTTAAGGAGTGGTCCTCATCGGTTCCAGCAGGAGGTTATGAGAGGAGGAGACGAGGTCATGAAGGAACATCTACGCCTATATCGCATTAAAGATCAAGTGGTACCGCTCGAATGGCACCCGGACCTGCAACCTAGAAACTGTGTTGGGCGACGACCTTACTACGCCGCCCAAGGAGGGCGACTCGAATGGACAGGACCCAAAGGACGTATGGAGATCACCAGCCAGCAGGTACGAAATTCCATGTTTGGGGTTAGCGACCAGAAGGAGCCGGTGGGCAATGACATATCTTACACTTCCAGTGGTACAGAGGGCAACCTAACAGCGCCGGAGAGTCGCAACCCAACCCCGGAGGAATTACAATGCTCCGCCACCACCACATCCGAAATAAGATCGGCAATGCCCGATTAAAAACAACAAACATCCTACTCTGGGCGACAAAGGTAATCGACACGCAACCGCAGTAACGACAATACCCATGGTTTCGCCGTCACCGACCATCACGTTATTACATTAAGGAGGAGCGCCTTTCAGCGGGATCTGTTCGCTTTAACACGCTTTCGCAGAATCTCAGGTGACGAAATTCGGACGGCATGTCAAATAGTAGCAAAGATCTCTGCTGAATCCCTTGAGTCAACTGCATCTTAAGACGAAAGAAACCGGCGATCAAAGGGAAACCATTGAGAATACGGTGTCTATATTAGGTCTGTTGAATGTCGAGGAAAATAGAGGTAATATCGAGACTAGAATAGCGGATCTATGATTAGAGGGAGATGGTGTAAGAATAGAAGATGTTCCTATAATTGGAAAGGAGAGGATATTTTTCTAATTTTAGAAAAGATAGATAGTATAAAGAAGGGGCAAACTTTAAAAACATGATAACTTCGTGATAATTTATCGGAGATAGGTAGATCTTAAGCATTACGGAAAGTCCTCCGAAGTCTAGTTTGATTGGGGGTGGCATCTCTCATAACTCCCTTATGATTAGAGATATCACAAAAAAGATGGACATGGATGGAATATAAGACTACCGTGGAAGATCCTTTGGTGGGAGGCTGGGCCCAGGATCTTTGGAGTTCTGGTTTATTTGGAGTTATCTTTTTTCTTTTGTATAGTAGTTTGTCTAAAAGCTTACATGTTTTATTTTTGTTATTGATTCTTTGTGTTTGTGTTTACCAAATATAATATAACATTAAAGAATGAACTTTGAATGAACCCATACGCCCTTGGATTCTTGGGAGGTTGGAGCGGATGAGCAACAACATACTAGGTGATTGGTATATGGATGTATAGTGGGTGTCAGGAGCGATATCGTGTGAACCGGTGAGGGATTGATCATCCACGAATCACAATAAGTTATAAGAAGATGTTCTATGTGTCACTAACATTTGTGTGCCTTTGTGCACGTGTGTAACAATTAGCCTCTCGAGGTTAAGGTAATGGTTTACCCACTTAGTCCTTCCTTGGACTAATCCATCACTTCTTTTCTTATTTCTTACAGTTAATTTGGTATTTAGCGTGTGTCGGCGAGGGTATGAGTGATAGTAGAATGTTGTCATCGTGGAATTCCCTCGTGGTTTGAGTTGTAACGAGTTTATGAATTACAAATCCTTGTTACTAAATTTTTATAAAGAAAAGATATTTATTATTTGAGTTCCATTATTCTCTCTTGTTTTGATTTCAAGTGTTAAGCCTTAGGAGGCGTTCGGTTTGTGATAAGATTTCGAAAAAAGTACCTTTCTAGATCTCGAGGAGGATGAGGTAGTGAGGAGGTTAATTCTGGCACAAAGATTAATAAAGATAGAATGGGCTGAGTGTAGACCCCTCTTGAAACATGAGTGTAGATTCAAATTTATTTAATACTTTATTTAAATACTAAGCTGGTTGCTACTTGTTGCATGCTGCATGCTAAAAGTTTAGAAGGAAAAGGTTTAGATGAACTATTATCAAAGAGAACACGAGGGAAGTAAGAATAGGGTTTTACGGTGTCGAGGGGATACCATTTGTGATATAAAAAGTGCAATATTTGCTAATGCCAAAAAGACAAGATATCCATATTAGATCACGGCGAAGGGCAAAGAAGCCCGATGAGATAAATTACAACAAGAACTAGCACTTTTATTTTATATGGATCATTCCATTTTTTATGTAGGTCTTCAAAGAAGATTTTATTACATTTGTCAAGGTTTGCTATAGAGGGAGAGAGTTGGTTACTAGTTTATAGTTGTGGTAGTTGATGTTAGGGGTGTTTAGAATAACAATGAAAGATTGAGCAAAAATTATGATCTCTCTATAAAAGTATCAAGAAACGCTTTGGGACAACCTCTTTGATGCTTGAAGAAGATGTTGTGTTGACAATTAAATGCATGTCAATGGTTACCAAAATTTGGAGATAAAAATGCAGAATGCTTTATATTCTTACAGCATCAATTCATTAATCACATGTAGTATTTTCTTTGCTTTTATTTTTGTTTGTTTTAGATTTAATTTTCAATACTTTAACCTATCTTTTTACGGGTTTGGTACAACCAAAAGCATAGGATGGGAGCAAAAGTGACGAGGATATTGGATGAAATATATGTTGCAAACTATAGGTATTGAAGTTAAATTTCACGGCAAAAACATCGGTTTGTAATAGGCTAGCAAGGGCCAATGTTCTGTAGAAGTTGCATGGGTGTGGCCGGGGCATAGGACTCGGGGTTTACAAGCGATAAAGTGTAGTTTTTTATTTAGTCTTGTTAATAATTTCTAGAATCTATTCTGTGATTACGCTTTTAAGCCTAGATATGATAAAACATCGAACTTGAAATGTGAGGCTGTAATGTCAATAGTTTGAAAGTCGTTCAATGATTATAACTGCGTGCATGATGTTTGATGAGGTGTATAAAAGTGAATTGAGATGTTACGATAATGTCGTTTTCTTGTAATGGGCCTAAGAATCTTGAATCTTTAGTAGGCTAGTAGTTAGAATTAGGTTGTTGTTAGGATTTAGAAAGTTAGTAATATTTGAATGTGTGATTCTTCTTGTGCGGAGTAGTTTGAATTTGGATCCCTAATGTAGCGGTTGGAGATACAGTGCTTTGGCAGTCTATCGATTGTAGCTATTGCTATGAATCCCATTGTTTTGAGGAATACATCTAAGTTAGATGATCCCTTGACAATGTTTCCCTTGAAGAAATTGTAGATGTGAGGTTGAGGGTGGCCTTCAATCTATTAGTGGAAGTTGCATCTGCTAGCTTTTCAGGAGGAACATTCAATAACTGCATCATTGTCCCCGGAGGAAGCAACATTGATCTATCCAAGTTTGTGAAGAATATTGCAGCTAGATGAAGTACCTAGGAAATAGTTTGAACTACCTCAATGCAGTTGAGTTTTGAACTATCTCAATGTAAGCGACTTGCAATGGAAATCTGACTTGATCTTTTTTTACTCTCTCATTTTGCAATTTTATTGGTTTCTTTATGCGTGTCTATAATTTTGCCTAACCTTTCTATTAAATTCTGCAATTGTTGTTTGGGGTTGGCATAACATAAGATTGTCTTAGGTTGAGGGGGTATTAGGTATGTGGAAATGGTATTTTAATGCGTCGTAATAGGGGGTTTGGGATTGCTATGGTTGATCGAGGCTAGGTCGAGGTTCTTATTTTGAAGTTACGTTACAGCGATGGCCGTAGCGCATGGAGCCGATGGAAGAGCGAGGCGGTTTCGCATCTGGCCGGTGGAAATTAAGTGGCTATGTCCTGGGAGTCCTGAGTGAGGCGCTCTTTATATCTTAGTCTTTGTGGGCTGTGTCTTGGGTATCGTTGATTGTGGGAAGAAGCTTGTGAGGTCGCCTTCATGTCTTTGTTTTGCTTATGTTGAGAAGTGTTGATGATAAAATTTGGATTTGAGGTGGAAGAGTTCAAGGGCAGCTTTGTTGTCAGGTCTTTGTGTTGCCGTTGTCACATTCTTTATTTATAGGTCTTACGCAAATTTCTCCATAGATTGGCTACAAATATAAGCTCTTTTTTAGCGTACATCTTTGTTGTTCTTTGCTTCGATATTAGGCATTAGGCTTCTCCCTTCCATTTTTAGTTGCAAAGCTCGGGAGAAACACGCATCAAGGGTTTTCGGCCGATGGTTCTTAGTGCGAACCTGGCGGCGGCGGCTAAGCGGGAGGCGGGGAGAGAAAGAAGCCCCTCTCTCATCGATTCGGCCTTTCTTGCTCCAAAATCGAGGGCTTCTTTTTCTGTTTTGCAGATGCTAGCATGGGATCCGGCAGTCTTGAAGATTTTTTCGGGGTTTCTTGTAAATTTTTCTCCTTGGCGACTTTATGGTGGTTCTTTCCATGTCTCCTTCATGCCTTCATGCCACTAACGTGGCTTACTGCGCTCTTTGCTTAAAGCATCCTTGCTTTATGAAAGCATAATGTTCTTGCTTTTTAGAGAAGGATCATTTCCAATCTTTCTTAGAGAACACAGAAAAGGCAAAATGGCCTATAAGGTGGAGTAGATTAGATGCAGGCTTGGTAGAAGCGACTTCTAACTTGATCACCCGGACCTTCATTACACTTTGGGTTTACTCTGTCGGCATCAGTTTCCTTCTCCCGTTCTTTCTTCCCTAGCGAAAGGTCTGAGAATTTTCAAAATTGATCGAATTTGTCTTTTATCATGAGGTTTTGGTGGAATTTGGGAATTATTTGAATGGATTAGTGCAAGAAATGAGATCAATTTAGGGGGGCGAGCTAGGGATATCATGTGAGCAGGGAAGAAGCTTATAGATCATGAACGGACTTTTGGGAGGAGTCTTGGCCGGTTTGGGCAAGTGTGTCTAGCCTACTTAAATGCCTTGTTTTGCATCCCAACAATCACGACAACTAATTTGGTCTCATATTATGGTACTTCCTTCTATCTTAGGTGTTTACGGGTAAAGCTTTAGTTTTTCAATGTGTAAAAAGCTTGGGAGCTATTTTTTTCGATTATCTTCTTGTCTTTTACGGTCACCATATGGGAGATCACCATGCGCTTCATGTATATTAGCTACGAGGAAGCGAGAGAATAAGTTTCTGGCATAAAGGATGAAAGATGTTGAGGCTTCTCCTATAGTAATCCTTTATATGTTTGAAACATTGTACTTTTATTCTATATAAAAAACACCCGTTCTCTCTCTCTCAAAAAAAAAAAAAAAAAAACACGCATCAAGTAACCCAAAATTTTGCCTTATCGGGACAAATAGTGGAGCTTTGCGGTGTTTTTTGCAAGTGATTATTTGCCGAGAAGAGCAAGTGCGATGTTCTTCTTAGATGTTTTTTCTTAAGCCGTCTTCCTTGTTGCTTAGATGCTCTTGGAGGCATGCGGGCTTTCGGGGAAGAGCCCCTATTGAGTGTGTGCTTCTATTTGGCTTCAAGGTCATGTCTTAAGGGTTTCATCTTGGTTTTTCAAGCGCCTTTTTGGGGCGGGGGTTCAAATCCCATGCTTCCTCTTCATGCATGTTATTAACTTTGTCATATTTACATTTTAGTTTTGATGGAGGAAGTGACAGCAGCGGACTGTTCAAACTTGTTATTGAGATGTGTCAGTGAAATTGGTGGGTTTTGCTTTTTTTTGGAGCTAATATACTTGGTTGACTTGGATGGAATCGTTGTAGTGCACCTTAGGATGGCGATGGAAGTGGGGTTTGACCCCATCTTGACTTACAAGGAGCCCATTTTGTGCATTGGGAATATGACATGGAATATTCACATAATCAATGGTCAAAATTGGCGATTATAGGATTGGCATAATGTGTGTTTGTTATACCTTTTGGCAATGGTTAAGGGTTGTATTGGTATGGATAAAATCTTTGTGGTGGCAACATAGATTCAAACCACCGGAATCATGGTGGGCATTTTGAGCGGTTGGTAGCAGTGTTAGTGTCCATTGAAGGGGATAGGAGCTCACGGTGATAAAGCTCTTATGTTTGTTTCTTTTACGGTTTGGGTGGATAAAGGCTTCGCCCGGGCATTGGCGGGGGGGCGGAAGTGCATTGCAGAGGAGGTAAGCTTCTGCTTCTTGCTTTTCTTTGCGTTCTTTTGCTTCTTATGCGCTATGTTGATAGAAGGGGCAGCTTGAGAAAGGCTCGAAGTGATTGAAACTCCTGCGGCCACATACGTGAGCCATGTCTTGAATTCCAATTCGGAGTGAGAGGCGAGGATTTCTTTGCTGAGGAGTTGGAACGATAGATGTGAGTGTGACTCTAGGTTTTATGCGGCGGGATGTCCCTGTGAGTTTCTCTGATGGGCTTGTTGGTTTTGTGATAGGAGGTGTGTTCTTTGGTTTGTAGCTATGGAAAGGGGTGCTATTGTAGACCACTTGCCTTTGCCGGCTGTGTCTTTAGAGGCGTTTCAAAAACCCGGGGCCATGAATGATACCATTAAAAGGAATTTAAGCGGTGTAGTAAGCCTCACGGTGTTATCTGTAAAGCCTTGAAGAATACCTTCTTCCTTGTTTTGAAGGTATGGTTGGTTATTGTATGAAAGATTTTGGAAAGGTCCACTATATACATCACCTTCATAATATCGATTGTGGATTGCATCGAGGTAAGGATTTATACGAGATGGGGAGGTGACACCAAGAACTTAGTTGTGCTTGATAATAAGAATTTGCTTAATCGTCTTTGCCCATTATGTGAACTATCATGGCTTAGCGAAATAAGATGGTGCTAGCCTCCACATTTTACATTGGCGGAATGATCCGTTACGGTAAGTTTACACTATCGGTTCTTGGATCATACCTTCCAATCTCTGCTCACGATTAATGCAGGTAATAAAGGGCGGCATGGAGGTGCTCCTAAATCCTTCTCAATGCATGCCCTCAGGCAAGAGAACTATTTTGTTTGGGCTACTGGCGGGTTAGTGCACGTAGAAGCGAAATGGTATGGGGAAAGAAGGTATTGGGATGATAGCATCCGAGGATGGCGGGACTTTAATTTCGGGATGTTTTGTGATCAATCTTATAGTCATGCCCGGTGATGATGTGGTTGTTTTGGAGCCTGGTGTGGATTTCATCCCGTGCACATGGGTGATTGCACCATGTTTGTTGGGTGATCATATTTGTTGGCTTTTCGGTGTCTGAGTTTTGTCTTTTTCATGGCTTTGTTTGGTTCTTAGTTGCGGGTAGTGATGTGGACGATGGAAACTTTGTTCTTTGGGGTGGAACAGACCTATTTGTTTGTGTGTTGCACGATTCCTTTATTTCCTCTAGAGTTGAAGCTTCACATCCGGATCGGTCATATTCTGGTGAGCTGGCCGATTTCTCTGCTCAAGGAATTTGTTAGTAGCATCGTGCGGTGGGGCCCAGGCGCATAGGATTCTTGGCGTCCTTGCGGCTTGCTTAGGAGGCCCTGAATGGGTTCTATGCTTGATCGAGAATGCTATATATCTTTGTAGAATGGGATCAATTGGGTGTACACATTAATGCGAGTTACATGTCTTTAGCAGCTCTCATATGAGCTTGGCTAGAGTCTCTTGCTTTCGTGCAAGAGATTTGGTTGGATGAGCCCGATTAGGCATCTTGCAGTGGCGCCCATGGCCCGTCTGTTTTTCATCTCTTTGTCTATGTTTTTGTGGCTGGAAGAACTGATTATGCTTTTTATATAAATGAAACTTGTTTATTTTCTGAATGTGTTGCAGCTTGGTCTTCTTTG
The DNA here is from genome assembly GCA_021234155.1 of Isoetes taiwanensis. Taxonomy (NCBI): domain Eukaryota; kingdom Viridiplantae; phylum Streptophyta; class Lycopodiopsida; order Isoetales; family Isoetaceae; genus Isoetes; species Isoetes taiwanensis. The sequence goes on along the minus strand of JAJEKV010000008.1, from coordinate 23,707,653 downwards.
GCGGGTATGGTCTTGACACGTGTTGATTCTTTTGCATGGGGCTGCTGTATAAATCGAGTTTCAGGGTGGCTCTTTAGATATTGAAATAATCTTTTGATACTAACTCCTTTTGTTTGTTGATGGGCTTGACCCCTAGGTATACTAGGCATCTCTCCTTTGAGATGCCTGGTAATACTGAGATGGCGTGGGATGCAACTCTTTGGGGTTCGACTCCCCAGGGCTCATCATTGTCTATTTTCAATGTTTAATGTTGTTGTTTGTTGCTAAGTCACGAGCATGATATTTTCAATGGTTTCATCAAATGTTAGGGGTAAAGTCAACCAAGATAGGTGGGCCCCATCGTTGACCCCATCTTGACTTGTGTTTGAGGGCTACAAATTAGTCCCATGGCATATCTTTGTGGCATATGCCAACATCAATGGTCTAAAAATTTTGAATACACCCAGAATGATAATACACCGAGAATGATTCTTTAAAGTTTAGTACCATTCTAGAACTTTAACTAAATGGCAACAATTACTTACTCAAAATTAACTTTGCGTAAAAACTTTAGTCAATGTCTAGGTTAGAATGTGTGCCACATCTCAAATAGGAATTACGAGGGAGTAGAAGGCGACGATAACGCGCGAGCAGGCTCGATCCAAAATGACGCTACAAATAAAAATCATGCATCAACTTCATCATCATCATCTTTTTACGTAGACCCATCTATGAAACATCAAAACAGCCATCTAATTTTGCGCATAGATAAGAGCCAACAGGAGTTTTCCCCCAAATTTTAACCTCTCATTTTTCCGCAGACATGCATCAACTTCATCATCATCATCTTTTTACGTAGACCCATCTATGAAACATCAAAACAGCCATCTAATTTTGCGCATAGATAAGAGCCAACAGGAGTTTTCCCCCAAATTTTAACCTCTCAGTTTTCCGCAGAGTTATAGTACAGTTATTATACAGGTTTCTTATTACAGTCAGTCTATCATTGTTCAATATGCAAAGCTGGCCAAATCTCCATTTTCAGCTTAACGTTTTGAAGTTGCTTGATATACAAGGTCCGTCTAAAGACTCCATTCAGGCTGCCTTTATTTTGCAAGCTTGCACCAAGTCAAAATCTGGGGGTAAAGGTGCTCTAGTCCATGCCGGTATTCTCAGGAACCAATTCAGCTTAAATGTTTTCTTGGCAAATTCGCTTATTAATATGTATGCTAACTGTCAGAGATTGATAGATGCATATCAGGTATTTGATCAAATGCATGACAGGGATGTGGTTACATGGACCACGATCATTGTAGCACAGATTCGAAACAATAATGGCTATGCTGCTGTCAAATTGTTTTTTGAAATGCAGCAAGAGGGAGTTCTGCCAGATAAGTTCACATATACTAGTGTTTTGTGTGGATGTGCGAGTTCAGAACTAGAAGGCTATGGCAAGATTATTCACGCCCAGTTCATGATATCTGGCCTGCAATCTGGTGTCTTCCTGGCCAGTGCTCTTATTAGGATGTACATCAAATGTGGAAATGTTTACCAGGCTCGTCTAGTATTTGAACAATATGCAAGAAATGTTGTTGCCTGGACTACTATGATCTCAGGATATTCTGAACAAGGAGATTTTTATGAGGCCCTTGACCTTTTCATCCACATTCAGCAACAAGGCGTGGAGCCAAATAATGTCACATATATTACCATTTTGGGTGTATGTTCTAATGTAGGATTTGCACAATGGGGCAAGAAAATTCATGCTGAACTGCTGAAACGTCATACACAATCATATCTATCCATTGCACATGCCTTAATTGGCATGTATAGCAGTTATGGAAACATGGAAGATGCCTAGGATCACATATGTCAACTTGTTGAATGCATGTGGTGGGCTTAGATCTGTTGATGACAGGATATGCCAAACTTTTGGATGGCAGCAAAGCTTTTAATTGTTTCATTGGCATGAAGCAGCATGGGATGAAGCCAAACAGGATCACATATGTCAACTTGTTGAATGCATGTGGTGGGCTTAGATCGTTATGGATTGCAAAACTGTCATATGCCCATTTTATGAAATCTGGATTAGAGCTTGATATTACGATTGGAAATGCAGTGATCTCAATGTATGTTAGGTGTAATAGTATGCAGGATTCAAGTAGAGTCTTTAATACAATGCCAATGCATGATATAATCTCGTGGAATGCAATGCTCTGTGGATGTGTCCAACATGGTGATTCGTATCAAACACTTCACTTGTTTGAATTGATGCAAGCAGATGATATTAGACCAGATGAAGTTACATATGTTAGTGTTCTGTCAGCATACACTGGCAAAGCAGATATAAATCGGGGCACACATATCCATGGATGTCTTTTGATGCATGTAGTGAACAGGGAAATCTTAAGGCAGTATTCATCTTATTTCGCAAAATGCAACAGGATGGCCTGAATCAGATGAAGTTACATATGCCACTGTATTGGGAGCGTGCACAAGTGTAGGCTGGGGGAAATTTATTCATGCCAGCATTGATAAATCAAGTTTATCCCCGTGGAGCTGCATTCTTGCCATGTATATTCAATGTGAAGACATTCACCATGCCATTAAACACTGTATTGGGAGCGTGCACAAGTGTAGGCTGGGGGAAATTTATTCATGCCAGCATTGATAAATCAAGTTTATCCCCGTGGAGCTGCATTCTTGCCATGTATATTCAATGTGAAGACATTCACCATGCCATTAAAATATTTGACAGAATGCCTGCACAAGATCCATTTTCATGTCATGCTTTAATTTCAGGATATGTTGAGCATGGGCAAACAAAAGAAGCCATAATTCTTTTCACTCACATGCAAACCTGTGGTTTGAATCCAAACAAGATCACCTATGGTACTATTTTGGGTGTCTGTTCTATCATAGGAGCTTTAGAGTTGGGTAAGTGTTTTCATGGCAATCTTGTTGATGATGGTATGGAGTTGGATAGCTCTGTCTGGAATACTCTTGTTGACATGTATGCTAAATGTGGAAGCATAGAAAATTGTAGAGAAGCTTTTCGTAGAATGCCTGGGAAAGATCTTATTTCTTGGACTGCAATAATGTCAGGATATTCACAACAAGGGAATATCAAAGAGGTCCTTGCACTTTTTGAGCAGATGCAACAACATGGTATTCAGCCTGATGGGGTTGCATTCCTTCCCATTCTCTCGTCATGTAGCAACATAGGTCAAGTTAGTGCAGGATATAGCTATTTTGTTTGCATGGCTCAACATCATGAGACGGTACCAAGACATGAACATTATACATGCATCTGAATGTGCAATTCTGAATATCAAGAGGCTGGCCCTGAGCCAAGGATTTTATTGATGCAATGCCAATGCTTCCCGACACTGCAGTTTGGGGAGCCTTCCTTAGTGCTTGCAGAATTTATTGTAATTCTAACCTAGCTGAATGTGCAATTCTGAATATCAAGAGGCTGGCCCTGATACATGATAAACTTCCCCGAATCTAAAATAAAAAACCAAAAAGAATCTGCATGGCGCCTTGTTCTATATTCTCAACACAATATTGCAAGAAATTTGCATAACCGCAGCATACTTTGCACTGATTAATGTAATGGGAGAGGTTTGAATTATTCATATTTGCATTACAACATTATATACAAACGTGCTTTTAATTAGCACTTAGTTTCACGCTTTAACTTAGTATAAGTGTATTCATGTTGGAAGTTGTTTTACTCGTGTTTACTTCTTTTAGCTGAAGTATACTTTCATTATTTTTATTTTGTTATGTAAGTTGTTCTATGGTAGATTTCCTCCGTTTCAGAAGGCAGCAACATGCACCCCAATAGCACGTCCAGAAGGATCAAAATTTTGAGACCATGCCTCATCCCATGCAATAGCTGCAGCAGTACTGCACGCTATGCTGGGTCCACTTGGGATGGTGAGTCTTGCTGATTCCTGAAACCACATGGCTAAAATAAGATTTACTCTGAAACAGAAAATATCAAATTCAAAACTAGGCATGTAAACACTCAATACCTGAGGAAACAACTTCTCAAAAAGCATGCGATAGTAATATGCCTCCTTTGTCGCTGGTGGATTATGAGGGAAGACATACTTAGCATTTGCCATCATCTGATTTGTTATCTGCCTCAAAGGGGAGTACAAATCATAAACCATTTATCAGCCCAGCTAAACAAAAAAACTTTGATATGTTCCACAAGTTTTTGTAGATTCGTACATGGGTGTCTGCATGTGCCTTTAAACCATCAATCCAGTTATAACCGACCCCGTCACTGAACTGCTCTTTCTGGCGATATAATATGTGCTGCATACAGGAATTTGAGTTGTTATCTTCAAGACTAGGACATATGCAAATAATTACCACTATTGGCCATATAGCTCTCTTACTTTGGGTAGATACGGATGATCCTCATCATCAAATGCTTTACGAAGTATCCATTTTTCTATGCGCCCATCTTTAAGACCTACCTGAAAGAAAGAATAATAACAATGATCATGAACTATTTTCAGACTTTTTGTCATATACACACTAGAAAATAATGGCATCACCATCTTTTCGGCAGGATCGATGTTCATCGCAACTTTCATGAAATCCTTATCAAGAAAAGGAACACGAGCTTCTACCCCCCATGCTGACGTAGCCTTATTTGCCCTCAAGCAATCATAAAGATGCAAAGCCTCAATCTATATTCACGGAATGAATCAGTTGACCTGCTGAATTCATGTCAGAAGAAAAGTAATCTAATACCTTTCGACAAGTCTCTTTATGCAATTCCTCCTTGCTAGGCGCTTTGTGGAAGTACAAGTATCCTCCAAATATCTCATCTGAACCCTCAAACATTTCCAAAAAGGACATTTTGCTAGGAATAAGGACATAGATTCCACTCTCCTTGGGGTGCTAGCACGTACTGTTGTGACATCATAGGTTTCTATGTGGTAAATCACGTCTGCAAGAGCATCCAGACCATCCTGAACATTTCCAAAAAGGACATTTTGCTAGGAATAAGGACATAGATTCCACTCTCCAAAAGCTACCCATTACAATAACTTACCTGGACTGTGAAATGGAACTCATGATGTACTGTACCAAGGTAGTCTGCAACTTCTCTTGCAGCTTCCAGGTCTGGAGATCCCTGGTTTCAAGAAACCATTTCAGCCAAATGTCGTGAAGCTACTGATGCAACAAGTGAGGAATCCAAACCTCCAGATAAAAGCACAAAACTTCTTGACCTTTAGGCCAACACAAAAAGAATGAAGCTTTGTTCCCCATTGATTTGCTGCTTTTGTGCCAGCCAAATGTCGTGAAGCTACTGATGCAACAAGTGAGGAATCCAAACCTCCAGATAAAAGCACACCGAATGGAACATCTGTCATCAAGCGTTTGATAACTGCCTGCAGAACATTGTATAACAGACATTTAAAACAGGTCCTTACTGCTTTAGATCTTAGATCATAAGATATGAAGATAGCTCAAGTTGTGAAGCATTCATGTTTTGTCATGTCATAAAAAACATTTCCAGAGTTGAACTATATTAGTAACCGTAATTCATGCTTGAAACCCCATGCCCTGCTCAGGAAATATCTAACTTCTGTTAGTATTGCTGCGTGAATTAGATATCAATGATGTTAATATCTGCTGGTGAATTGGATATCAATGAAGGTAGTCATGATTGAAATGACATAAGGATAGCTTCTGCATGTGTATTATATTGACATCCAAGGCCTTTTTATTGAAAAATCTGACCTTTTCAAATGCTTCCCGGAGAATAATAGCATTATAAGGAGTTGATGGAATCAGATTGAGATTCCAAGGGGAATCATGCCACCTATAAAGACCTCCTGCATACAATAATAACACACCACCTAAGAAGGAGAACGCGACATACCTTAACAAAATTTTTAATAATCCTTGCCCCCACATGTCCACCTTTGATCACTAGGTGTTTGTCTAAAGTTAAGGTCATCAAAATTTCCTTAACTATGCTCCAGTAACAATTTTAAGACCTCAAATTGACCTTGATCAATAACTCTTTTTACAACACATTTCAACTAAGAAATACCTAATCATGTCTGCAGTACAAATATTACCTCTTTTACTGGAAAAGGCATGACCAGGTGGAAATATTTCAAACCAACTGCAGTCATCCTTTAAAGCCTTCATTTCCGATGCAAACCAGACAGACCCTGATCAGACAAGAACTTGATCAATTTTAAGCCTTGCCATTTTGCTTCATGCTAGACATAAGCTCATGGTCAGAAAGAAGTAAAAAAAAAAAGAAAAAAAGAAAAACGATATTAGCAGGGGCCTTTTGCCAATCCATTGTTGAGATGAATGAGAACAAGAAACATGCCTAGACGCTAAAGTTTTATTGTTTATCTCAACATAAGGTGCATTTCTCCATAGTCCATTTTCATCAAACAATCCAAATAGAACCTAAAACAGGTTCATATATTTGTTCCTGCCAAGATGGTGTGGATATTTACCCATTAATTTAAAAGACATGTAATATCTCACAATCACAAAAAAAAAATACAGAGATTTTTGAAGTACATACCATCATGTCCCCAACCTAAATACAAAGGAGTAACACCAATAGGATCACGTGCAGCAAAGAAGCTATTATCTCGTGTGTCAAGCAGTACAAATGAAAATATGCCATCTAGTTGTTTCACCATATCCTCGCCAATGTCTTCATACTGCCATAGCCAGTTGTGCATAAGCAAAAGTGTCTAAATAAGACTTATGATAAAAGTCGTGATATATGCAGGTCAATTACCCCAGTTGGAGGTGTTTGTCTTAATTGAAATATGATATTTGCTTCAGAAGAATAACTATAATATTCTGATGGGGCTAAGCGTGCTTGAAATTTACTTAACGAATGAATAGACACCATACTTTTACTTAGCTTTAATTAATTTACCAGATGAGCTATGACTTCACAGTCACTTTGAGTGTGATATTTATGAGAAGAAGTTGCCTTCAGTTGTTCGTGGTTATAAATTTCGCCATTAGCCTGCCAATAAGCCACACAAAACATCAAAATAGAAACCTGAGCACAAATTTTGATCTGCACACAATCTAACTTTAATCAAAGATAAAAGATGCAACCTTTACTGCAAATAATATTGCAAACTAACATCTCTTCTGGCTCAGAAATGATGAAACTTACAGCAACAACAATAGTCTTATCCTCATTAAACAATGGCTGATCTCCAGATTTTGGATCTACAATTGCCAGTCTTTCATGTGATAAGAAGTTGTTCTCGTTATGAAAAAGGCCACTCCAATCAGGTCCTCTATGCCGCAACCTACAATTAACACAGATGCATCCACATTTAAGAAAGAACAAAGATAAAGATAAAACGTCCTGAAAAAGCCTCTGCCAATATGTGTTACAATGCCACTGAAACTATCAACCTTCTGCGACCTGGAGGACAGGTACGTTCAATATGAAGCTAAAAACAAATGATCTCAATATGATTTGCAAGGGAAAATGTTAGTGATAATGGGCTGAACAAAGTTCTGAAAAATTGTGCTGCTGAGGGAATGGGCAAATCAGATGAAGCACCTTCGAGATAGGTCGAGGACACGAATTCTCTTTTGAAAAGAGGTATCTGGGCATGCCAGAATAGCAAGAATACCACACATTGTAGCACCACCACCCCAATTCCAAGGTAACACAAAAATAATGCAAGAGAAGATTTTAAGGAGCATGGCATTTTATAGCCACCTACATTATGATCGTTGGACGGCCTAGATTGCATCCTACAAAGGTATATACCAATGACGTGTAGTGGGTCCAACATGTTATCAAGTCCTATGGTCTTCCAATGGTGGTGTAAAGATTATCTGCAATTTGACATTCGATCTCTCTGGTGTATAAACCCTCGTGGCTTATGACTATTGATAACAGAGGATTTTTTCCACATCTTTCAAATGAATGTCGATCTCCTTGCAAATGTTATCTACACTCATGGATACCGACCATCTAGCTAACTCGGAATCTTACTTTATCAACAAGCCTCAATAGGGGTGCAATCCCAGGAACATGCCAAGTAATGACGTGAAACCCCATGTGCAATTTGGAAAACGGCACATTGATATAGGTCCAGAGTTAATTCTATAATCTTCCAAAGCTACTTGGCCATTTCTTTTTTTGTAGCTTCTTGACACAATGCTTAAGAACTTTTCAAGTTAGTATGTGCAGCAGCTATTCGACCATCAAGGTCGAGAAAGCAAGAATGAACCCATATTGTTGGGCCCTCCCAATCACCACAAAAGTCATGACTTGGATATGATTATCATAACCCAATACGACAGGATTAATACCAACAAAAACATTTAGAATTTTTATCCTACATATGTTTTTTGAACATATTCATGTGGGAGGCCCTCCAAGAGAGTCGTGGGAGGCTATGGGAGTAGTATCTTTGGACACGTGCATGAAAATTGAGTCGTGGATTGCGCTCCTTCATTTTGGGTACACATTGTGGGATATACTATGATTGTTCGATACACATTGTTTTAGATGCATGTATACAATGGTCTCTATTGCATAGCTGTCTTGTAACTTTTTGTCTGCCCCACACTACCTCTCATGTGAATATGCACGCAAATGACGTGGACTTGGTTTATGAAATTTATAGCAATGGCCTATAGATAACGTGAATAGTTATTTCATTGATAACACACCTAATGCATAATTAATTTCATACAGACAAATCTCCTAATGAATGTCGGCTCCCTTACAAGGCTTGTGACTATTGATGGAAGAGGATTTTTTTTTTCAAAACTTCTCAAAATGAATGTTGGAACCCCATGTGCAATTTGGGAAATGGCACATTAATATAGGTCCAGAGTCCATTCTATCATCTTCCAAAGTTGCTTGGCCATGCTATAGTATCAGCTTCTTGACACAATGCTTGAGAACATTTCAAGTTAGTTTTCTTGTTAGGTGCAGCGGCTATTCGACAACAAAGGCCAAGAAAGCAACAATACATTCTATCATCTTCCCCCTCAATTACCACAAAAAGGCATGACTTGGATATCCAATCAATCATCACCACCCAAGTAATATAACAAAGGATTAACACCAACAAGAACATTTAGGATTTTGATCCTATATATGTTGTGTTGGGCATATTCATGTAAAGGCACCTCAAAGAGAGCCGTGGGAGGCCATGGATTAGTATCTTTGGCATGTGCGTGAGAATTGAGTCGTGGATCATGCGCCTTCATTTTGGGCACACATTGTGGGATATACTATGATTGTTTACTATTGTTTTAGGTACGAGTTTCTGTAGATGTAAAAAATCAATCAATTAGTATCTTTGGCATGTGCGTGAGAATTGAGTCGTGGATCATGCGCCTTCATTTTGGGCACACATTGTGGGATATACTATGATTGTTTACTATTGTTTTAGGTACGAGTTTCTGTAGATGTAAAAATCTGTGAATATGCATGCAAATGACGTGGACTTGGTTATTTCACCGATAACACACGTAAAGTGCCTCTCATGTGAATATGCACGCAACTGACATGGACTTGGTTTATGAAATTTATATCAAGAGTAGTTTCTATTCTTCTGTGAATATGCATGCAAATGACGTGGACTTGGTTATTTCACCGATAACACACGTAATGTATAATTAGTTCCATGTGGATGAATCTCCTAGTGAATATTGTCATTCTAGCAACGTCCATGGCTCTTGATAGAAGAGGATTTCTTTTCTAAACTTTTCAAAACGAATGCCGGCGTTCGGGCAAATGTTATCTACAATTTGGCATTCCATACTCGTGACTTAGAATCTTACTTTATCAACAAGCCTTGGTTGTGAATGCAATAGGGGTGCAATCCCAAAAGCAAGCCAAGTAATGACGTGAAAACCCATGTGCAATTTGGGAAATGGCAGATTGATATAAGTCCAAAGTTAATTCTATAATTTTCAAAAATTCCTTGACCATGTTATATTATTTGCTTGCTTCATGACAGGGTCCAACGAAGCACGATCATAATTATTATTACAAGAAATTTATCGCGGCGGCCCAATTACCTGCACAGTTGGATCCCAATTAATGTCCAATGTCTGATAATGCAATGCTCACGTGAAACATATTGATGTGAAATATTTATGGGTGTACTTGTGATATTTTCGATGAATATATGCAACTCATGCACAATTTAGTAGTTTGAGAACACACGGGATTTGAACCTGTGCTATTGCCTTATGGAAACTTCAATTCCTAACGTTAAATGTGGACCATAACTTAATTCCTATGGTTAACGTGGATAATTATTCAATTGCATGAAGAATTCAATTCGTAAGTTTAGTGGATCATAACTCAATTCCTCAGATTAATGTGGCTAATTATTCAATTGCATGAAGAATTCAATTCCTAAGATTAATGTGGACAACGTGGATAATAAATGAATTCCTAACGTTAACGTGGACAACTCGGCAGACATATATTGTCGTGATAACTAGGGTCCCATATAGAATTGTAATGAATTCTAACTAGCAATTAAGCGGAAATATTCACCTAAGAATACCCACGCAATTCCTAGTTAATATTATATACCTAGCAATTGTATAGAATTTATAACACCTATGTAGAACCCTAAGGTTAATGCGGACAACATGGATATCAAATGAGCTAATTATTCATTTGTGAAGAATTCAAGGTTAATGTGGATCATAACTCAACTCCTAAGGTTAATATGGCTAATTATTCAATTGCACCAAGAATTCAATTCCTAAGGTTAATGCGGACAACATGGATATCAAATGAATTCCTACAGTTAATTTGGATAACTAGGGCCGGCATATATTGTCCAGATAACTAGGGTCCCATATAGAGTTGTAATGAATTCTAACTAAAAGTTGCGTGAAATTATACACCTAGGAACTGAAGTCATAATAATACCCACACAATTCCTAGTTAGAATTGAATGCCTAGCATTTATATAGAATTCATAATTCTAAATAAGGTGTGAATAAGAGCACCGCCATTCAAAGCTTGCAGAGCTTTCCTTGTATTAAAAAGTGATTGATCTGGACTAAGACCCGAGGGTACCCCTTAAATCGCAAGAACTGGGGCCTTGTTTAGTCCTAGCATTGATTGCTAATAACAGGTCTGGGAGTTTGATTGTTTTTGGATTGTGGATTGTGAGTTTGAGAAGGTCGTTTGCCGCAAAAGCCCATAAAAGTTTTTAATATAATACTTAAAAATACCCATAAGCTAAAGTACCCTAAGATGGTGTTTGAAATAATCACAACTACGTAAAAGTGCCTTTTTAAAAAACTATTCTATTCTATTCTATTCTATTTTATAATCATTTCCGTTGCCAGATCTTATCTTATCTTTACAGTTCAAATATGCCTTTTATTCTAGTAGTGTAGGCTGCGAACAATCAAGTCAAGTGTGCGCCTTCTGTTGCGTGTGTGGTGCCAGAATATTTATTGCCTACCAGAATATTCATTAGTAGTTAACGTGTGTTCATGTATTTCATGCTTTATTCCTCACAAACAGATGACAGATGCCGGTTAGTTTGAGCTCTGTGCCAAATCCAGCGGCCAAGGCTATTCTGCTTGTTATTTTGTGCTTCTAAATGCGCTACGGATCAGGCCTGAGGAAGTAACCTGATCTCAAGTTTTGGAAGATCCCCAAGGGCTAATTCGACCCTCTGCCTTCGGATCTGGTCGTCTCGGCCATTTCGATCCTTTACCTTTCGCTGGAGACCATGAAATCATCGTAACCCTATTTTTTCCTTCCCTGCCAGCCATGCCCATCGCCATAGCGATTCCACAAAAAAGCAAGATTTTTTTTCAACAAAAACGCCCTTATTACCTGAGACCAGCAGAGGTAGGGCGGCCATACCAAGGGTTTGTGTCGGGGTTCAAGAAAAACATTGCATAAACCCGGGCGGCGAATCCATTGCCCTTTGTGCTTCTATTTGTGCTTCCATAGCTTGCTTCCGGGGACTGGGTGAACGAATCACTCCAGAGGTGTGGCAAAACCGCCCGGTCGGTTCATTTTGCGGTATCTTTGTTTCTTGTTATATACGTTATATCTACTCACGCTGCGGCAAAGCGAATGTTTGCTCTAGCGAAGCTCAGGGCTCCAGTACTAACGGAGCTTAACCGACCATGGCTCTTCTCCAAGATACCTAATGCTGTAATCACGTCGGCGTCCGCGAAATATTGAGGTTACGCCTTAATAAATGTTTTATAATCATTGAATGCACAGTATTAAGTGGCCGCAATAAATGCTTTATATAAGTAATAAATGCACACAGTACACGTGCCATGTTTTAAGAATTTTGAAGGAACAAAATGAAGGAGAACAGAAACTAGACACTCAATTACATAGGAAGGAATTATTATTATTATTATTATTATTATTATTATTATTATTATTATTATTATTATTATTATTGTTATTGTTATTGTTATTGTTATTGTTATTGTTATTGTTATTGTTATTGTTATTGTTATTGTTATTGTTATTAGGATTTATTATTATTATTATTATTATTATTATTATTATTATTATTATTATTATTATTATTATTGTTATTGTTATTGTTATTGTTATTGTTATTGTTATTGTTATTGTTATTGTTATTGTTATTGTTATTATTATTATTATTATTATTATTATTATTATTATTATTATTATTATTAGCTTCTTGACACAATGCTTGAGAACTTTTCAAGTTAGTTTTCTTGTTAGGTGCAGCAGCTATTCAACCATGAATAACCGTCCGCAGGAAGTCAGAGATTATGGGACAATTTACAACACACCCAGATGGGTCCTGCCCCCACCACTGTACATGGTTGAAGTGGATTCAACCATGAATAACCCCCCCTCCCCCTCCCTTTTTTTATGGGTTTTAACGTCCGCAGGAAGTCAGAGATTATGGGACAATTTACAACACACCCAGATGGGTCCTGCCCCCACCACTGTACATGGTTGAAGTGGGTCCTTCCCCCACCAACTTTACAATGCATAGTCACTTTCACAACGAGGCGTTGAACCTGGGACCTTGGGTATGGCAGTTTAACGTCTTACCACAGGACCGAGAATGCAAGAATAAACCCATATTGTTGGGCCCTCCAATTACCACAACAGTCGTGATTTAGATATCCATTCAATCATCATCACCCAAGTAATATGACAAAGGATTAATACCAACAAAATGTTTTAGGATTTTGATCCTATATATGTTGTTTGAGCATATTTATGTGGAAGACACCTCTAACAGAGCCGTGGGAGGCTGTAGAATTAGTATCTTCAGTATATGCGTGAGAACTGATTTGTGGATCAGGCTCTTTCATTTTGGGTACACATTTTGAGATATACAACGATTGGTACGCATTGTTTTAGGCACAAGTATACAATGGTCTCTACTAGTGCATAGCTATCTTGTAAGCTTTTTTCCTTGCTTCTTTACACTGCCTCTCATGTGAGCATGCAAATGACGTGGACTTAATTTACAAAATTTATATGAATTGCCTGCATGCAAGGCTTATGATTATTGATAGAAGAGGTTTTTTTTTTTCAAACTTTTCAAAATGAATGTCGGCGCCCCTTGCAAATGCTATCTACAATTTGGCATTCCATATTCATGACTCATGGATACTGACCATCTACTAACTTGGAGTCTTACTTTATCAACAAACCCTGGTTGTAAATTGAATAGGGGTGCAATTTTAAGAGCATGCCAAGTAATAACATGAAAGCCTGTGTGCAATTTGGGAAATGGCACATTGATGTAGGTACAGAGTTAATTCTATACTTCCAACGTTGCTTGGCCATGCTATATTATCAGCTTCTTCACTAGTTTTCTTGTTCGGTGCAGTGGCTATTCGACCATGAAGGCCGAGAAATCTGAAATAAACCCATGTTGTTGGACCCTCCCAATTGCCACAATAGTCACAATATCCAATAAATCATCACCACACAAGTAATATTAATATGATAAACGATTAATTTCAACAAAAGCATTTAGGATTTTGATCATTAATGTTTGGGCATATTCATGAGGAAGCCACCTTCAAGAGAGTCGTGGGAGACCGTGGGATTATTACCCTCGGCATTTGTGAGAAAATTAAGTCGTGGATCGCACTCCTTCATTTTGGATACACATTGTGGGGTATACTATGATTGTTTAATACACATTGTTTTAGGTATATGTGCATAATGGTCTTTACTACATAGTTATCTTGTAATTTTTTGTCCTCACTGCCCTACACTACCTCTCATGTGGATATGCACGCAAACAATGTGGACTTGATTTACAAAATTTATAGCAATGGCCTACATATGTTAAGAAGAATGACATCGATCCGAGCCATCAGATCGATATTCTCGAATGGGCGAGCATGCATCTCTCCTATGAATGCATGCATTGCATGCATTTTCTGGGGCTCTAGTTCGTTTGGGGATCGCTATTTCTTGCAGGTTCTTCATCGACTTCTCATTGGCATTTTCTCCTCTCTCAGCAGTTCCCTTGACTCTCTTTCTTTGATGCCAGGCAGGGGAGGGGCTTCTTCCTCACGCACGCCGAGCCTGCCTGGGAAAACCAGGAAGGGCCACCAAGGAAGCGGCCCCGTGCAGACGCAATGGGCAAGGGAGGGACATCCTCCATGAAGAAGGAGGCCCGGGCCAAGACCCACACAACTCGGCCGGCTCGACAGACGGGAATTGGCTGCTCAGGCCCCACAGGGCCCCCTCCGTTGGCAGAACCTTGGGCCGGCATCCAAGCTGGGGTTGAGGCCAACAGTGCCCGCATTGCGGGCCTGGAGACGGAGATGGAGTCTGCAACATCCCAGGTGTTGCGCAGACAGTTGATGATAGCAAAACAACAGATCACTGAGTTGGAGACCCAAGCACGCCAGGTGGACGACAGCATCCGCTTGGTGCACTTTGAGAGACAGCAAGACCGGCAGGTGCTCGCAGACATGCAGGCTCGCGTGGATACCCTGGACGCTGCGAGACAGGACAGGGACCGGGCAGAGCGCGAGACACTTGCAATCACGTCTCAGCTCCGCATCGAGGTCGATGAGGCCAATGCCATGGCACGGCAAGCACAGGCCACGCTCCAATTAGAAGTTGAGGAGGCTACTGCAACAAGACAGAGGTTGTAGGCCGCCTTGGAAGTTAATCAGGCAGCACTGAGCGCCCTTCGGAGAAGGATTTGGCACGGGACCGAGAAATGCAGGAGCTTCGATCTGTCGTTGCCCAGCAAGGCAAGGGCCTCCATGCAGAGGCGCATGAACAATGGCGGCACTGCACGCGGGAGATGGCAAGACAGGACCAAGCCTTGCAAGAGCTGAGCTCCAGACTTCAGAGAACAGAAGCCGCAGCACATGACACACCAGTACCGCGAGCCCAACAACCTGCAAGACGTCAATCGGGGTCACGTGGTCAACCTGAATGCCGACAGCCGCAGCCCCGCCCTGCCGCACCATCATCACGCGTTCCGCCATCAGGCCACAGTAGGTCAGTGCCCTCACTGGACGCTGAGCTTCGTGAGCGCAGGCGATGGAGCCACAACCTGGTAGTTCGGGGCCTGCCGGAAGAGCTGGGAGAGAATCTCACCCGGAAGATACACACACAGATCCTTGGGCGCATGACGTTTCCTGGTCCAGGACCTGTTCAGGTTACGCGACCAGCCCGGCATGGGGTCCAGCGCCCAGGCCACAGCCGAGTCGTGGTGTTCACGGTTGCGGATGCACAAGTTCGAGAGGCCATGCTTTCGACCAAATGCTACCCTGCGCCTCGGCTCCTACTCCTCCAATCTGCCCCTACAACTTCGGTCGACTCCCTTCGGCCAAATGCTGCCCTGGCGCCTCTTGCCTGTCCGAAGCCGCCCCGCGCTTTCGGTCACGCTCCCCGGGCTGCCGGGTCCTTCCGTGACACACACTACACAAGCATCTCCGTCGCTCAATAGGAATTGTGCCTCCGGGTGGTGGTGCAGGCGCTAGGGGTTTCAGGTGGGCGAAGAGGCGATAGCCTCAATTCAGTAGCTGTGGACATGGACCTCATCTTCCTCATGGAGACATGGGAACACCTAGGCCACAGGCTGCCCGATCTGCCAGGGTACCAGCATTTTTCGGTGTTCAATGGTTGTACAGGGAGACGTGGGCACGGTGAATTCAGTAGCTGTGGACATGGACCTCATCTTCCTCATGGAGACATGGGAACACCTAGGCCACAGGCTGCCCGATCTGCCAGGGTACCAGCATTTTTCGGTGTTCAATGGTTGTACAGGGAGACGTGGGCACGGTGGGGTTGCCTGCTACTACCGGGTAGCCTTGACACATTT
The DNA here is from genome assembly GCA_021234155.1 of Isoetes taiwanensis. Lineage (NCBI taxonomy): Eukaryota > Viridiplantae > Streptophyta > Lycopodiopsida > Isoetales > Isoetaceae > Isoetes > Isoetes taiwanensis. The sequence goes on along the minus strand of JAJEKV010000008.1, from coordinate 23,691,316 downwards.
GGTTTCCCTCCACAAGACCAACAGACATAACCGCCACTTGCGGGTCCGAGTGCACCACCCTGGAGGCGATCTTCTCTTCCTAGTTGCTTGCTACTTTCCCCATGCAGAGAGTCCCTTCTATCACAGCCACCCGGAGGTGGACAGGATGGACCCGTATGTCGATCTATATGATGACATGGCACTCAAATGACAGTCAGGTCACTCATGCTCCTTGGAGACTTCAATGCGCGGACAGGGGTGGAACAGGCCATGCAGCTGGACCTCCTCGCGGATGACGTGCTGCAGTTGCGTCCCGCAGAGGCAACTTGCCCATGGCACTCAAATGACAGTCAGGTCACCCGCTTCGGCAGACAATTGCTCCTGATGTGTGGTATCTTTGACCTGCTCATATGCAATGGCCTATCACAATGGCCCTCTTCCCACGGGTACACTTGCAGACAGGACAATCACGGCGGCGGAACTAGTGTCGTGGATTATGTCATAGTGGCTGCACAGGATGTGCATCTTGATGGCGGTGGAGGTTCTGGCCGACATACTCATGAAGCCCTCCCGGCGATTCTGGGCCCACCGCGTTGGGCAACCAAATCGATTAGCGGGTGAGCTCCTCACCGAGCGGGGGCAAACAAGCTGCTTTGGGAGACCTCCCCACGCCCAGATCGAGAGGCCACAACCTTTCAGCGTAACGGATGGTTTGATCTTTGAATGTAAACAGCAAAGCAAGCGCCTCTGTCTCATCCGTGGATCGGGGACCGAAGCTCGGCCACCACGGCCATTACCGCGCCTTCCTCAAAGGAAACAAAGGCAAGGTACGGCAAAGGCACCAAAGGAGAAATGTTGGCCTACTAGACACCCGCCGAGAACTTTCGGCGAGGGTACTCAAAAAAGGCCGGCCACGACCTCACGAGGCATCGCAGCGAGCAATGGGGGCGATACCTACAACAGCTTTATGATCCCAGGGAAACGGACGGATGTGCGGCGCAACATGGCTCCACCGGTGATCACGAAAGAAGATGTCGAAGAGGGGCTGCATTTCCTGGCTAATGGAAAGCGGCAGACTTAGGCGGCACGCAGCGGAGTTGCTCAAGTGGGGCGGGACAGCCCATGGTGCCTGTCCTCTGCTGCCAGCGTTCAGCGGTATTTGCAAGAGGGTTTTCCCCGTCATGGACCATAGGCAGGGTTGTTCCGATCTACAAGGCGGGGACCCACATCGTCCGGCCAATTCTTGAACCATCATGGTCATTTCAGTGTTTGCCAAGCTGTTGGCGGGCATTCTCGAACAGCAGGTAACCAGCTGGGCGGAGGCAGCAGAGATCATGGCACTTACCCAGGCAACCCCCACATTCGACCATTAATCACATCTTCACACTCGGGCCACGGGTCGGGACAGCCGAGAACCGTCGGGAGGACTCGCTTTCTTTGTTTTTGTGGACTTTCTTGAAAGCTTTCGACCACCGGTACCCGGGGAAAAGTTGTGGGTGGAGATTGCACCATCACGGGGCTCCCTGTGGATCTGCAGAACGCAGTGTACAGACTGTACGAGAGCTGCACAGGCCGCATGCAACCGGAAGGACAGTCATTTGCCAGCAGCATTGGAGTTAGGCAAGATTGTCCTCTCTCACCCATACTCTTTGGATACATTGACCCGGTTGGAAGGCCGGCTTCTGCGCCAATGGGTGGGGCGGTATCTGACTCTTACACCGGGTCATCCGGCGACTCATCTATCGCGGATGATGTGGACCTCTTGGCCCATACACGAGGAGGGCATACGAGGCACACCTAGATGCCCTGGACACATTACGCGGCGGCGGACATGCGTGTCAGCGGCCCAAGACTAAGGTGGTCCTCATATCCTCCTCACATCATCCAGCACCTCCGGCACTCACTTATCAGGGGCAGATGGTAGAGGTCACATCCAGCTACAAGTACCTGGGGGTGGAATTTCCGTCCTCAATGTATTGGGATGCATCCATTAAGCCGGGTGACCACGGGTTGGAAGGCGATATGCATAATGCAAAACAATAGTCCTGAGGCGTAGTTGTATATGAGGGGCCACCGGTCACATTTGTTCCGCACCTGGTGGAGCCAGTTCTTACGTATGGGGGTCGAGGTGTGGGGTCTAGTGGTGTCTTTAGCCACTTGGAGCGACTTGGGCGAGGTTCGAGAAGGCATTTTTGAGCCTTGAGGCACTTGGGGTCAAGCCCTCGGTTCCATATCGGATCTTGTTGCGGGAGCGGGATTCATGCCCCTGCGGCATGCGCGCCCTCGATAGACACATTGTTTATTTCGAAGGTGGCGGATATAAGGCGGCCTTTCGGCTCCGCTTGGCTTACGATGTGGCGATGAGCCCACTGCGACTTCGGGGCTTGTTGGAAGGACAAAGAGAGTCCAGTGGCTGGGCTGGCTGGAGCGTAGAGGCACATAGGTGCGTCCGTGTGCAATACGAATCTGCGGCGGATAGGTGAGGGGTACTTGGACTCTTGTTTCTGGGGAAGCTTTGGGACCACAATGCTGCAGGAACATGTAAAGATGGCACACTACAAACAACACATAAACCCCACCGTTCGAGGCCCACGGCTCTACCGCGTTCTCGGTTGCCCATGAAGAAGCGCGGGATCGCCAGCGTCCATTGAGCAGGGGGCCCATCATCTTCGGCTTGAGGCGGGTGATTGGATTTGCGAGCAGCGCCGGGACAGGCTTTGTCGGTGTTGCCCGCTGGGGGTTGTTGAGGATGAAAGCCATGCCTTCCAGAGCTGTCCAGCCTATAGTCAGATTCGGGCTCGCTACGCCCTCTTGGTGCGACACAGTGCGCCAGCACCGCGACGAGCTACTCAAGACAGCCGTCAGTTCGATCCCTTGGCTCCTACCTCCAGGAGGTTTTGGATGTGCGGACTCACCTCTGTCCACACATGCCTACCTGAGGTGCCGGGAATTCATATGTATATATATATTTATACAGCTGCCAGCAGGCTTGTGCCGTCAGTTCGATCCCTTGGCTCCTACCTCCAGGAGGTTTTGGATGTGCGGACTCACCTCTGTCCACACATGCCTACCTGAGGTGCCGGGAATTCATATGTATATGTATATTTATACAGCTGCCAGCAGGCTTGTTGCTGCGACAGTTTTTCCCTCGTAAGGGGGGTTTTTAATCCGGGTAGCAATGGGCTTGCTGCACCCGTGTAATTTGGGTCCCATAGACCGATTGGCCTCCGCGGACGATAAAAGAACCTTCCTTCCTTCCTTCCTATTTAGTTTGATAGTTTGGCATCTTTTTCCATGTTGTGACATGTTCTTCTCTGATCTTGTCCCTTTTGGGCCATCCTTCAACCTTCGATCTCAATCCCGGTTTGATAAGGAAGTTCTCTTTTTGTTGGGAGCTTTTTTCTGTTATCGAGCGAGCCCTTATTTGATAATACCATCAATCTGTGCCATTGGATTGGTATTCTCGAATGGGCGAACATGGATCTCTCCCATGCATGCATGCATGCATGCATGCATTGCATGCATTTTCTGGGGCTCTGGTTCGTTTAGGGATCACCATTTCTTGCAGGTTCTTCATCGACTTCTCATCGGCATTTTCTCCTCCCTCCGCAACTCCCTTGACTCCCAACCACCATCCCTTAATGTGTATATTATTGTAAATGTTGTTTTTCGTTGTGTGGCATGCATGACTAGTCCCTCGCTTTTTTGAGATTTTTTTCTCTATTGGTTTTTTTTTTGGTGACATGCAGGTCCAGGGGTGATGCCTGACTTTGGTATTCTCTGTGGAGCATTGGCTTATTTTTGGAACGTTTGGCACCCTTGCGTTGGCCAAACCCCTTGCCGAGATCTTATCGCTAGGGTTCCCAAAAGGGCGGGGTTTTTTAATCCCGACGGTAAGCTCTCGACAGGTACACTAGCTAACATCTCTAACAAACATTTTATTTGGGGTCTAGGTGTTATAACTGGATATTTCCTATGTTTTTCATTTTTTGTATAGCTTGCGATGTGCAGCTACCCACTCTATACCATTGTAGAAAAACTGCTGAGATGAATGAAAAGCCTAGCTAGGAGCTTTTGTATATTTTCATGCGAGCCCTTATTCGAGAATAGTTATTTCATTGACAACATGCCTAATGTAAAATTAATTGTACCAAATCAGAATACTATGAATAGCAGATTTTGCATGTGCCTCTATTGATGGTGGGGTTGCATTTTCTGTATTGCTTGCTCAACTAGGAAATTATTTTGACAGCAACAAGTTCTCTAAAGGAATCAAACTACATGGAACTCATTTGGAAAATTTAGTTTGCATATAAAAACTGATGATAAGGCTTTGCAATTTTCCTTTGATCCATGTTAATCATAGCCAATGGTAGCAAACTATTATAATGCTTCTTAGATGGGAAATAATATCACCCTGTTATACCTGACACAAAGTGACAAGAAAATGACCTCTAGAGGAGACAGTGGCAAAGACATCTGGTGGAACGGAAGCAATTTGCCTGGGTGCTAGCTGCAACTATTATTTTTCACATCATCCCCTTGTGAAAATTAATGAATCTAAAGAATACACTCTTCTTCCTTTGATGTTATCTTTACTAACATGCTCATTTCTTTTAGTATTCAAATCACCCATTTGGTATGCAGGTCAACTTAGCCAAAAAAAAGGTTCTAGTTCTTTGCTCTTCTAGGCAGAAAAGAGCTCTTCCAAATATTCTTGGAAAGAGTGCATTAAGAGAAGAACTTCTGGTGGGAAGGCGCCTTTGTATTCAATGCTATCTAGATGTCATAAAGCAGGGCTACAGGATTGGGGCTTAAAAAAGATTCTGTTTAAGACGCTTGTGCAAACTGTAGTGCTCTATGGTGCTCCAATTTGGGGGTCTGGACTTTCTACAAAACAATGGAGGCAGGTAGAAAACATCTTGAAGCTTTTCTTAAGAGAGGAGTTAGGTTTGAAGAAGCAAACACCTTATGCTATCATGTTGGGAGAAACAGGTTTGATACCTTTGGAAGTAGAAGCACTCTATCAATCCATATGCTTTGTTAATAGAGTGTTACAGCAGCCCGATCACAGGCTTTCTAGGCGAGCAATGCTCTCTTCCACACAGTCTGGATGGTATAAGGACATGAAAGATTGGGCTAAACGTTGGAGTATTAATGAGCAGAATTGGCCAGAAACAGATTTAGGAGCACGGGAACTAGTACAGAGTCTGGCAATTGAGAGAATATGGGCTGATCCAGGTTCTAGGCTGAATTTTTATAGGTCAAATATTAATCCCATGTTGATATATGCAGAACAGGACTACCTTAACTCCATGATTCCACCGCATGTAAAGAAGACAATAGCAAGATTCAGATGTAGTTCGCATCAACTACGCATTGAGACCGGGAGATGGAGTGGCACCCCCAGGGAAGAAAGGTTGTGTCTTGTTTGTACTCAACAACAGGTCGAGGACGAAAGGCATACCCTTCTGCAATGTCCAGCATATCTTAATATTCGGGAAAAATTCAACATTCATGTAGATAATTTACATTCATTGTTTGATATGAACTCTTACGAAATTGGTATTTATATTCGAACAGTAGAATCACAACGTGATCTACTCATGAGACTTTAACAGTTGTAATTAGGCTCTATGGCCTTTAAGGTCCTAAAGAGCTAGATTAATTCAATTCAATTCCATTCAATTCAATATATCACGGTCAAAGAGGGAAGGTGATACAAACATACAATTATCTTCGTATAGATTTAAGGATTGCCATGCATGGGGATAATGTTTAAATACATTAAAAGGTTTTGTATGCTCTGCAAAAAATTGCCACCAAGCAAAGAGCTTTATGATCGGTCTCATTAGGCACATTTGAGTGTTGGTTCTTAACTAATGGGCTATTTCATATCCGCCATCAACACATTGATGACATACTCTATACATATTCCTCAATAAGCTTATTACTGTCAGGGTTTTTCCCTTGAAAACCCTTTGGGATGGAGGTTTTTATTTCTTGCATATTAATGTGTTTATTGTGTTCTTCTTATATTGGATCCCATACACCATTGATCTTCTTGGACAATAAAAATCAATTCAATTCTCTTTCCCTCTCCCCCCCTTCCACCTCCCTCCAAATTTCTTTTGTTTGAAATCCACCTTCTCAACAAGAAGCCTACACTCATGTCTCAGTGTAGGTATTGTATAGAATAGAATAAAATAGAGTTTTTATTGCCACGGAGACTAATCGATCTATGGGACCCAAAAAGGAGGTGCAGCAAACGTATTACTGTCCGGGTTAAAAAACCCCCGTGCTGAAGGTTTTCGGGGGGGAAACCATGACAAGAATAAGAATGTCGTCAAACTGTACAGGCATCTATCATGAGGGGAAAGAAATAAATATGTATACATATCAGGCGAGTGCCCGAGGATCGAGCTGATTTTGGCGATCTTGACCTATTGGAGATATGATCCCAGTATCCGCATCGAGGCAATGCTCAATATCTCATACAAGGGCTGGCCAGGCCGGACCAGCTTAGCATAGTATGTCCGAATGTCATCATATGCTGGACGGCTTGAATGATGTGACCACAGCTCCAACTTGGCAGCATTGACAAATCCTCTCCTGGCGTGGCTCCACAATCCATCTTCCTGTCTCAATCCTTAGATGGTGTGCACCTATGCGAATAGAGGCAATGAATCTATATGGTCCCGAATGTGCACATCTACCCATGTGCACATTTATCTAGGTGCACATTTTCCCATGTGGACACTTTATGCCAAGTGGGCCATACCCAAGCAATTAATGGGTAGCCCCTAGGGGGCAACTTGCAAGGAGTGTGCATTTATTAATGTGCACATCTACCCATGTGCACATTTATCTAGGTGCACATTTTCCCATGTGGACACTTTATGCCAAGTGGGCCATACCCAAGCAATTAATGTGCACATTTACCAATATGCACATTAATGTGGGCACACCTTTCCATGTGGGCACATTTTGCCACCTAGCCATTAAAGGCAAGTGGGCCCATTCCCAATTATCCCACATGCCTAAAGGGGATAATTGGAAACCCTAGCCACCCCCTTATCTATTTAGGAGGGGAAACCCTAACTTGCCCATTTTTCGTTTCTAGGGTTTTAGAGCTCTGTTTTGGCTGCCTCAAGAGAACCATCTTTTAGTCATTGAATCAGGAGAGAATAGCATCATTAGTTTCCCTTGATTCGAGCATTTCAGCAGGATGGTCGAACTCAGGTCAGGAGGAAGAACTCAAGGATCAGGTATTTAGGCAATTTAATAGCTTAAACCATCTTTTAGTCATTGAATCAGTAGGTTTAGCCTATTAAATTGCCCATAGCAGCCCTCTAGATCTCTAGATAGCAGACTCTAACTAAAGAACCTAACTCTATGATATAGATTAGATATAGTTCTTTAGTTCTTCTGTGATGTATATGGATGATGTATCTCTATGAACTCCTTGTATTGGGAAGGGGGGTAGAGACCTAAAGCTTGGTAGTAGATGCTCCTAGATTAGCCTCTCTAGCACACTATAGATTCGGACTGTGTACAAGAACCACACCTGGTTGTGGGTGAAGGGGCCAGACTGGCTAAGAAGGAGGTTCATGTTTTGACTCTTGAACGATCCCTATGGTGTGTTAGTGCTACCGGGGATCATTGTGACTAGGTGTAATGGCTTGCCACTGAGTGCGGGTAAGGCATGGGCTCGCACCCGTGGGGTGGGGTTCACCTTCCAGTGGGTTCAGTCGAATAAGGGCAGTGGCTCTCTAGTCACCTTGAGTCAGCATGTAGATCTCTGGAGGGAGTGATCCCTACCTGCTCCATTGTTCTTATGCCAGCCAAATCCATTGCCATGAATTCTGTCTGCAATGACCTCTGGAGACCCAAGCTTGTCAGTCCATCCATGTGTCTGAGCCTAGTGTGCACAGGAGGGGCGGATGGAGTGGACAACCCTAAACCATGTTCTTATGCCAGCCAAATCCATTGCCATGAATTCTGTCTGCAATGACCTCTGGAGACCCAAGCTTGTCAGTCCATCCCTGTGTCTGAGCCTTGGGTAGGATTCCCTATGTGATGTGCTGATCTTTGTCTATGCAGATATGTGGAGGACCATCCTTCGTGATGGGGCCCTATATTAGCATGGAGCTGGTATGGGGGATGAACTCCTGTTTGTATACGGTGAATGCACCGTATATGAGTAGGGGACGTCACAGTGGTATCAGAGCAATGTTCTTGGAGACCAAGAGCAAAGCACTGGGGAGGGCCCTATATTAGCATGGAGCTGGTATGGGGGATGAACTCCTGTTTGTATACGGTGAATGCACCGTATATGAGTAGGGGACGTCACAGTGGTATCAGAGCAATGTTCTTGGAGACCAAGAGCAAAGCACTGGCCATGCTCCCAGTAGTACTAACTTGATAGGATCCTCAAACCTCGAAAAGTGGGAAAAAGTTTTCTCATTTTTGTAGTATATGCTAAGCTAGTAACAAGTTAAGTGCAAGTTAAGTGACCTCAAACCTCGAAAAGTGGGAAAAAGTTTTCTCATTTTTGTAGTATATGCTAAGCTAGTAACAAGTTAAGTGAAAGTTAAGTGAATGAGAACATAAAAAGACAAAAATTAGTGAGCCAAATAGGATGGTCTCACACGTCGCGCTAGGACAGATAATGAAGATCTCATTTTCACCCTGGACGCAACGTGGAGAACATAAAAAGACAAAAATTAGTGAGCCAAATAGGATGGTCTCACATGTCGCGCTAGGACAGATAATGAAGATCTCATTTTCACCCTGGACGCAACGTGTGAGACATTGCTTCTAGAACATGTTAAAAAGTTATGAATTAACTTGGTAATTCGAATTTTAGCCTAGGAATTAGCTAGATTAGTCTAGTTTTTCAATCTATTTGAACCTCATCTTAAAAGGATTCCCACAGTAGCAGGAATCAAACCTCCCACCCACAGGGTTGAACCCCCCCAAACCCCCCCGTGCCAACCACTGAAGGCGGGCATCGTTTGTGTTTGAATTATAATTCTTAATTAGATTTAAGCTTTAATAATGTTAGATAATATTAATGGCCAAGCCTTAGACTTAGAACCAAGACCCTTAAGCTAGATAGAGATAGCATCTTGATAAACACCAAGACTCCGATCGACATGACGCGCACTAAACAGACCGCTCGACTTCCTCGACAAGGCGAAACAGCCAGAGGCCAAGGAGGCCGAAGGAAACAAGAAGAGGAGAGGGCAGAACGAGAGCGGGAGGCCAAGGGTCAAGAAGCAGCAGAGCAGAAGCTGGTCCAACATTTTGAAGACTCAACAGCCTGCACAGTACACGCCAAGGGAGTAACTCTAATGAAGAAAGATATGCACTTAGCCAGTCATATCAAAGGAGAGCCTTATTAATTTCGTAAATGATAAAATTTGTTTAATACAAAGTGTTTTAGAGTAAATTATAAGTGTATAAAGTTACTTAATTAAGTTGAGTTAGTAAGTTTTAGCTTTTGTTTTAGTCAAAACAGACATCCTAGACCAATTTGAAAGGATGTCTCACACGTCGCGCCAGGACAGAAAATGAGAAGTTCATTATCGGTCTGGGCGCAACGTGTGAGACCATGCCCCAAAAGTGCCCAAAACTGCTCCAAATCGACCAAATAAGGGGTCCATTCTGCCTACGACGAGATAAGCAGGATTAGACCCTTATATCACCCAAATTGGACAAGTTTAACCCATTTAGAGCCAATGTCTCACACGTCGCGCCAGGATAGAAAATGAAAAGTTCATTATTGGTCTGGGCGCAATGTGTGAGACCTCCAAACTTTGAACCTCTATAACTTGAGCTACAGAGCTCCAAATCGCCTGAAATTTGTTGCAATAGGACCGTTAGACAGACTAGAATCCATTTATGACCTCAAATTAGGCTAGAAATGTCAAACCCCAGCTCAAAATAACCAGAATTGCTCAAACCCTTGAATTGTTTTCCCAAACTGTCGTCTGTCTGTAAATAGAAGCATATCCCATTAGTACCTCACAAGTATTGCTCTCGGCTCAAAGCTGATGCCTTACTCCTAGATAGAAGTGCCCAAGAACACCCCTTTGTTATAGTCATCTAGACCTCAGCATAGCAACTCAAGTTCAACTGTTTGTACATCACCTCTGCTCGAGCCAAAGGCATAAACCTTGACCTAATTCTGTGTCCTTCTAATAGAGTTTGACTTATATAGCCGCCACATTGACACCCCCTATTGCCAGGATACCTAGAAAGGAGCTAGAGCCTAGAGCTGCCCAAGTCACTCCATGTGTAGTCTCCAGTACCCCCCAAACCAATTTTGTTAGGACCTTAGAGTATACCTCAAACACCATGAGGGCTTTGCAAAACAACCCTCATATCGTGCCATACCACATGTCCTAATGTCCATAGACTTGTAGATTATAGATATGTCTCCAGTAATGCTGCTCGAGCCATCTTGCTTGCTTATAGAGCCCAAAATGTTGTAGCTAGAATATACGAGAGTTGCTTTCGAAGTACAAGGCCAGAGCCACAGAGGAGTTAAAGGCGCAACTTCTTGAAGACATCAAGGTCCCAGCCGATGTACAGACAGATAAGGAGAGGAGACCGAAAAGGCAGACCCAAGAGAAGGAAGCACAACGACAAACACTTCAATCGACAAACGAGTAGAGCAGGACACCACCGGCCTATCATCAATCTTCATCAAATGGGAAGAATATTGGTAACCAACGGCATCAAGAATCTTCTAGATGGCAACCTCCCGGCTACCACATCCACGAGCTCACATCAGAAAGAGGATCTCGACGCCTTCACCAACTCGACGCACATGAGTTTCAAATGGAAGAACGCAAGACAGCAAGACACAGGTGCAGGGAGACGTTAGACATTGATGCCACGTTGGCATCACGAGTTAAGGCCAGAGGGCATAATCTTCCGTCGACGAGAGAAGTCATGGCGACACAGGAGCGTATAGAAACCGGAGGGAAGACAACTACGACCTTGCAGCCCAGCAGCTCAAGCGAATGTCATGCAACGTCAACAAAAGGAGAAACCAAGCTAGGCAACCACAAAGCACCTAAGGCTGACCCGGACGAGCTTCCAGCTCCCTTGCACCAGCAGGAGAACTTTCATCGGTTCCAAAAAGTAGGAGAACATGAGAGGGAGGAGACGCATATCATGGAAGGAACATCTCCGACTTGAAGGCCTATATCAGCATTAGGGGCAAGATCAAGGGGGAGAATATTCTGCTCGAACAAGAATTCTGGACCCAGAAACACCTAGAAACCAAAGGAAGGACGACCTTACTACGTCAGCCAAGGAGGGCGAGACTCGAATGGATAGGACCCAAAGGACGGAGGAGACGACCTAGCCAGCAGGTACAAATCACGCAAAGGCGACCAGAAGGAGCCATGGCAGGGGCAATGGAGATGACCACACTTCCAGGCACAGGAGAGGCACCTCGGAATGAAGCAAAGCCCAAGCAACAGGAGTCGCACTCAGAAATTCAACCTGCGGAGGAATCACAATGCCTGCCTACCGACCGCGATCTCAGAGCTTCGAAGACATTCAAGAATGCCCGATTGCAACAGCCAGGTGATCCTACTCAAGCGATCAAAGGCACCGCACATCGGCAACCTTGCAACGACACACTGCATGTAGGGACGCTGAGCGGTCACCGCATTCCTCACGACGAACATACACATTAAGGAGGAGCGTCTCTTTCAAGGGATCACATCGACGAACACGCTTCGCAACTTGGGGTGACGAGCTCGGATCAGACATGAAGCTCAACAATAGTAGCAGCATCTCAAGGAATCCCGGAGTCAACCAGAACGAAGAAGATGCAGCAAAACCGAAGGATCAAATGCGATAGGAGGAGGGGAAACCCTAAAGGAGTATAAACATTTAAGTAGATCTTCGTAGTTGTTTTGTAAAAGTGGATGAATTAAAATCCCAACGTAAATGCGTATATGTCTATTGTATATCTCGGGTGCTCACAGATATAGTGGAGAAACATGAGTTTAAAGTCATGTTTTACGGATTTAGCGCTTAGATCAGGAAGCTCCTTCACTTCGACTACCAAAGGAGGAAGCAAGGAGGCACAACTATAGCCCAAGATCAAAATGGAAGAGCAAGTACGAGGGAGAACGACCAGAGGCCAAGCAAACCTTCGACTTCAAACACTTCGGGAAGTGCCCTCAAGTAGAAGACCGCTCGTCCAGCACAATGTCAGGATAAGAGACAACGCCGATCATGTGAAGATCATCAACGCGGCACCAGGACATCGTCAGGGCGCAACACTACCTCTTGTAGCAGTGGCAGCACTTGACGAACTTATGACACGAGTGGCCTCAACAATAGAGGGAGGAACGACCCGACATCAACGAGCCAACTAAGAAGGCAACATCTCGACGACCATAATTCCACCTTGTGGTAATATAGGGTGATGCGCTATGACACGTGTATTAGATGGAGATGCACTTACGAAAGGCACTGCGACGAGGAGATATGCCTTCAACAACTAGGTGATGGCTTCATCAGGTACTCCTACCAGTAATTAGAAGAGAAGAAGCCGATCATATCTCCGACATGGGCACATCAAATGCCCAAGGTAGAAGCATTCGACACCTTAACGACAAGGATAGCAACTGAAGCACCTTCGGCAAAAAGAGAGTTCAAGATAATAGCTAGGCTATTCAACGACAAGAGTATATCTAAGGCAATTACTTCTTCAACTCAATGGTCAAGCTGCACAGATATAAGGATCCATCACCCCGACAACATAGCCAGCATGGAGGAGAGCCATGATGCTTTACTTGCCAGAGAGACCGACATACATAGAGGGACAAAGGTCAGGAACTGAAAGCTGGAGAAGTGCTAGCAACCGACTTCTTCCACGAGCTCCCTAGAGGCAACAGGAGGATCTAGACTGACGAGCACAATCAAAGTCATCGGAAGGTACCTCAAGACAAGAAGATGGCATAGCACTGTGGAATGTGACAACGTCCAAGCCATGTGATCGAGGGGATCAAACAAGGAAGTTTGGAAGCTCGATGGAGAAGCAATTAGGGCGAGGCGAGCCGATAACTTGCACACGGATTTGCATGCAACTTGGTGAATCCAAGGATGGACGATTCAAAGAACAACTGCAGAAGAAAACAATTCCAGAGGAGTATAGCCAAAGAAAGCGCGCACAGCCTCAAGAGACGCCTCCAAATAGCTTCAAGTATCATGAAGGGGGGAACAATTACCGCCCGAGAACAGGATCAGGAAGCAGATCGAAATGTCAAAGCATCAACGACCAGCACACCTTTAGTTATAATGTGATGCAAAGCGTGTTGTGCCATAGCCGACAAACATTGGAGAGCCCAAGTATATCAACGAGTTACCCCGGAGTACGAGCTGACATATAAATAGGAGGATATAGATCGTCAACACCATTGCACCGGGAGAAACACCGATGACATTACCAAGGAGTAGGTGTACAACTCGAAGGGAGGCACAAGGGGGATCTAATAGCTCTAGTTATGTAAGCTATATATTTTGCATGTATAGTTCCCCTATTATTCCTTCCCTCCCATAGTGTAACAGATCAAAGGAAGAGATGTCAGGCAAATTACAGGGGTGAAGCAATCAACATCCTCAACACTCATCGGGCAACACGATAACGACAAGAGGACTCGACGTATGAGACATCGATGGAGTCGAAGAAACAATATCGGATACAGAGTCGTTAGCTGCCAAGACAAAAGAGTTCAAGATAAAAGATCTTTTTCAACGGCGCCACCTTCAGGCTTTCGAAAAGTGGCATGGAAGATTTCAAGTGATCAACTACACCATCAAGCCACCAGCAATGAGAGGCTTCTACGAACAAAGTCAACCTCTACATCAAAGGGGAGCCACCGTCAAGGAGGCTGAAGTATCGAGCGACTCGGGAGAACGTTACCTTGCGGCTTCAAGCAGGCAACGAGTGGATGAGCTTCTAGCAAGCTCAAGCATCTAAGGTTATGGGGCCTAGTAGGTTAAATGTATGGACGGTAACATCCATATTGGGATTAGAAGGCATTTCCAGATATTCTCGCTGAAAGGATCGCCCCAATATTGAGCTAAGCGTCAAGATTGGGAAGGAAATGCATAGGAGTAACTATAATTATACACGATTGTTAACAAACATCCAACGTATTGAAACCACTTGGTGAGATTGATCTCCTCGCTAAGAAGGAATCATTACTAGGATAATTGTTGACCATGTATAAATCTAGCACCTCCAAAGAATAATCCAACCGAAAGAAAAGAAGTAATCTAACAAGTCCGGCCAACTTGTTACGATGACATCAATTCGATTGGTAGGAATATTCCAAGAGTTTAACTAACTAAGAAAGGGGGAATCTCTAGAATATAAAAGAATAATACATGTAAGGTACATCTAAAATAAGAATTATATTAATCAAATAGTCTTTTGAGACAAAAGGAATTGTCATGATGACAAAACCTTGTGGTTTAGAATCGTTCTAACTAAATAGGTAACCCATAACTATATTGAAATAAATGATAACATAATATGTGCATCCATCTTATATGGTTATATATGTTAGCTAAGGCTAGTAAAGTAATGCAATTGACCCGACCAGAATAGAGTTCACCCAAAGAATGGCCGGGTTTAATAGAGCGTAAGATAGATAGATACCTTAGTGCTCGTGGAGGCTCCAACATGCGAGACCCGACGCTAGCAAAACTATGGGAGCAATGCAACCACCAAGTCATCTCCAAATCACCGACGGGCTCAATGGGTGGATGCGTTCTAGCCTTAGGTAAGGTGTGCGATGCATTATGTTTTAATGTGTCTTATAGATAAGTTAAATATAGATCCTAATAACCGGATAGAAATTGTTGTAACGATATGTATTATAGGGAAATAAGTTAAATAACAACGTAATGTGAGGTAGCATGTTAATTAATCCTTCGCAAGGATGCAATTCCTTCCAAGGATAGCTATATGACCGGGTCCTTATAAATATAAATAGAAAATAGAATTCAGATATACTTAAGTGCATCTTAGGGATATACTTCAAGGGTAATGCAGACCCAAGGAAGAGCATAAGAAGCACATCTAATTCTTGTGTATGATAATTAAAACCTTGTTTATGATACAATAGGTCTAAATCGTGGTTATTGTTTAAATAATCGCGATCTAAAAGTCGTTAAATATTGCAAAGCTTAGAGTAAATATAATTGTACCATCGGAAGTAATGTATCCGATACTATGATAATGTTCATAAATATTACCTTAGGGTAATTATGTTAATCACATGCATTAAAGGAGCCAAGTAAAAAAAATCGGCCTGCATGTCGATTTGTGTTTAGATTAGTTTCATGTGTAGTTAAGATTAATCCACGATGCAACCTATGCTTGGTATGGGTTGCATGCGTTGTTACCGATGATGAGACCACGACGGTGATCTCTAGGGGTGGTGTAATGTCAATGTAGGCATGACCGCTTTCCGCTTGGATGAGTGGAAGGTAGATTAGAAAGTCTACTGCTCCACTCGAAGTAGACGACCCTCAGAGAAAGGAGGTCATTGAGGAATGCATTGATAGGAAAAGCACCTCTAGCCCCATATATGCTTTGATAGGAGGAATCGCCTTCACGCCCCATATACGGAAGGACCTATCCTCCACACCGGGCAACTAGGGTGTAGGCATGAGCGGCATATAGGCATATAGGTACTGCCTCCACGGCCATAATGGAAGATTCACCCTTCCCACGGAGATTAGCCATGCATCCATGTAGATAGGTGGGTGGTCACCATATAACCAAAATTTTATTAATAATTAATAATAGGTAGTGTCGATGGGGCAGCCAATAGAGCGCTCTGGAGGGCAAGGAGGTCGAATTATTTAAGGGCTTGCAACACAAATTTTGTTATAATGTGTTGCAAGGGATGAAGAGTACCTTAGAAGTGTAAATTTTGTATGAAATTGATAAACTTTGATAAACTTAAATGTTGTATTAAGTAAGGTTAATAATTACTTTGCGTGGAGTAAGTTATGAAGTGATAAGTTAATTGGGTAATGAAATAGTACAGTAATGTCTTAAACATTACCTTAGAGCAATTCTAATAATTAAGATAAACTTAAATGTTGTATTAAGTAAGGTTAATAATTACTTTGCGTGGAGTAAGTTATGAAGTGATAAGTTAATTGGGTAATGAGTGTTGCAAGGAATGAAGAGTACCTTAAATAATAATTGTATATGAAAGTGTTAAATTGTGATAAACTAAATGTTGTGATAACGGAGACTAATAAGTATCTTATTTTAATAGAAGCTACGAATTGACAATTAGTTGATAATGTAATGGCGCAATAATGTTCTAAAAGTATTACCTTAAATGAAAGTGTTAAATTGTGATAAACTAAATGTTGTGATAACGGAGACTAATAAGTATCTTATTTTAATAGAAGCTACGAATTGACAATTAGTTGATAATGTAATGGCGCAATAATGTTCTAAAAGTAATGTGACGTTTCAAAGAAAAGATAATGGGCCCCGTGACGAGCAATCGTATTGCCTCCACGCCACGCCCACGCCTTACACCGACCGACGGTATGCCCAACGATAGCCAGTGGTAGCCCCTAGGGGGCAACTTGCAAGGAGTGTGCATTTATTAATGTGCACATCTACCCATGTGCACATTTATCTAGGTGCACATTTTCCCATGTGGACACTTTTATGCCAAGTGGGCTATACCTAAGCAATTAATGTGCACATTTACCAATATGCACATTAATGTGGGCACACCTTTCCATGTGGGCACATTTTGCCACCTAGCCATTAAAGGCAGTGGGCCCATTCCCAATTATCCCACATGCCTAAAGGGGATAATTGGAAACCCTAGCCACCCCTTGTCTATTTAGGGAGGGGAAACCCTAACTTGCCCATTTTTCGCTTCTAGGTTTTAGAGCTCGCTTTGGCTGCCTCAAGAGCTAAACTCGCCTCCTGCACTGCCCTCGAGAGAATAGCATCATTAGTTTCCCTTGATTCGAGCATTTCAGCCAGGATGGTCTAACTCGTGTCGAGGAGGAACTCAAGGATAGTATTTAGGCAATTTAATAGCTTAAACCATCTTTTAGTCATTGAATCAAAGAGGGTTTAGCCTATTAAATTGCCCATAGCAGCCCCTCTAGATCTCTAGATAGCAGACTCTAACTAAAGAACCTAACTCTATGATATAGATTAGATATAGTTCTTTAGTTCTTTATGTGATGTATATGGATGATGTATCTCTATGAACTCCTTTGTATTGGGAAGGGGGTAGAGACCTAAAGCTTGGTAGTAGATGCTCCTAGATTAGCCTCTCTAGCACACCATAGATTCGCCCTGGTACAAGAACCACACCTGGTTGTGGGTGAAGGCCGACCGGGCTAAGAAGGAGGTTCATGTTCGACTCTTGAACGATCCCTATGGTGTGTTAGTGCTACCGGGGATCATTGTGACTAGGTCTAATGGCTTGCCACCGAAAAGGTAAGGCATGGGCTCGACACCCGGGGGTGGGGTTCACCTTCCAGCTGGGTCTGGTTCAAGGGCAAAGGGCTCTAGTCACCTTGAGTCAAAGATGTAGATCTCTGGAGGGAGTGATCCCTACCGCCTCCATCGGGACCGGGAGATGCAACCCAAGAATAGCCCCTTTGGCTATGCACCCATGAAGCTACAAAACAGTCCCAACACTTTTCAGCCTACTCGCAAAGTGTGCATGTGAGGGGCGGATGGAGTGGACAACCCTAAACCATGTTCTTATGCCAGCCCAAATCCATTGCCATGAATTCGCCCCTCAGAATGACCTCTGAGACCCAAGCTTGTCACCATCCCCGTGGTCCGAGCCTTGGGTAGGATTCCCTATGTGATGTGCCGATCTTTTGTCTATGCAGATATGTGGAGGACCATCCTTCGTGATGGTCATATGATGTTGATGTATGTACCATCGACATGTATGTTTACGCTCAAGCAGCCTAGGTAGGCCCCGAGGGAGACAGGTAAAGGACCCTTCATTCTTCCCAATCGGAACTCTTCAAGGTTGCAAAAGGATAATGCGTGAGGGCCCTATATTAGCATGGAGTCGGTATGGGGATGAACTCGCTTGTATACCGGTGAATGCAACCGATATGAGTAGGGGACGCCACAAAGAGTTGAAGAGGATAATATTAGGAGTGTCAATGGTCTTTTGATCCATGGAAATTAGCAAAGAAAGTATTACCGCAAAATAGCCATTTAAAATCTTGTCACCCCAATCACTATAATGTTCTTTCCTCCTTTGCTTTAAAAAATTTGTCGAAGAGCTTCCACGACTATAAGATAAGATAAGATAAGACCCTTTTTCGACTCTCATTTTATATCGAATCTTGGGCTATATTCTCCATTGGAAGAATAGCCAAGAAGACTTTGATACCATTGTCACTAAGCCAAGCTTTTTGTAAATGAGTTCAAGGCGCTTCTAATTGATGATCGAAAGCCTTTATTATGTCAAGTTTAAGAAGGGACACTTTCTAACTACAGTCTTTGGCCCATCTAAGACCCAAAGCTGCAATGGTGACATCGTCGAGAATGTTTCTTCCTTTAAGGTAGTGCCCTTGAATTTTAAGAATGAAAGTGAATTATGTCAAGTTTAAGAAGGGACACTTTCTAACTACAGTCTTTGGCCCATCTAAGACCCAAAGCTGCAATGGTGACATCGTCGAGAATGTTTCTTCCTTTAAGGTAGTGCCCTTGAATTTTAAGAATGAAAGTGATGAAACAGGTGTTAATTCTGCTATCCCAATTTTTCCTAATCATTAATTTATTGGAAATCGTGGGAACATAACCACCACAGATATTCAACTAATTTTAAAGGATTTTGCAAGTAGCTCATCTGGTCCAGGGGATTTCCCATTCTTCATGTTATTCGCGACATTATACAATCCATCCAAGGTGAAAATCGAGGTGAGCCCATGTTTTGATCTTGGGTGACCCTGCTATCAATGGTAATAAAGTTATTATTAATAGCAGAATTAGCACCTATCTCAAAGTGATAGATTTCCTTCCCCTAACTTTTGAGCCACTGCTTTATGAGCCTAGCTGTAGTGATCTACCAATTCATCTAGCCAAAGAAGCCAATGGGCTTACTGGTTTGATCCAGAATATTTGAGAGAAAAGGGGAAAAATATTGGTGCATCAAGAGATTGGTGGTTATTTTGAAGTTCTTCTCTGGCTGCTGGGATGTTGTCCATAAAAATAACAATCTGCTGAGGCAGCTATAATAATGGAGAGTAACTCCGCCATGATCAAATTGTTAGAAGTGATCAGTTGGTCCAAGTTGTCACCCCCAGAGCTCGAGGGTTGAAGTTGAGATTCTTCATGAAACTATGAGTGACCATGTTTAAGTCTCTATCTATAACGATTTTGTCAACGCCACCAAGTTAGGGAAGATCGTTACTAATTTTATTCTAGAGATCAGTTCTTTCGTTTGGATTATTGTAGGCATAAACATTGACTAGAGCCCATCTCTAATCATGAAAATTAGCTGCCATCAGCAAGAGCTATCGTTAATCGTGAGCCGACATTTATTTTGAGATTTTTATTCCAACAAATGGCAATTCCTCCTTAATCGTTATTAAAAGGAGCACCAGTAAATCCATGCTATTACAAAGCATCCTAGCTAGACTAATAGCAAAGTCCTTGTCGTGCAGCTTATGCTCTTGGATTAATAAAGAATCAGGATCAAGGGAAGAGAGACTTACCTTTAGCCTGTCCTTTCTCACTAATCATTGATATTCTGGATATTCTAGGTTATTATTTTAATGTCACAAGTCATTGGGAAGAAAGATCTTTTTATAAGGAGGAAAATGCTCTCTTGGGCTTCTCCCCGATTGAGATGCATTCTTGTTTTACCATGAATGAGCTTCTCTTTGGAGTCCTTTTTTTTTTTTGCTTACAACCTCTTTCCAGTCCTCTTCGTCAGAATGTCCTCAATAATGATATTATCCCGATAACTGAGGATCCATTGGTTGTGTTTTGATTTCTTCGTTATGGCTAAAGACAATAACAACCAGATTATTAGGAGATCTGAGCTTTTTGGCTCATAATCATCAAGAGTTATAGGACAAACTGAAAGTTAAGAACAATAGGATGAGGATAGTTTAACACTGCTTAGAAGGATCATTCAAACCTTTATAGATGATAATTAAGAGATCTTTTTAAGGAACCGGCCTTTGATTCTCCTTTAAATATGGTCGATTTAGGGGACCCAAGTCTCTTCTACCCTCACTAGGGATAGCTTTTTTCCCTTCTCTTATCTCATTTTTCTTATTAACCTATGCCTTTCGAAGGGGGGTTTTGCTATAGCGGAGATCAAGGTCGAAAGTTTTGAGGTCAGAAATTTGACCATCTCAGCAGGAGTTGATAGGCTTAGAAATGCAGATGGATGGGAAATTAGTTTCAGAATGATGATGTCTAGAACTTGACCGAGGCTAATCCCTATTGCTTGGAGGTGGTTTTTCGTCCAAGGTCAGAAATTTGACCATCTCAGCAGGAGTCCAAGTAGTAATCGAGATGTTGGAGTGATCCTTGGGTTTGACATCATGAAACCTTCTCATAATGTAGATCTCATGCTTGAAAAGAGCGTTAATCTTCCTTTTGATAAGGTAATTGGCACATGATCTATCCATGCAAACAACCTGAAAAGTTTTGGATGGAGTGATCCTTGGGTTTGACATCATGAAACCTTCTCATAATGTAGATCTCATGCTTGAAAAGAGCGTTAATCTTCCTTTTGATAAGGTAATTGGCACATGATCTATCCATGCAAACAACCTGAAAAGTTTTGGAATCCAACTTGAGAATTTGAAGAAATGGGACAGTTATGGATCTTGGTGATCCAGAATTTAATTTCACTAGGGGCTGGGCAGGTGATGGAAAAATGCAAATGAGAAATTGTGGATAGCAGGATTATCTATAATAACAGAAAGGTCTAAGAAATTGTTACTAATGGGAGGTTTTCCTGTTGCTGTTGAAGAAACAAGCAGAATTAGTAGATATTCTCAAGATTTCAGAATAAGAAGGTTTACTTTTGATTTTGTCCACTTTTTCGAGGATAAGGACTTCCATAAGGACCTTTCTTTTTCTGTCAGAGTGCTGAATGTTGTTAAAAATTTCACCAACAATCGTGGTAAAATTGGGGTAGTTGCAGAGAGTAGCATCCTCAGGAATAAAAATACCATTCACATCAATATTCTTATATCCTTGAGAGCTGTGAAATTGTACTTCTTAAATTTGCAGCTTGCATTTCAAAACAAAAAAGATTTGTAGTGTTGCATACTCTAGACAAAAAACATAGTATGGATAGATAAAATAATAATGTTGAAGAATGGCAAATAAGAACCTGATTTTGCCAAAAACCAGTTTGCCCCTTTCTGAAGCACTGGATGAATACCAGAGATTATTAGAGATGGTAATCCGAGATGGTAATCCAAGAAGGTCAATGTAGAACCAATTTTTTTTTTGCTTAAAAACCTTTGGAGATGCTTGAAAGGAAAAGCAAATTTTGATTATGAGCCCAATATAACCCCACATTATGTGCTAGTATTGATTTGGTGTTCTTGGCATACACCTTGCAGTAGCAGCCCATGACTACCGGATGCTATAAGGCTGCCCCAAATGCCCATGAATTAACAAAAGAAGGTGGAAGAAACTCAAGAAAAAGAACAAAGTCAAAGAATGAACAAAACTGAATCATAATATATTGATGCTCCAAAAGGTGCCCTAAAACGTGAGCAAAACCCTAAATAATGAGGAGAAATGTTTTTCCTAAATAGTAGAACCCAACACTAAACCTAGTCAACATCTCAACTATTACAGATCTAGACAAAATTCTGGGTCTTAGATCTTGGGGTCCAATATGATACGTATATGTGGCATATGCCATTCATGCCTATGTTTAGCCCAGATGGCTAACAATCCACGTACCTTATAGCGTCGATAGCTGTTTTTATGGTGGCATGGCGGCATGAGAGTAAGATTGGCGCTTGAAGAGGCATGCATTAGAGCAAACAGAGCATGAAACAAACGTGTGAAATAATAAATGAACTATGGATATGTTAGGCCCTAGTATCCCCCAACATTGGCTAATAATGGGTGATGGTATCCCTTGACTATCCCACATGGCTTATATCAGATGCTGGTTTCCTAGAAGATGTCCTAAAGGCATGGGGCATGTCCCCAACATGAAAAGTGATTGTAGCACGCCCCATGTTGTGCGTAGAACAGGAGGCTATTACAGTCTCTTTGTCGTTCCTGTTCAAAATTTGCCTTCCTTAACTGAGCTATACTTCATTATTATTCTCAAAAAAATTGTCTGTATGGTGCTTTTTTGTGCAGGTCTTCTTCCTTGCTTATGCTTTGAGTATGCATTTTCGTGCTTTCCTTGATGCTAGCTTCTATATCTTGGAGCAAATCTTGCGCCAATTGGACTTTGAATAGGATCGTGCCATGTTGTTGGAGTTTAACATTGATAGCTTGGTAATGTATTCCTTCATACCTGGTCAAATGTAACTCCTTCATATAGCTGCATATTTTCGACTAAATCCTGGATATTATGCTTCTAGAGCATTGTTTCAAAGGAGTCTCTGGGGTGGAGGGTCCTGAAGAGCTTTGATTGTGTCTGGGCTCTCCAAGGTACAATGCGGCTAACATCTATCTTGCTCTCTGTGGGGAATCCCCTCTCAAAGCAATGGTGAGGTTGGGGGTCAATGGGCCAACTACTATCCAACTCTTGGTTAACTCCTGGAAATCCATTTGCTCCAGGAGAATTCCATTCTTCAGATGGACAACCCTTCAAAATGGCCTTCTTTCCAAAGAAACATTGTTCCATAGAGATATGACTGCAGATGATTTATGCCCTCTTGGTTGTCAAGCTAGCGAATCGACTCTGCATATCTTCTTCTGTTTGAAGGTCTTTGCATTTTGGTCTTGGGTGGCTCCTATACTTGGGCTCGACACTTGCCACCTTAGCGGGCCCACTGTCATCATTATGTTTGACCATTGCCCAATTACAGCTTCACTGGTGTCTATTGCTCCATGGGTTCTTTGGAAGCATCATTGTGAGGTGGTTGTTTGGGCGCAAGCTATCTGCCTTGATAAGGTAAAGAGTTATTTCAATATGGAAGTTGCCCTGATGGCCCTATCTCATCATAGAAAAATGGGCACTAGCTATAACAGAAGACTTGACATGATTGGAAGACTAGAAGGATTTTACAGTTACTTCAAATGCAACTGGTGCAACAAGATGGATAACGATACTCTACAAGTAAGGTAAATCTCACTTCTGGTGCTCTTGAGCCTGCTAGCCTCTCGGAAGCTGTGGAAGTAGACTGGCGTAATCCGTAGTACCCACCATGGTGGTGAAGAAGATGTCTCCTATAGTATCTACATGGCGCAATACACATTTCTGTGCTAGGATTGGTGCTCTGATACGTTGTTTTTACTCTTCCTATCTGTCCCATTCAGGGGATCCTCATACTTTCTCTATTAATAAAACTTTACTCTTACCCTAAATAAAAAAAAAGATCATATAAATATCGATCCTTAATCCCCTTGTCATTGGGTACGCACATCCTACCCTTGTAATAGATGTGTCCTCCATCTAGGTTATAGCGAATTGCTAGATTCTTTTGTGGTTGTAGCACTTTGAGCGTATCATGGATTTCCTTGATGGAATTGTCATTTGTAGCACTCTATTAATATATGGAATAAATGTGCATGGTGGGATCAACCTTGAAGCTTTGTTTTGAAACAATTATTCTGCATAGCATACAAGTAGCCCAATGCATGTTAGTCGTGAACTCCGCCCCAAGATACTTAAATGTTTGCATCACCTCTACTGGTTGCCCCTAGTAGGAAAATTGAGGTGACCTGGGCTGCCGTGAAGGAAACTACCAAACCTTTGTTCTTGGTCAAGTTGACCTGCACACCGACACTTTGACAAAAGCTATTTAGTGCATCTAGGTGCTATTGCAACTGACTAGTGTATAAGCGAAGAGAATGACATCTTCTGCACATGGCAATTGTCTAGAAGTCGTTTGATATTGACCGAGAATTATCTTCAACTGATCTAATCATTTCCTTGGAGAGACCAAGCATATGTAGGGGTCGAGAATTATCTTCAGCTGATCTAATCATCTCCTTCGAGAGCTCAAGCATCTGTAGGAGCCGCAAAACCGGGTTTCAATAAATCTTTTTTTTTTTCTTTTATCCGAGTCGTGGCTGATAACGGGATCGGTATTTCCACTTTCTATAACGGGTGTGTCGATTCGCCCGAATTAAGGGCAGCCCTAAACCCTAATCGTCTGGGAACGTAACAAAACACCTCTCTGGATTATTTTGAAGTGGTACGATTCAGAACTCTTGTGTTTGCTGGCTGAATGACATTCTAAGTTTAGGAGGGGTGCGAATGTAGTGTCAAATTCTTACGCTATTGGAGGACCCAGTCTTCGGATTCAGAGTTCATCAAGGATGAAGGCAGTTGCATTGCATTCCGAAGTAGGCTACAGATCAGTTTGCCGCGGATCAGAATAGAGGAAGTGTTATTTTAGGCTTGTGGCAATTGAAGGAGCCAGTTTGTCGGAACAAGTATTCATCAACAATGAATGCATCCAGACTTTGCTACATAGAACAGAACGTCAGCATGATGAATGCTGGTACTTCTAGAGCTGTTTACACGAAAATTGATATCACTGCCTTGTCAATGAAATGCAGAATAGAAAACAAATGGGAATACATGTTGCCCAAATTGTTGGAAATGAGCCACCAGAGGATATTGGGAGGGTCAGAAATCAAGCTATCGATCGCTACAAGGACTCACCTTATTTGCCTCAGCCTCGCCAGCACAAGTTGCCTGGATTGCCAAGTTTAAATGTCCGCCCTTCTCGTGATCCCAAGCTTGGAGAACGTAGCAGGGTTGTTAATCTGGAAAGGGAGGCCTTGTTGGATGAAATTTCACATATGAAGGCTGCAATAAACGGAATGTCTAAACAACTCTTTTCAGAAGAATCTTATCAATCCATCTTGGAGTCTGAAAACAGGTAGATGTTTACTTTTTATTTGTACGATAATTCTAGACTGCTAACAACAATGTTTTCTAATTTATCAGAAAATTGATTCAGCAATTGGAAGACTTGGAGGCCATGACGCGCAAAGGCCCTTCATGTATGATAAAAGAGTTGATGCAAGGTATTATAGCTTATTGCATGGCGTCACATCTTTTCTTCTGTGTTACGCACATGATAATATGACTTCAATTCTTTATATAGGTGCTAGGACAAAACTAGAAGATTTACTTGCCAAATCTCAGGAACAACGTGCAGAGATCGTTGATCTGGCTAAAGACATGAGATTGACTTCAAATAGAGTAAGAACCTGATAAGATCCTTTATATTTTTGCACTTTCATACTTTAATGCCCTTGGAATCTAGGAAATTGAGGCAGAAAGGGGTGTGCTTATGCAAGAAGTGATAAGATTACAAGAAGTAAGTCGGAGACAACGAGATGAATTGGGTGTTATGAAGAACAGAATTAAAATGATACCTCTCTGGAAAGAAAGGTCATTAAAACTGGAGATGATGAATGCAAAGCTTCAAGAACATTTACTGGTAAGGTTTCTTCTCGATTTGTTCTTATATCAAATGTCAATGCTATGTAGGTGCTAACCAAATCCCATTGGCATGGCTGACTTTGTTATTGGAGAAGACCCATGTTGTGACTTGTTTTGCTGCAAATGATTAATCAATTAAGCTGATATATTTGTAGGTTTCCCAAAGAGATGCGACAAAGTTGCATAATGATATTGGTACTTATCGACAAGTTGCAAAGGAACATGCCTTACCCATATATTTTGATATGTTTTGCTGCAAATGATTAATCAATTAAGCTGATATATTTGTAGGTTTCCCAAAGAGATGCGACAAAGTTGCATAATGATATTGGTACTTATCGACAAGTTGCAAAGGAACATGCCATTCAGGCTAGGCAAGAAGCAAAGAGATGGAAGATGCTTCAAGATTCTTTTTTGGATATGAGAAATCAGGTAGAACGAACTTCGGTGGATCGACAAGCTCTTTTGGACAAAATTAGAAACCTAGAAGAACAATCCAGGAAAATAAGGAAGGATCTAAAGGAGGCAAAAGCATGTGAGGATATGCTTCTTGTAAGGAAACAGGAGCAGCCTAAGGCATCCAAGAAGCAAAGCGCGCCCAAGGCACCTGGTGCTGCTTGTTCTCCTTCTTCACCATCACCACCTCCACCATCACCATCACCTCCTCCACCTCCGCGATCGCCATCACCTCCTCCACCTCCACCTCCAGCTCCAGTACCAGCACAACCTGCATTGCCTGAGCCAACATCAGAGCCTAAACAAGTAGTTGCCCAGGAGCCAAAGACACCAGAAGTTGTGAAGAAGAGTGGGTGTTGTTAATAAGCTATAAAATGTCTCTCCTGTTTCTTCTTACTCCATTTTTCAAAGGGCACGTTTTGGCTCTTTCCAGGTACAAACCTTCCATAAAGTAGCGCTTCCGTTTCTCCCCCAATCACGAAGAAAAAACAAAATGAAGTCAAACTAGTAAACGTGTGCCCGGCATTGCCGGGCTAATGTCCTGGCATGTGTGCAACAGCAACTTCAACAGTACATGTTGATATTGGCAAGAATCGACAATATTTGTTTTTGTAATTATTTTTGTTATTGAAATTGTCTAATGACAGTATGATCAATGTATCAACTTTGTGTTATGGATCTCAGAATTGAAAACAGTGTTTAGAATTGAAAACAGTGTTTAATATGAAATGTGAGGGGTTTAAATCTACCTCTAAAACACGAAAATTTAGAATGACGGATCCAAAACTTATGCTCAAAATGTCACCTTTAGAAGTAGTTAAGTACATAAAAAAACATAGATACAGAAATGCAAAACACAAAATTTTTATCCTGGTTTATTGGTGTACTGGAACTCTAAATATGCATCTCCAAACACCACTAAGGGCCTAATGTTGTATCTTGTTAGATGCTTCTGTGATGTTTTTACTTCTCTGACAGATAACATCTTAGCCGAGATAAAAGTGAAATGCATGGGCGAGTCATTGATTCGAACTGCCCACAATGTTTCACGACTGTAGGCTCGTATAATGAAATCATATACCTCAGGACGAAACGACATGCCCCCAAATTAAGCAAGACAAAAAGAAAAAATAGTAGAAGAAGTCAATGAGAACTAAAAGAAATTGGAAGTAGAGATTTTTAAGTATAAGTATATTAGACTTGCACTTAGAGTTCTTTAGATACAGTATTTATTATATATCTTGATCTATCGACATCTGTGGAAGCATCTTGCAAGCATCTCCATCCTTCGATGAATAAGTACCTTTATACCTTGGATTCCTTGAGTTCCCGAGAATGCCACATAGAGTTGTCTGTGACTGAATACTAAATTTAGCAAATACAAACCAACCGTTTTCATTATTTGGCTCTGGGACTTGTTTATTGTCATACAAAAGCTAGACGCAGCGAAAATTGTCATAGTAAACATGTGCCCAATGTTGCCGCGCTAAGTAAGTCTTTGTGTTTTTACCTCCCATTATTCTGTTAAATCATATGCAATGCCGAATGTCATTACAACAACTTGGGCTAGGATGGATGTGATTTGTGTTACTAAATGTTTCTTTGTTGGAACTATCGACAAATAATACCTCATTGTATTAAATTAGGCATTCAAGGATTGTTTTTGAAAGAGGGCTCAGTGAATGTGGCAAGCAAACCTTAAGTAGAACACATGAGACATCCATATTTTATGGTCAATTTGCGACGCTTAGAAGTAGTTAAGTACATGAAACATGTTTGAAGGCCCCTAAATTTGATTGATCATACAATAATATCATAGAGTTAATAACATAACCCCGAACCCGAACCACCAACTCCTAAAACATGTATTAATGATCTCCACACGCATGCACGATAAGTTGGAATAACACATGCAATGGCTATCAACATTGGAAGATATTACAATATCTTTGAATTGTTGCAATATTTCCATGCATAAGAGTGCATATGGTGTGATGGAGATAAAATTGACAAACAAAACCAAACATACCCGTCCCATCTAGTTATTATGAACAAACTTTATAGTTCATTTTTAAGATTGAGATTTTTCACATTACTAAATATTATAAATATGAAAAATCTTATAATTTATTTTCAAGATAGAGCATTTACTCTAGAAAATAATTATGATGCATGCATATTTAGGAAGTTAAAATCCTCAGTTGTCCATAGCATGATACAATCCAACTATTCTAAGACTTAAGAATGTTTACAATCAAGAATTCGTAAAAGTTGTTGGATCATTCAAACAAAACAAATAAATCGCAAAAAATTTACCGGTAATGCCTCAAAAACGATTGGTGACAATAGCAAAAATCAATGATGAGAGGACTTAATCAATGTATTGAAAAGGTCAGATGTTCAAACTCATACATCTTTTGTGGTCAAGATTTTCAGTTGGAAGATTTTGTCCATCCATTTGATTTAGTAATAAAGGATATTCCATTACATTTCAATGATGAGAGGACTTAATCAATGTATTGAAAAGGTCAGATGTTCAAACTCATACATCTTTTGTGGTATAAGCAGGAGATTGGTACATCAAGAGAATTCATCCTGAAATAACTTACAATACCATAACACTCTTGGGCTTTACCACTTGTCCAGAATCATGGTATCATTCATTTGAGATTATTAAAATCTTCAGTTTACCTTTTATTCATTCTTTACCTTCCATGCAACTCGGTAACTTCTTGTCAGTTTGTGGCATACATTGTACAGCTCTACCCAAATGTTAAGCATGATCTTTCCTAAGGAATTGTCTAGAGCAAAATGTACTACAAAATAACTACATAAATATAAAAGTGAAGATATACAAAATGTACTACAACATAACTACATAAATCCCTAAAACATTCTATTACTTAGATCTAGTGATCGCAATAGGTTGAAGAAAAGAAGAAAGAGCTCAGAATATCGGACGTTTTAGAATATCGGACGTTTTATTTAGATCTGGACATAGCCTGCACATGTTTTACATATAGTTAACAATTTGCAAAGAGAACCATGTAATTAAACATAGCATAGTACAAAAAAGCAAGCTAACATCCAGAGCTCAGACGAATGAGGAAGGGCAGATGTATTAGCATGGCAAGAAACCTAAGTAATGTACTCCATCTTTTAACACCAATAACAAATCCAGATCATGTGTATTTCAGGCTAACTCCCCTTTCCAACTCCATTACATGCATTTATGAGAATCCCTGATAATAGTTTTTGTTAAAACACCACAACTTAACACATAAAGCAGTTTTCACGTTAATATCTAGCATGTCCAAAGGCATTCATATTCGATAAAGAAAAAGAACATTATACCTCACACTCATTCCAGTGAAAATGCCTTTGCAAAGCTCCAGTATATAAAATAGACCCACCCTATCAAACAGAGATGCATAGAAATCACAGCTGCAATTTTCAGATAAAATACCGCTGCAAGGCAATTGATGTCCATTTGATATGTACCGCATTATGGATCTATGGAAAATCAACCAGCAAGATATTTCTTCACTAATGCTTAAAGGTCGTATCTTTACACCCATACTTAATTACCTCTGCAGAAAAAAATAGAGTCAAATCTTAAAGAAAATGGCTGTTAAACATCACAAATACATAAGAGGCAAATCATAATGGCAACACATAATAGAAACATAAGTAGAAACAGAATGCAATGCAATGCACCTTGAGCCGTGCCAGAAACCGAAATAGATTCTTGCAGCCCAAATTAGAGCACGTACATGTTTCCAAATGAAGATGGAATAGATTATCTTATGTTTTAATATTGCAGCAGATGCTAGACTTGAGTAAGGTAGAGAGAGTAAGTGCACCCTGCCCTTACTGCAGCTCTTGAAATTACAAACAATGAAACAAATAACTTCAAAATATTCTAATGCCTGATAAAGAAAGAGCATATACGACTGCAATATAGCGTCAACCAGCACTCACTCTGATGATTGATATAAAAGACTGAGAATATGAATGTTACCTCTACCATGTGCCATAGTTATTGTGTCATGTAGTCTTGAAAGCTTGCTCTAACTCACTTCTGAAATATGCGCATCAAACTACAGCATAAGAGTAGGCTCTGGTTCACGAAAATAATATAAGAATCTAAGTCTAATCATCCTAACATTTTGGAGCCTACCTGATTTAATGATATTACATTACAGTACAAATATATACCCAGAAAGGAACTGATAGAAGATATAACCACTAAAATTGTAAAAAGAAACTTCTTGCCCGGATTTTCCAGTTTGCTGAGCAAACTTGAGAATATCATGGTCGATTTTTCATGGAGAATAAAATAAGAGAGAAGAGTAAAACATCAAACAGACACCCAAGAGGTTAAAGAGCTGATTGCACAGCTGGGTCAGTACTCGATTCTATGCTTGGATTTTTCAATCATGCAGGATCCCCATAGCCGGTTAAGCCCAAAAAAGGAAATGAAACATTGTATCTTAATCTTCCTTTGCCTCCCTTGTAATCCGAAATCACCTACATGTAAAGCAATGCTCATCTATAGACCAAAAGAAAGAAGTGAAAATCAAAAACTCAGAGTTATACCTTGGTACAAAAAAGCCACTGCTCTCATGCATATGACGTTTTAAAAAAGGCATTAATCCGTTCAAACTTAATGTCAAATCCATGTATTGGCCTCTGTTAACAATAAGAACCCTATCTGACTAAGAGAACCGTAGACAAGTCACTCTTTGATTTAGTTTATAAGGTCTTCCAGACTTTCAGTTCATGTCCAAAGCTCAATTTAAATGGACAAATTTTAGCGAAAAGAGCAAAGACTCAAAAACATGAAAGCTGTATGCATAATACCGGACCAGTGGGAGGTGAATCATGTGCCGCCATAGCTGAAATCTGGAGCTTCGTGTTCTTCATCGTCGCCATGAATAGAGCAACATTTGCCCCAGAGTCATTTGCTCAGATCTATCTATCCATTGCCCATTAAACATTCACCTCTTACAGCGATCTCTGCCGCATACAGAGCCTTATAGAAAAATAGAAAAATAGAAAATGCAAAGGGCTGAGCAGAGATACGAAAAATAGAAATCATGCATGCTTCTTATGTGTGAAGCAAGTTCTGGTAGCCAAAATGGATACTGGATTGTTCTGCGGCTGGGGATGTTCTTGCGAAAAACATAGTTCTTTGTAGCAAATTTTACCTGGACATTTTCGTAGCTGAATACTGATGGAGCTGGGGCAGAAAAAAAAAACAAACAGACCGGGTTTTTAATAGAGTAAGATAATAAGAAATGATAAGAAATATAGTAAGGCGGATTCACCTATGCTTGTGAAGATAAGCCCAGCCAAAATCGGCTTTCCAAATTCATGAAACTCTTACAAACCAATGTTGTCTTTCTTCCTGCTGGTTAAAAACTGCCAAATCGCTGAATGGAGACGTTTTCTTAAACCAAGCCACCAAGCATCATCAGCGAGACTACTCCCGCTCCATTTTTGGCATAATCATAGAGACTTCAAACCCTAAAACGCCACAAAGAAATGAAGCTGCAAATCCCAGAGCCCAAAACCAAATCCTATGCAAGAGCTGGGTTGAATCTTGCAAGCTTCCTCCCTTTCTTGCTGTTGAAACAAAGCGGCAGTAGGAGAGAAATTGGCGCGCATTTGAAGAGGTGGGAACGGGATTCAGCATCCAGTGTAACGGCTCATTACCCTCAGCCTACAGCCATAATTGCCCACCGCCATCGCCAGACCGCCAACGACCCAAAAGAGAAAATGTTGCCAGAAAAAGCGTTACATGGCCGGAAAAAGCGTAACATCCGGCGGCCAGAAAGGGGGACATCGGCATCAGCAAAAACCCCCAAAAACTTTTTAAGTAAGTAGATTTAACTTGCAGCTAAATGCTCACGGACATAGTTGTTATGAAATGTCATCTTTTAACGCTTCTAATTCAAGAGCTTCCAGCACTCATAGAATATTTGTGAAGTAATCTGCCAAATGCTCCAAAGAGCACGTTGATCAAGTCTACGACAAAAAAACAAATAGTTCCCATGTCCTTAACAACCTGGCCCTCAATTTTATTGCTGAGATTAGATCTCAGCCGTTGGTTGCAGTGGTGTTACCCACCAAAAACACATTAAAAAGCCCATAAACACCTAGTTTGTTATCCCAAATGGCCATAAACACTACCATGCTATGGAAACCACCTTAAAACCACCATAAAACTCTCGAGCTTAGTTTGTTAAGGTGGATAACACCCTAGAACTCCTACATCATTAACTTGTATAAAGCTATTAGGAAAATACATGAATGCTTCTTGTCAAATCCTACAATGGGAGGCCCACCACCTAGATTGGAAACAAAACTATCATACAAAAATGCCCCGTTGCATGCATTTTGTATTTGCAAACATGGATGAATACACCCTATCATATTTGAGTAGATGATGCAAGTGATGGTTAAAGAGCATCAAAGAAAGAGGAATACAATAGAACAACATAGATGACAAAAATAAAGTTCACTTGAATTGAAGTGAATGTATTGTCCATGGAGATCAAAAGATCTATAAGTATTTAGCCCATTACTATGAGGATTAGAATATCTATGTCCCAAAAAGTTTTTGAGGCTAAACCCTCAATAGTAATAAGCTTGTTAAGATCCTATATATGATCAATCCTTACAAAACATATGTCCCAGCCTCATGCTTTGGGCCATGCATATGAAAATCCACCAAAGTATAAGTATAATAGAAAAGGGATTATGTCTAATTTGTTAGAGTGAATCTAGCTACGGAGGACTTTGAACATGTTCTCCAGCAAGATAAGTGGTACATTGACATCTTCCACGTATGTCTCTTACAATTTCTACCATTCTCTATCTTTCTCAAGCTCTAGATGTACGCATTAGTACACTCCATGCAATACGGACTCCAAATCATAGTAAAACCACTTTATGTACATGATAATATAATGATGTCAAAATGGGCGAAAGATCCGAGCATTTTAAACACGTGACTCAACAAAATATTTCATATGACAGATTTAGATAAATTGGAGAAATTCTTGGGGGGTTTGAAGTGCATAGGGATAGAATGAACAAAAAGCTGAGATTGACTCAAGAAGAAAAGATTGAATATATGCTAGAAAGATACTCAACAAAATATTTCATATGACAGATTTAGATAAATTGGAGAAATTCTTGGGGGGTTTGAAGTGCATAGGGATAGAATGAACAAAAAGCTGAGATTGACTCAAGAAGAAAAGATTGAATATATGCTAGAAAGATTTAAAATGAAAGATTGCAAAACTTTAAAACTTTTGTGGTGCCAGGAAGCAAAATCTTTGAACTTATGTGCTTTAAAACTACAGAAGAAAGGGAAGAAATGAAAAATATTTCACATCGGTCTTTGGTTGGCTGTCTGGCACATGTGGCTAATTGCTCAATACCTGATATTGCATATTTTGTAAATATGCTTAGCAGATACCATACTGATCTAGGGATGGACTGCTGCAAAGGGAGTTCTTAGATATTTCAAAGGTACAATCAATTGTGGAATTACCTATTGCTCAAGGGATTTGAATTTGAGGGCATATTGTGATGCAGACTGGGGTGGAGAACTTGATCAAAGAAAATCCTATCTAGTATTTTTGAGATAGATAGATGGATGGATGGATGGATGGATGGATGGATGGATGGATAGATAGTATTTTAACATCATGCCACTAGGCAGCATCTAACTGGACATGTGATCGCGCACCACACTACATTGCTCAGTTGGGATTTTATTGTAGCAAATAAATAAGCAGTTGTTTGATATTATTTGAGTGTTAAAATGTTCTAATGATTTAAGTTGTACTCTAGCAAGTTGAACATTGAATATCTTGATTATCTCTATAGCTTAAATTTGTTAATTGTAGTTTTTGTGCCTCATCAAATTCAAAAATTGTCTTTGGGAATGTTGTAGAGTAGGATAAGGTCTTTCCAATAAAATTAAATTCATCTAATTTTTGGAGTTCAAATTCACACGTTATGCTCTTTTGAATTGGTTTTTTAGCATCTTCAAATATTGAGCCGTAATTTGAAATCATGGCCTACTTATATCTTCTTCTTTTGTCTATATCATCATTATCGCAAAGTTTTTCCCTTGAAACCCTTTCGATAGGGTCTTTAAATCCTAGTAGTAATGGTTGTATTAGACCATTGTATGGGTCTCATGGCCTCTTGGTCATCGTGGACGTTAAAAAATCTATTTTATTCTATCTCTATTTGATCAAGAATAAAAGAGTTATTGTTGTCCCATCTAAGTTGCTTGTTTTAGGGGCATTTTAGTCATTTCTACATTTTTGTTCCTCTAAAACTACTTTTAAACTTAGATCTATTTAAACAGCTTTAAAAATTTTTATTATCCTATATGTTTATATAAAATCATTAAAAGATGCTATTTAACGTTAACTTATAGATGAAAAGCTCAAGAGATAAGATAAGATAAATTTTTACGTCCACGGGAAGGGTCATTGAAAAACAAATTCTCATATAACTCATGTTAAAGAACTTTGAGAAATCATTAAAAGATGCTATTTAACGTTAACTTATAGATGAAAAGCTCAAGAGATAAGATAAGATAAATTTTTACGTCCACGGGAAGGGTCATTGAAAAACAAATTCTCATATAACTCATGTTAAAGAACTTTGAGAATCTTAGAAGTACTTGATAGAGATAGACGCTAAGTCCTTTTCACTCTATTCCAATTTTACACAAATTCCATGTAAGTGAGTTGGTAAAAAGAAATATTTGTGATAGAAACCTTTCACAGAATCTTAAAGAAATATTAGCCAGGTTCATATTTCCTCTCAATATTTTTGGCGCTCATGTTTAATGTTGAGAAACTTTGAGGGCATTAAAGAAAGAGGGGGCCATAATCATGAATCACAACGAACTTGGCCTCTGCATTAAATTTATTGTAGAGTAACCAGGTTCATATTTCCTCTCAATATTTTTGGCGCTCATGTTTAATGTTGAGAAACTTTGAGGGCATTAAAGAAAGAGGGGGCCATAATCAAAAGTATAATGTGTACTTGTTCAGGAGGGTGTCTATCTGCTATAAGGCTGTGTAATAGTTTACCTATAAATGGAAAATTCTTTATCCTGCAAAAAAAAAAAAAAAAAAAAAAGATGATAATGTGTAGTGTGATATTTATTATTGTTCATAGAGCTCTATAAATGTGCCTTGACATATGTTGACACGAGCATAAGAATAAATTGTAAAGTTTCATGTGAGAATTTGAATGAGACCATGTTTTTCTAGTTGATGATTGATATATGAAAATTAGACAAAAGAATATAGCATAGATCATGAAAACATTCCTGCACGTAGTGATGCTATAAAAGATCATTCTTATAATGTGTCTGTCAGAGAACTTCCTTTCATTTAGGTTTTGATGCATTAGAACTTAATAAAACACACACAATCATTAGATTTTGATACATGCGCAAAATCAACGTGGAAGTAACTTGCAGTTAGCTACTTCCCACATATGGACTCAAACTCTTACTATACATATCCATACGTGGATAGACTAGACCCATATGTCGATTTTTATATTGCAACAACATTTATCAGCTGACAAAGATCATTCTATCACATGCTTTGGGAGGCAGTTGCTCCAAATGTATAAATGGCCCAATTGACAGGTTTTAGCTGACATAGGACTCACTATAGTTTGAAATTGATGAGCCTATGCAACAACATTTATCAGCTGACAAAGATCATTCTATCACATGCTTTGGGAGGCAGTTGCTCCAAATGTATAATATTTGACTTGATTATTTGTGACGGTTTCTCATAGTGGCCATCCTCTGCCTCATATACTTGTTGACAGAAGAATCAGAGTGGAGAATCTGGTGTTGTAGTATGTCCTTGTACGTCATCTGATCAATAAGTGGGAACAAATAGCAAGGATAAGGAGGTGGATTCTAACCATCAACTCCCCTTTTTTTTATAGTTGATTAACAACCATTATTGATGCAATGTCAGCCCAGTATTAAAGCTGAGACTTATGCCCAACTACTGTTGGAGGAGTTCGATATGTTGTAGCTTTCCACTCTAGAGCAACAAAATGAAAAACTTGTCACAATGCTCTTAACAGTGCCAAAAAGATGCTTGGAAAGAGATGACGAGGGAAGACTTCAAATGCCTCCTACTTTCCTTACAATGAGCCGACTCCAACTCCTCCCCCCCCCGAAAAAAAAAAAAGAAAAGAAAAAAAGATTGCGCAAAGTGATTGTAACGTCACTTTTATTTATCAATTGTGGCATGTTAACTAGCTACACAAGAATGCAATTTCAACCAAAGTGGTTATTTTGTAAAGTAGCTGTTGTCAAGGACACTCGCCTCTTTACAAGGCATAAATGGTCCCTAACAACTAATGGCAATCTAAAAATTAAAGAAGGTTAAGTTGGACGAAGTTAATAAATGCTGAATAAAAAGGAGCTAAAATGTTCATCCAACTTTCACATACCTTCCGCCATAGGAAAATCAGTTGTTGCGGTAAGCATATTGCAAGATGAAAGGTCACTTCACAGCATCAAAAAGAGGTGGTCCACTACCATTACTCAACAGGCTATAATGCAAGGCATGATCAAAAGGGCACATGGGGTATTGAGTAAGATTAATGGGGTTCTCCTAAACAAACCGGCTGCCAAAAATTTTGGGAAGGCATAAGAGAAGTTTAAAGTCAATGAGACCAACAAAAGTATTATTAAAGAGATACAAAGGACTTTGTCACAACTTAGCAAGTGTGCAAAAAAAAATAATTGTAAAGGTTCCAATTGCATTTAAGTGCTATACTTTTCTCCTCTTGCCACAGCCTTAAAACAGATTCGTGTTGAACATGAGCAGAGCTTAATTAGGGTCACCGATTATGCAAACCCTTTGAGTTTTTAAAACTTAAGCTCGCATCAAAAAAGAGTTGGAGCTATGGTGCTGTGTAAAAAACCAGGGACTGGGGCGCGGGCAGCAAAATGGAAAAGAACAGGGATAGTTGGTTTGCGGGAATGCGGTTTAAAGGTTGTAGTCTGTACCATCCAAATAGAAAAGCTCAAGACTAATTTGTTATCATTAATTTTCTTTAAATGATCTGCATGATAGGTCCAAAATTATCTAGGCTTGAGCTTGTCTCAATTAACTGACTTGAAGAATTTATGGAAATTTGTAATAGGCACTTCCCCCTCATGTCATAGAGCTTCGGGGAAATGTCAGAACATTGATGCTTCTCGTAATAAGCTTGGTATGTTCAACAGTGAAGCCAATATTGGCATCTATAGCATCCAGTATCAAGTATCAGATAGATTAAAAATAAATTTATTTCAATCATTTTTCTTGAGGTTTACATTCATATTACATTTCTCACGGAGCTAATACTGTTTCTACTTGTTTATAGCCGAACTTCCACTGCAGATAGAAGTTTTAGTCAATCTTCAAAGACTGGTAAGACCAAAACCAATTTAATGCAGTGCAGTAACATGGTGAAAGCAAAAGGAATAGCTCCCTTTTTATTAGTCTCTTATTTTCCTTCATGAACATGGTTGTAGATACTTGCAGAGAATTGTTTGACGCGGGCTTCCTTCCACCTTGGGCAGGCTTCGATCCCTTAAAGTCCTTACACTCGATGGGGAACAGACTATCAGAGATCCCTGATGAAGGTCACTTTCTAGGCAAAAACAGATTTTGTATTCTGTTTGAATCAGTACATTTTTTCATTTGAAACCAAGTTGTGCTTGTAAGTCTAAGTTAAATGTTATCTTCATATCATCTGTATCCGAGGTTAGCTAAATAAGCCTTATTCATTATTTACTTATATATATGAATGTCTTCATATTCTTGCTTAAAGCTACTATTTCCAATTTATAACAGATTATGTAGCATGGAAACATTTGCTATGTGCAAATGCAGTTTTGTATCTTTCTTTTAAAGAAAAAATGGAAGCACGTTTGGTTTAAATGTCATAAATCACATTCAAACAATGTTCTTATTGCTACAGCTTGATGCAGGGATTGCTTGTCCCGGCTTGAGCAGTTGTTGTTGCAAAAACTCTCTTTCTGTTTTTACCATCTACTATTGGGAGCTTGCACAGTGTAAGTTAGTCTGTATTTTAAGCACCTGTAATGCATCGCTCCTGAGTTTTCTATTCACGAAACAGGTTATTTAACATGATGATTAACTTTTCTCTTCTTTTTAAAACCAGCTACGCTTCTTAATATCAGTGATAATCAAATAAAACATCTTCCTGCATCTTTGGGAAGCTGTGGGTCCCTTTGAAGAACTCGTTGCAAATGGTAAGCTTCATGCTTTTATTTTTCTTTTGTTGTGGAGCATGTTTGTAAAATTGTAGAGTGACAAATCATTGTTTCTAAAATAAAGTATTGCCAAGCTAGAAGCAGATAAGAAATGTCTGCTATGCAAAAATCGCAGAGCTCGTTCTTTTGATCTTTTGGGAACCTCAGTTCCATTCATAATCGTTTTTCAGCATAATGGAGGCAATTATCTGAGTACATATATAACTACTTTCTTTATAGGCAATTTGATAGAGGAGCTTCCTCAAGACCTGAGCAACTTAAGCAAACTGAAAACACTTGAATTATCTGAAAACAAAATTGTGCAGGTATGGATGCTACTTTATATCTTAAGAATGACGATGCTTGGTTATAATAAAATTGTTGTTCTTCAAGCAGCTTCCTGCATCACTTTTAACAGACCTTAAGGTGTTACAAACTTTATCTTTGCATGGGAATCCATTCACACTTGAACAACTTCAACAGGTATTGTAAAGCTGCAGTTTTTCTGCATTAAGTACACTCTGATTCCTGATATGTTTATGACGAATTTTAAGATGGATAACTATGAAGCGTATGAAGGGCGTCGGAGAAAAAAGTTTGACAAGCAAATAGATACAAATGTGATGACGAACTCACGATTATTTGATGAAGGCATTGATAGAAAATAGTTTGGTTGAATGCAAGTTGAGATTTATTTCATAAAGGTGTGATGATCATCATAAAACAGAACATCACTATACACACATCTGTGTGGGCATGATTCCAGTTTTCTGTGCTTCTGATTAAGTAAAAGAGCTCATGTCTCTGACTTTGGTTAACTATTACAGAGGTTGTATCAGGGCCAAGGTTGATTCTGTAAAACTTGTGTTCTGTACCCCCAGTGACTGCGCTGTTACAGTGACTGCAGCACCCTGCATATCCAATAGTAAAAGAACAAAGGCTTGCTTTGTAAAAAAATGTTTTCTCAAACATGGATATTTTTCAAATTTCAGTGACCAAGATCAGGGAATGCATGAGGTCATTAGCCATTTACAAGTTGCTATAAGACCTAAAGTTCTATGCCATATATGAACCTTGATTAGAGGGTTAAACAAGTTGTTATTATAGAATGTTCCTGGCACCTTCTAAGCAAGCAACATAAAAAAGTTTGTCTATCTATGCTGCTTCTTAGTTTCTATATAGGACCTCACATTCTATCATTTGTGGATAAAGCATTGCGCATTTTTTATGGCCATTCAAAGTTCTGGGATATTCAATGCACAGATTGGTCCATTAAAGTTATGAGCTTTTGGCTGGCAACATATGTTTTGTGATATCTACATATGAAGAATGTTATTGTGGATCGATCATTTCCCATCAGTCGTCTCTCATTCAGCTGAAATTGGAGCATATATATACTTCCATTGGAGCATGTAAATATACTTCCATTTAGGCACACCCTGTCACCGTTAGGCAACTAACCTAAATATTTCTGATGTTGAATTGATTACAATTACTAGGACGCAAAAATCCTTACCCCTACATGCTTCCATTTGTGATAATGCTTTCGTTATATTGTTATCATGATCGTGAACAAAGGCAAACTAATAGAGCAAATGAAGGGATTCGATGTGTGAACGAATATATGATGTTTATCTTACAATGCCTTTGTTTCCATTTGCGATTGACCTTCGTTTTGACACATGGTATCTTTTTCATATGCCTTGCCCTTACATGCTTCCATTTGTGGTAATGCCTTCACTACACTGTTGTCATGATCGTGAACCAAGGCAAGGACTAGAACGATTCAATATCTGTGAAAGAATGTGTGATGTTATCTTACAATGTTTTTGATTAAGAGTGGGCTAATTTGGAATTAATGTGGATATTATTGTCTGCTTATTAGGATTAAAGATTAAAGACCTTTTTTTACCAAGAGTGGAATTAATGTGAATATTATCTCAACTATAGCAGATCTTAGAACAACAAACCTAACAGTCCCAGAGCAACATTGAGTGAAACAGGGTGCCCTTTGTTCTCCCACCTTTGGACTTTATATTGATGAACTTGAGGGGTGGCTTTGCAATGCATGGGAGGAGTTGAGTCAATGTTGGTAGATATCTCATCAATGTGTTTTACTTTTTGTGAATGATATAGTTTTGATTTCTAGAACTGGTCACGGTCTCCAACATCATTTGGATACCTTGAGGATTTTGCGATAAAAAAGGTATGGCTATCAATCACAAAAATCTAAAGTCATGATAGTTGGCACAAAAAAACTTTTCGATTCACCATTGGGAATGTGAGTTAGAAACAAAGGCATAGTTATAAATACCTTTGGAATAGAGGTGGCAAGTAATTATTCATGGAAGTCGGAAAAATGAAAACTCCGGGTGGGCTTAGAACCCTTTATGGTATGTTCCATACTTGTCGTGGTGAATAACTTTGGCATTGGAATCCTCGTGAGATTACTTTATGACACCTCAAGCTAAGGCTGCTTTATATGGTCAGTGGTCGCCTTTGGGCCCCCGACTTGATCAACAAAGCTCGGACAAGATTGAAAAGGTGCGTAAACGATTTCTCATGGAAGAGCTTTGAACTAAAAATGCAACTCCATAATCGCATTATGCTTTGCTAAAAACCGGATTGATTCCCCTTGAAACTGAAGCTTTTATGTCGCACTATTACATATGTAACGGGTGAAATTGCTCCCTTCGGATTCTCTCCCTTTCCAGTGAATCAAAGAATCCAGCACGAGGGATGGTTCTCTCAAGTGATTCAATGGGCGTAAAAGTGGGTGTAGATGATTCCGCTTTGGCCGAGTCAACCAAACTAAAAGAGGTACGCATGCAAATACTTCCAAAAGTCTTGGGCAAATCGTGGGATCCAAATGATATTGCTGTGAATTTTTTTTTTATAAAGATGATATTAATAGTATGGCTGCATATGGAGCTATCTAATATTAAAGGTGAAAAATAGAATCTTGATTTTTCATTACTTAACTTGTTTCTCACTATGAGACATTGAGATGGGAAGATGGTATGGAACTCCCCGACATACAAGGTATTGCCCGAGATGTCTTGACCCTAAAATTGAGTCAGAGGTACATACTTTTTTGGAGTGTCCTGCCTATGAACATATAAGAGGTAAGTATAACATTTCAGGATTCACATTGTCAGAGCTTTTTAATACGCCTCCAAATCTCCTTAGTTCATATCTCAAGGATGTTTGGAAGGAACGAGTTACATAATGGAGTTGTTTGTTAATATGGAAATACTTGAAGCTGTGTGCCCTAGTTTGCCGCCTTTGTGGACTATATATTTCTTTAGACTATCTTCGCCATATGGACCGAGGGTCTTAAATGGCGTGATTAATATATTATTATTATTATTATATTATTATTATTATTATTATTATTATTATTATTATTATTATTATTATTATTATTATTATTATTATTATTATTATTATTATATTAATCATTATTTCTGCCAACACAACATTATATTAAGCAAGGTTTTATTGAATTTAAAAGATAGATAGATAGATAGATAGATAGATAGATAGATAGATAGATAGATAGATAGATAGATAGATAGATAGATAGATAGATAGATAGATAGATAGATAGATAGATAGATAGATAGATAGATAGATAGACAGATAGCATTTTTACGCCATGCCACATTGGCTGGCCCATGAGCTTCGAATTGAAATTTGGAGCACACAACATTTAGTTTAATCTATGAGAGCTTCGAATTCAAATTTGGAGCTTTAAATTTGCAGAGTTGATGATGTCTACAAATTCCTGGCTCAATGATGCACCCCACAAGGAAGCCATCTACATCATGCTTCACCGCTAATTCGCGCACAATTGGCGGCCGTGAATGTAACCTCCATAGATGATTCGAGTAGAGGAAGCGACTTGAGAATTGACGCTTTTACTAAGCCAACTACGTATTATATGTACCGCTGAGTTTGATGAGGGCTAGCAACTTTGCCAGCACTCAATAGCCCAAACGGTTCATAAGCTACAACCACATTCTTCCAATGCATCACATGCACTTTTATCGCTATAACCTTCAACTATTGAGCAATAATGCTCATTGTCCGGGATTATTTTCCCTCTGCTCAAGAGTTTCGCCAACACATGCAATAACTTTAAGACCTTTGGCCTAAAGCATAAGCCACTTTGTCGCTACAAACTCATTCTATTCTCCAAATAGAGCTC
Source organism: Isoetes taiwanensis (assembly GCA_021234155.1). Lineage (NCBI taxonomy): Eukaryota > Viridiplantae > Streptophyta > Lycopodiopsida > Isoetales > Isoetaceae > Isoetes > Isoetes taiwanensis. Next base: position 23,648,643 of record JAJEKV010000008.1, on the reverse strand, counting down.
CACCAACGTGGAGCCTTCTACTTGAGCTTGAACTAGCTCCTCCTCAGATTTATTGATCGTGGCACTAACATTAGTACTAAGACGCCCTGGGTCAGACTTGGATCAACCAAATACCACAAGTTTTCAAACCTTAACTTCCTCGGATACTTTGTTTCCATATTTGAAATCCACTTTCACCTTTAAACACTTCTACATCATTGAGCAAGTTAGCACCAAACCCGTTTTTGACATGGTTGATCGCTTTTTCACTTGGATCTATAGCTCGACGATACCAATGAGAAAAAAATAAGCTATAGAGATAAATTCAAATTGCCTATTCAAAGATAAATTGAATAGCTCAAACTAATGTTTCACCAACCTCCACATTATCTCAAGAAGGAGAGGCAAAGATTCAAAGTAGCTACGAGCCTTGATCCCGAGTGCCACCGCAGATTTCCAAATTGCCTCCGGCCGAAGAACTTTAGACATGCTATCGTGAGAACTAAAGACGATCCAAAATAACCCCTTTAGAGTTTTACCTTCCATGCTCTCAACAAACCTTGTCGCTTATACCTTGTCACAGATCCAATTTTGTTCTCATCGAATTTCTTCCTTAAAAATTATCATCGATGACACGCTACATTAATGGTATTTATGGTGGGCATCTAAAGTATGAGCATATGACATGGTGCATTTATGGTATTTATGGCGGCATCAAGCCCCGGAGACCGCTTGAAAAATAAACGAAAAAAAAAAGACAAAAATATGCTTTTGCCAGTTTTCCGTGATTTGGGGAAGTTGGATTCAGATCCAAATGGAGCATTCTCGCTTCCTCACCAAGCATCATGGGTCGCAGAACGAAGACTCCTACGGATGTGCTTTGCCGATGATTCCACCGGTGGTGCCAATTTTTTCGTTCTAGCATGGCACCGTTAAAATGTAGTTCACATTAGATATCGCCTAAAGTTTTGGGCTCGCTTTTTTAGCCAAAAGCGAAGACAATTTTTTGGTTGGATTTTGGATTCCAACCACTTCCTTTTCCATGTTGTCTTATAAATTGCGCAGAGGCTTTGCTTTGATGATTACATCTTACTTGCGTAATTCTATTGCTCTAGATTTGCCATTGCCATGATCCTATCAATAATGATTTGCACTTTGAGGTTATGTCAGATTTCGACCATTCTTCATGGAATATTTGTAATCAATTAGTTTTTATCTTTGCTAGATTTGCCATATTTACTTGACCTATTCCAATGGCCTTTGTGGATTTGCTGGTCAGACTAGCTTGCTATGGTCGCTCGCATTTGCCATGCCTCCAACAACCGGCACCGCTTAGATGCAACTCGACATTTTGCTTCTACGAACCCATCGGAGGCAACAAATCTACTCAGGCTTCCTTTGGGCGCCCATAGTTGCCCTTTGTTTTGTGAATGGCATATGCTTCATTGCCCCTAATTTTTGCCATTCTGCTGAAGAGAGAAGATTGAGGCGGGTAACAGATGCATTCGAAGTCGCCTTCTTCGCACTACAATGCCATAGCCGCCATGACCGTGATGATAGATGTTGGGGAATCCGAGATTGCGGGCCAGGCAAGCTTTATGCAGCAAGTCTAGGATCCAGCTTTATGAACCCATAGGGTATTCAATTTGACCCATTAAGTGTTATGTTAATTGTTTGGTGTAAAGCAATCGATATTATAAATAGTAATTGAATATGCCTTTCTAAGAAATGTAGGAAGAGTCGAGGAACTTGGTTTTCACATATAGCCGCTTCTTCGCTAACATAATTCATGAAAGACCAAAGTCAGTGTAGCACTCTCTTCACCTTTGTTGAATTGCTTTCTACATTATCTGCCATGGTTGAAAAGCTACAGTTGGAGAAAAGACATTTGACAAAAGACATTGCAAGAAGCAAGGATTGTCTTTATATATAGTGGATCAAGATTACCAATAAACCATTCGATGCTTTCATGTGTCGACCGGAAAATCATCACTATTATCCGTTTCTTCCAAGGATTTGTCTCCGCTTGATGTAGAAATGTGAGACTATAGCTCTATGAAGTCTAGAGTTAAGAGATATTTTTTGCTAGTTCTTCAATTTACTATTTATTCGCATGCATGCCCTACTCTATAATACTATTGTATGTAATAATTTTGGGAACTGATTTATTTACTATGTGGTACCATAGTTGTAACTAACTTTGTTATGCAAGATAACATGACCAAGTTTTGAAAGACATAGAAAGCTTAGATCATTTGGTAGCAAAGTAGGAGCAAGCCTTGAAATTAGTGTCTAGTGGAGCAAAATAATAACTTTAGGGTTTCATGGGATTGCGTATATTACTTTTGTAAATGTCAATAGCAAACAAACTTTAAAGAACTTACTTCCAAGTTATAGTTCCTACAAGTTTTTTAGTAATTGGACATTTTCATTTGTAGTTTGTTATTAAGTTATTGAATGTTATTGTGGGTTGCATTCTAGACTTATTGAAGGACAACGCACCATAAAAAGAACAATTGGGAAGGGCTTATGTATTCTCATTCTCAAAGAATAGAATAGATTCATAGTTGAGATTCTCAAGGTAAAAATTGAGTTAGTGGGACTTCTAATGGTTGTCGATTACAACACCCACGGAGCACGAGGCAATAGTGCGGGTTGAAGTCTTGTGTGTTCTTAGATTATACACATTTGTTCTCAGATGAATTGATACATGTTCACTACTGCATTTAATTTCATGTCAGAAATGAGTAGACAAAGGATGCGAAGACAGGGATAGAGGATATGAAACTAGAGGGGTTGGGAAAGAAAAATGTTTGTGGTGGACTTCTGCAATCTCAAGTAATGAAACCTCCTTGAAAAGAATAAAGGAATTGGATCATCACTTAGAAAATGCAGTATGAACACAAAATGTTTTGGAAATGTTTTTAGACAATGCCATATATAAGACATTGGAAATAAGTATAAAACAAACTCTTCGATGTAAAAAGATGTATTTGGCAATAGTATTTATTTTTTGTATTACATGTTTATCATTATTCTGGAAAATATGGAAACTTCCAAGCTTAGATTCATCTAGTTCAATCAATTTTGCAGGTTCATAACTGTGATCGTTTTGGCTTAATATCAAACCTTATTTAAGAAGAGTTGGACAAAAGAAATGTTCTTGTATTCCTAATTTACTTTGGCCTTTTTATTTCTATACACGATTTAGAGCCTATGCCTCAGGCACCCCTACTGGCTCACATAGAAGACCCCTGCTTCCTTTAAAAAAAAAAAAAACAATTATAGAATAGATTTTTTAGCGTCCACGGAGACCGATTGGCCTATGGGACCCAAACAAGAAGAGAGCAGCAAGCGTATTACTGACAAGATTAAAAAACCCACGTGAAGGGTTTTCGAGGGAAAAACCTTAACAAAATTATAGAATCCGGCACTAAATAAAAACGATAACTAATGTTGTGCAATGCATAGTGTTGGACAGAAGGTATAATGGTACATGAAAGAACATATTCCTAGGATGAGTCCTATGACACAACCAAGTGGCCAACTCATGAATGTGAAAACAATGAAACACGTGGAAACATAGAAGCAGGAGTGACACGAGGCAAAGAGAACCAAAGAGAACCTAAGTGACCACCATCACCCAGAAACGTAAAAAAATATATTGAGAAAATGAAATCATGGACCTAAAGACACAAAATATCCGAGAAACCAAGAATAATGGTTTGAGCAAATGGGGTTAAAATTGAGATTAATGAAACAATGGCATGGATGGACCAATTTAACAAACAAGTTCAAAGGAAGACTAAAAAACTAGAATACGGACATTTAAGCATCAAAGTGGGAGTAACTTAGAGCGAAGGACAAGTAACATAAAAAAGATGAAGCATAGTAATAGGATGCAAAAGACACCGCAAGAAACAAATTTAGGAAAAGGAGCTAGAGGGACCATCATAGAACAAAAAGGCACTAAGGAAAACCCATCTATGTGAAGCTAAGTCACCCTGAAGCAAGGACTAAATGAATTATTGGGCTATCATATACAAAGAAGTCGAAAAGAACTTATGAGAAACCAAAAGCCGATAACAATGGTTTAATGAAGTCAACTGGTACAAAATGGGGAACTAACCCGTTTAAAGGACCAAAATGGGACATATAGGACCAACTACATTAACTGCACAACTGGAACTGAGCGAGAAATCTGAGTAAGGACCAACCATAGAGTATCAGAAATAGAAGAGCAAAACGAAATCCAAATTTCACAAAAGTTGCTCGAGAAAGGTCGGAGGTAAATGCACATAAAGATGTAGGATGACTTTAAAACAACAAAGTCCATTTTAACAATATACATGAGATCCCAAGCGCAAAACAAAGGATCAAATGAAACAAATGAGCTATAAAAAAACCAGTTCTAAGAATGGATCTAATGCCCGCACATACCCAAAGAAGAAGAATGCATCAGATGAAATCATATAGACACATGTAGAATCCTAAGGAACAACAAACAACCATGCAAAGATAAGCTTAGATCTACCAAATGCATATGACCAAAATATGCATCACACATACTGCGTAGAGTATCGAAGACCAAGGGAACTACATGAATAAAACTCTATAGAAATCTCAAGGATAGACGAGATGACAATATTTAACGTGCACATCAACCCTCAATATACGTAAAACATCATCTACAAAAAGAGAGCAAAAAATGATGTCACAGAGAACCAAACCTCAAATAAGTGTCGGATATAAATGATGAATGAGACACCATACGATGACAATATTTAACGTGCACATCAACCCTCAATATACGTAAAACATCATCTACAAAAAGAGAGCAAAAAATGATGTCACAGAGAACCAAACCTCAAATAAGTGTCGGATATAAATGATGAATGAGACACCATACTGTGAAAGGGACCACAAATGAGAACACAATACAGAGATCTAGCACATGATTGCAAAGATGACTAATGAGAAATAAAAATACCAAACCTATAGTTGCAAGAGATGATAAAGTACCGTTTGTTCGATTGAGGAATTATGCGACTCATGAGGCAGCCTCGAGCCCATGTCAAACGGCAAAAAGAAAAAGGCAAATGTTCCGAGCGTGACAAAGAAAAAATGTCCAACTAGCAATAAACATCCAAGAATGAAAGATTACATATGTGAAATGTCCAATTAGCAATAAAAAACTTGCATCTAGACCACATCCAAGAATGAAAGATTACATATGTGCGATGGGGAACTCAAACTTGCCACCAATAGTTTAGAACCAAATATCCGAACCCACATAGCATATCCGAAAATGTGTTAAATTTGAGTGGTTTAAAAATGTTAAATGTCTATGAAGCTATTAAAAGGAATATCTAAAAAAATTGATACGGAGTCATAGTCCAGATCATAGCACGGGAGGGTCCACCTACGACCGGTTATGGGGGGCATGGCAAAATACGGCAAAGTTGTGGGAAGTACGGGCAAGGTTGTGATATCTAGGACGGGTCGGAGAACCATTATCGGAGAGATATCAAGGGGAATCAATGATCAAGCAAAAGGCCATAGATAATATCCATACGATAAGTCATATAATCTAATTAAAGGCAAGAAGATATTTTGAGAAAAGCGCAACCGCATTTTAAAAAGGCTAAAGTCGCAGAGATCTATAAATAGAACCTAAACTTCAGCTTGACATATCTCAGCAAACCGTGAGGTCTGGATTACGATCTTTACCTCGCTGGAAACCTAATTCTGAGTCTAGTTTTCGAATTGGGATGACATATATCCCAGTTCATCCGTGCATGTGGGAGTAATGGCCGAAAAGATGACAGGGGGTCACAAATTACGCCATAGCTTAATTTTCAATGTGATCCGCAATTGCTTTTTAGGATGTGTGGCTACGCGGAGTAGCTAGACTAGCCCCGAGGGCCAATAAGCCGATATTGTCTTTGCCCAATGGTCTACACCGAGTAGCCGATATTGTTTGCTCATGGTCTACACTTGAGTAGCCGACATAACAAGCCATCGAAAGGCTTGCATTGTCATAACCATGTGGGACCGTGTTGTGGTTAAACGTGCTCTTCAATGTATTTGTTTGAGATATATGATAATTGGATCTTGATCTTCAAATAAGATGTCGCTGTTCGCTTGTTTAGCTTTCCATAAACAATGAAGCTTATCAAGTGGTATCGAGCTTTGAAGTTTACCATTCTTTTGGGAATCTATGGGCTATGGAAACATCACTGGATTTGAATTCCTACTTTTGATTTGAATCAAAGAAGATGGAACTAGTGGTGGTATTATACTCTAAGGTCGCGACACACCAAGAATCTTGCAAGTTTGTGATGCAAGTACATTTGGGTTGAACTGGCCAAAAGTGTGTTGGGGTCAAGTATATGAGTGAATCTGGCTAATCCCTTGAGCGCGCCCAAGTAAAGAGGATAAAGAGGATTTGACGACCACGGGCCGGAAGTGAAGCCGGGCATCAAGAGCGCATAAAAGCTCTGCTGGCTGGGAAAATGCTCGAAGCATATGGGACCGAATTTGTTGAGAACGATTTCGATTATTGGGGAAACTTCTACGATCCTTTGGGAGATTATGGAATAAGTAAAAGCATCCCCGCTTTTGATTAGCGAGGAATGATCAGAGTGATCCGGAGAGGTCGGTTGGTCGGTATAAATAGTTGACTTTGAAGTCATCTTAACACTTGATCAGATTTTGCAGTGTTTGCTTAGTGTTGTTGTTGGGAAGGAACTTTACCATGACAAGCCGGCAAGGATATGGATGCTAAAAATTGGATGCGTAATCTCAAATTGTTTCCTGGGACGAATTTATGGGTAAAGTTCGAAGTTGATTTTCTTTATGCGAATAGAGAATAAGAATTTTGTTTCTTGTGTACCCATGGTGGATTGGTATCGCGGGAGATACCGTGATCGCGGAGATACAATCGGGCAGTGAATACGGAGGTACGAAAGATCCTAAAGCAATCAAGGACGCAGACAAGGATATATCAGATCGCTGAAGCACGCTTGGATATCCATAAATGCTTCTAGAGTTTTGCAGTGAATTGAAAGAATGGAAACGCTGAGATTCCAATGGGTATAAGGTAATCGTGGAAGTACAATAACTTATATAACCATTCTGAGTTCGCAGGTCTAGGAACTCCCTGTGTACGCTGAGCATGGGACAATCGCCTTGAGAAGGGATGGACCAAACCGAACGCATTCTGGACAATCGCGACGATCTCTTTTTGAGAAGGGATGGACCGATACGAGTCATAGTCCGTGATCATAGCATGAGGGAGTGGTCCACGCCGTGGTTATGGGGGCATGGCAAAATATGGCAAAGTTGTGGAACTATGACAAGGTTGTGATATCTAGATGGGGGTCGAGAACCATTGGTTGGAGAGATATCAAGGGGAATCAATGATCGCAAAAGGCCATAGATAATATCCATACGATAAGTCATATAATCTAATTAAAGGAGATAGAGAAAAGGCAACCGCGATGCCAAAAAGGCTAAAGTCGCAGAGAGATCTATAAATAGAACCTAAACTCAGTTTGACATATCATGCCCGGACACAACCATCTTTACCTCGCTGGAACCGCTCCTGAGTCTAGTTTTCGAATTGGGATGACACATATCCCAGTTCATCCGTATGAGGGAGTAATGGCCAAAAGGTGATTGTGGGGTCACAAATTACCGCCATAGTTTAATTTCACGCATCTCGCAATTGCTTTTGTGGATGTGTGGCTACTTGAGTAGCTAGATTCAGACCGAGGCCAATAAGCCGACATTGTTTTGCCCAATGGTCACGCCGAGTAGCCAGATATTGTTTGCTCGTATTCACGGAGTAGCAGCGATACTATTTATTGAGCTAGTTGTGATTGCCATAACCGTGTGTGGACCCCGCTGGTGGTTAAAACCGCCTTCAATGTATTTGTTTGAGATATATGATAATTGGATCTTGATCTTCAAATAAGATGTCAAGACCGCTTGTTTAGCTTTCCATAAACAATGGAAGCGATCAAAACCAACCATAATTATGAAACGGGAAATGGATTCAATAGTAAGAACCGAGATGTAAAGTGAATGAAGTGGACTCAGAGAATTCAAGAACAAAAAAAAGGAAAATTTTACCAAAATAACCCTAATTTTGATACATTCTTGTTTCACGCTTGGTTTCTTCCTTGCCTTTTGCTTTCCACAATTTGAATGTAAAATATGATGGATTTAAGAGTAGGCCAAAGAATTTGACTCAATCTTGACCTCCCGAATATCATGGAAGGAAGAAGCCCCACGCGGGCTCAAGCGTGGAATTAGAAGCAGGCAAATCTTGAAAATAATAGGTATACGCCTTTGTGGAGACCAATCATAACCAGTGGAAGGTTGCATGCATCGGCCAGCATGGTGGGACAGGATGCGAAATAAAGAAAATTCACTTGGCTCAGATATTTCAGGGAGGCATTGCTAAACTATGCAACAAGGAAGCTCGTGATCATGGATTTTATTGTAGCAAATAAATAAGCAGTTGTTTGATATTATTTGAGTGTTAAAATGTTCTAATGATTTAAGTTGTACTCTAGCAAGTTGAACATCAATATCTTGATTATCTCTATGCTTAAATTTGTTAATTGTAGTTTTTGTGGCCCTATCAAATTCAAAATTGTCTTTTGGGAATGTTGTAGAGCAGGGATACAGTCTTTCCAATAAAATTAAATTCACCAATTTTGGAGTTCAAATTACACGTTATGCTCTTTGAATTGGTTTTTTTAGACACAAATTCAAAACATTGTAATTTCAGATTCCAACTCCGCTTTTATTTTTTATGCTATCATTGAAAGGTCTCACTCTCATTTACACGCTTTGTGGAGGGCTGCCTTATACATACTGGGAGGTTCTTATGAGCATCTTCAAATATTGAGCCCCTCAAGAGTCATCATGGCCTACTTATATCTTCTTCTTTTGTCTATATCATCATTATCAAGAAAAGTTTTTCCCTTGAAAACCTTTCGAGGTTGTGGGTCTTTAAATCCTAGTAGTAATGGTTGTATTGACCATTGTATGTCCTATGGCCTCTTGGTCATCGTGGAATTTTTTAAAAATCTATTTTATTCTATTCTATCTGGATCAAGAATAAAAGAGTTATTGTTGTCCTATCTAAGTTCAAGCTTGCTTTTAGGGCATTTTTTTAGTCATTTCTACATTTTGGTTCCTCTAAAACTACTCTTTTAAACTTAGATCTATTTAAACAGCTTTAAAAATTTTTTATTATCCTATATGCTTATATAAAATCATTAAAAGATGCTATATTTAACGTTAACTTATAGATGAAAAGCTCAAGAGATAAGATAAGATAAATTTTTACGTACCACTGAAGGTCATTGAAAAACAAATTCTCATATAACTCATGTTAAAGAACTTTGAGAATCTTAGAAGTACTTGATAGATAGACGCTAAGTCCTTTTCTTACTCTATTCCAATTTTACACAAATTCCATGTAAGTGAGTTGGTAAAAGAAATATTTGTGATAAACCTTTCATTTAATCTTAAAGAAATATTAGAAACATTTGAATTGGTAGAGCTTGTGACATAGTGTCTCTTTTGCATTGTACGATTCTTATCTAAACACAAGGGAGTCGATTAGAGAAAAAATGTTCACAACGAACTTGGCCTCTGCATTAAATTTATTGTAGAGTAAATCCAGGTTCATATTTCCTCTCAATATTTTTGGCGCTCATGTTTAATGTTGGTGAAACTTTGAGGGCATTAAAGAAAAGGGGCCATAATCAAAAGTATAATGTACTTGTTAGGGAGGGTGTCTATCTCAAGCTATAAGGTCGCGGCAATAGTTTACCTATAAATGGAAAATTCTTTTATCCCTGCAAAAAAAAAAAAAAAAAAAGGATAATGTAGTGTGATATTTATTATTGTTCATAGAGCTCTATAAATGTGCCTTGGACATATGTTGACACGAGCATAAGAATAGTAAAGTTTCTTGCGTGAGAATTTGAATGAGACCATGTTTTCTAGTTGATGATTGATATATAGAAAATTAGACAAAAAGAATATAGCATAGATCATGAAAAACATCCCCGCACGTAGTGATGCTATAAAAGATCATTCTTATAATGTGGTCCAATAGGAGAACTTCCTTTCTATTTAGGTTTTGATGCATTAGAACTTAATAAAACACACACAATCATTAGATTTTGATACATGCGCAAAATCAACGTGGAAGTAACTTGCAGTTAGCTACTTCTACATATGGACTCAAACTCTTACTATACATATCCATACGTGGATAGATTAGGACCCATATGTCGATTTTATATGATAATATCATACTAGCAATACATGCAGCATGCATACATGTCATGTTGATTTGAGATTTTAATGCTTGTACTGCTATGGCCCAATTGACAGGTTTTTAGCTGACATAGGACTCTATAGTTTGAAATTGACGAGCCTTATGCAACAACATTTATCAGCTGACAAAGATCATTTCCTATCACATGCTTTGGGGAGGCAGTTGCTCCAAATGTATAATATTTGACTTGATTTTATTTGTGACGGTTTCTCATAGTGGCCATCCGGCCTCATATACTTGTGGACGGAAGAATCGAGTGGAGAATCCGTGTTGTAAGATGTCCTCAGACGCTATCCGACCAATAAGTGAGACAAATAGCAAGGATAAGGAGGTGGATTCTAACCATCAACTCCCTTTTTTATAGTTGATTAACAACCATTATTGATGCAATGTCAGCCCATGTTAAAGCCGAGACTTATGCCCACCACTCTTGGAGGAGAGTTCGATATGTTGTAGCTTTTCCACTCTGAAAGCAACAAATGAAAACTTGTCACAATGCTCTTAACAGTGCCAAAAGATGCTTGAAAGAGATGACGAGGAAGACTTCAAATGCCTCCCTACTTTCCTTACAAATGAGCCGACCTAACTCCTCCCCGAAAAAAAAAAAAAAGAAAAGAAAAAAGATTGGTAAAGTGTTATTGTAACGTCACTTTTTATTTATCAATTGTGGCATGTTAACTAGCTACACAAGAATGCAATTTCAACCAAAGTGGTTATTTTGTAAAGTAGCTGTTGTCATGACACTCGCCTCTTTACAAGGCATAAAATGGTCCCTAACAACTAATGAAAATCTAAAAATTAAAGAAGGTTAAGTTGACGAAGTTAATAAATGCTGAATAAAAGGAGCTTAAAATGTTCATCCAACTTCTCTTAAGCATACCTTCCGCCATAGGAAAATCAGTTGTTGCGGTAAGCATATTGCAAGATGAAAGGTCACTTCACAGCATCAAAAAGAGGGGTGGTCCACTACCATTACTCAACAGGCTATAATGCAAGGCATGATCAAAAGGGCACATGGGGTATTGAGTAAGATTAATGGGGTTCTCCTAAACAAACAGGCTACCAAAAAATTTTGGGAAGGCATAAGAAGTTTAAAGTCAATGAGACGAACAAAAGTATTATTAAAGAGATACAAAGGACTTTGTCACAACTTAGCAAGTGTGCAAAAAAAAATAATAATAAAGGTTCCAATTGCATTTAAGTGCTATACTTTTTCTCCTCTTGCCACAGCCTTAAACAGATTCGTGTTGAACATTGGCATGGATCTGTCATGGCTATACCGTGTTGCATTGATTATTCTCACCCAGTTCATTTCCTATCAGCGTCGCATTTTATTTTCAATACGCAACCGATAATATAAGAATCGGAATTAAGATCCTTGAGCTGCAGAGCTTTAATTGGTCACCGATTATGCAAACCCTTGAGTTTTCTAAAACTTAAGCTCGCATCAAAAGAGTTGGAGCTATGTGGTGCTGTGTAAAAACCAGGGACTGGGGCGCGGGCAGCAAAATGGAAAAAAGAACAGGGATAGTTGGTTTGCGGAATGCGGCTTAAAGGTTGTAGTCTGTACCATCCAAATAGAAAAGCTCAAGACTAATTTGTTATCATTAATTTCTTTAAATGATCTGCATGATAGGTCCAAAATTATCTAGGCTTGAGCTTGTCTCAATTAACTGACTTGAAGAATTTATGAAATTTGTAACAGGCACTTCCACCTCATGTCATAGAGAGCGGGGAAATGTCAGAACATTGGATGCTTCTCGTAATAAAGCTTGGTATGTTCAACAGTGAAGCCAATATTGGCATCTATAGCATCCAGTATCAAGTATCAGATAGATTAAAAATAAATTATTTCAATCATTTTTTGAGGTTTACATTCATATTACATTTCTCCGGAGCTAATACTGTTTTCTACTTGTTTATAGCCGAACTTCCACTGCAGATAGAAGTTTTAGTCAATCTTCAAAGACTGGTAAGACCAAAACCAATTTAATGCAGTGCAGTAACATGGTGAAAGCAAAGGGAATAACTCCCTTTTTATTAGTCTCTATTTTCCTTCATGAACATGGTTGTAGATACTTGCAGAGAATTGTTTGACGCTGCTTCCTTCCACCTTGGGCAGGCTTCATCCCTTAAAAGTCCTTACACTTTCGATGGGAACAGACTATCAGAGATCCCTGATGAAGGTCACTTTCTAGGCAAAAACAGATTTTGTATTCTGTTTGAATCAGTACATTTTTCATTTGAAACCAAGTTGTGCTTGTAAGTCTAATTTAAATTATCTTCTATATCATCTGTATAGGTTAGCGAAATAAGCCTTATTCATTATTTACTTATATATATGAATGTCTTCATATTCTTGCTTAAAGCTACTATTTCCAATTTATAAACAGATTATGCAGGGCATGGAAACATTTGCTATGTGCAAATGCAGTTTTTGTATCTTTCTTTTAAAGAAAAAATGGAAGCACGTTTGGTTTAAATGTCAAATCACATTCAAACAATGTTCTTATTGCTACAGCTTGATGCAGTGGGATTGCTTGTCCGGCTTGAGCAGTTTGTCTGTTGCAAAAACTCTCTTTCTGCTTTACCATCTACTATTGGGAGCTTGTACAGTGTAAGTTAGTCTGTATTTTAAGCACCTGTAATGCATCGTTCCTGAGTTTTCTATTCACGAAACAGGTTATTTAACATGATGATTAACTTTTTCTTCTTCTTTTTTAAAACCAGCTGGCGCTTCTTAATATCAGTGATAATCAAATAAAACATCTTCCTGCATCTTTGGGAAGCTGTGGGTCCCTTGAAGAACTCGTTGCAAATGGTAAGCTTCATGCTTTTATTTTTTCTTTTGTTGTGGAGCATGTTTGCAAATTGTAGAGTGACAAATCATTGTTTCTAAAATAAAAGTATTGCCAAGCTAGAAGCAGATAAGAAATGTCTGCCATGCAAAAAATCATAGCTCGTTCTTTTGATCTTTTGGGAACCTCAGTTCCATTCATAATCGATTTTTCAGCATAATGGAGGCAATTATCTGAGTACATATATAACTACTTTCTTTATAGGCAATTTGATAGAGGAGCTTCCTCAAGACCTGAGCAACTTAAGCAAACTGAAAACACTTGAATTATCTGAAAAACAAAATTGTGCAGGTATGGATGCTACTTTATATCTTAAGAATGACGATGCTTTGGTTATAATAAAATTGTTGTTCTTCAAGCAGCTTCCTGCATCACTTTTAACAGACCTTAAGGTGTTACAAACTTTATCTTTGCATGGGAATCCATTCACACTTGAACAACTTCAACAGGTATTGTAAAGCTGCAGTTTTCTGCATTAAGTACACTCTGATTCCTGATATGTTTATGACGAATTTTAAGATGGATAACTATGAAGCGTATGAAGGCGCCGGAGAAAAAGTTTGACAAGCAAATAGATACAAATGTGATGACGAACTCAATGATTATTTGATGAAGGCATTGATAGAAAATAGTTTGGTTGAATGTAAGTTGAGATTTATTTCATAAAGGTGTGATGATCATCATAAAACAGAACATCACTATACACACATCTGTGTGGGCATGATTCCAGTTTTCTGTGCTTCTGATTAAGTAAAAGAGCTCATGTCTCTGACTTTGGTTAACTATTACAGAGGTTGTATCAGGGCCAAGGTTGATTCTGTAAAACTTGTGTTCTGTACCCCCAGTGACTGCGCTGTTACAGTGACTGCAGCACCCTGCATATCCAATAGTAAAAAGAACAAAGGCTTGCTTTGTAAAAAAAAAATGTTTTTCTCAAACATGGATATTTTTCAAATTTCAGTGACCAAGATCAGGGAATGCATGAGGTCATTAGCCATTTACAAGTTGCTATAAGACCTAAAGTTCTATGCCATATATGAACCTTGATTAGAGGGTTAAACAAGTTGTTATTATAGAATGTTCCTGGCACCTTCTAAGCAAGCAACATAAAAAAGTTTGTCTATCTATGCTGCTTCTTAGTTTCTATATAGGACTAAAGTTCTATGCCATATATGAACCTTGATTAGAGGGTTAAACAAGTTGTTATTATAGAATGTTCCTGGCACCTTCTAAGCAAGCAACATAAAAAAGTTTGTCTATCTATGCTGCTTCTTAGTTTCTATATAGGACCTCACATTCTATCATTTGTGGATAAAGCATTTCCCATCAGTCGTCTCTCATTCAGCTGAAATTGGAGCATATATATACTTCCATTGGAGCATGTAAATATACTTCCATTTAGGCACACCCTTTTTGTGATATCTACATATGAAGAATGTTATTGTGGATCGATCATTTCCCATCAGTCGTCTCTCATTCAGCTGAAATTGGAGCATATATATACTTCCATTGGAGCATGTAAATATACTTCCATTTAGGCACACCCTGTCACCGTTAGGCAACTAACCTAAATATTTCTGATGTTGAATTGATTATGATGTTTATCTTACAATGCCTTTGTTTCCATTAGAGATTGACCTTCGTTTTGACACATGTTATCTTTTTCATATGCCTTGCCCTTACATGCTTCCATTTGTGGTAATGCCTTCACTACACTGTTGTCATGATCGTGAACCAAGGCAAGGACTAGAACGATTCAATATCTGTGAAAGAATGTGTGATGTTATCTTACAATGTTTTTGATTAAGAGTGGGCTAATTTGGAATTAATGTGGATATTATTGTCTGTACACTGTTGTCATGATCGTGAACCAAGGCAAGGACTAGAACGATTCAATATCTGTGAAAGAATGTGTGATGTTATCTTACAATGTTTTTGATTAAGAGTGGGCTAATTTGGAATTAATGTGGATATTATTAAAGATGAGATAAAGCAATTAAACAAGACAATTGGAGACTTAAAGCCTCTGACACAAGCCTCGAGTGCGGACAAATGAAGATCCATTTAAAAGCACCGAGCGGTCCGAGAACACCCATTGGAGTGAAACAAGGTGCCCTTGTTCTCCCCTCTCTTTGGACTTTATATTGATGAACTTGAGGGGTGGCTTGCACGTATGGGAGGAGTTGGAGTCAATGTTGGTAGATATCTCATACAGGTTTTACTTTTTGCGAATGATATAGTTTTGATTTCTAGAAGCTCGCTGCTTTGGTCTCCAACATCATTTGGATACTCTTGTGGATTTTGCGATAAAAAGGTGGGCGGCTATCAATGTTGCAAAATCTAAAGTCATGATAGTTGGCACAAAAAAAAAAACTTTTCGATTCACCATTGGGGAATGTGAGTTAAAAATTGCATAGTTATAAATACCTTGGAATAGAGGTGGCAAGTAATTATTCATGGAAGCCGGCGGTGAAAAATGCGCCGGGGTGGGCTTAGAACCCTTTATGGTATGTTCCATACTTGTCGTGTGAATAACTTGTGGCATTGGAAACTCGAGATTACTTTATGACACTCAAGTTAAGGCGGTCGTTTTATATGTTCGTTTCAACTTTGGGCCCTGGACTTGATCAAAAAAAGCCGGACAAGATTGAAAAAGGTGCGTAAACGATTTCTCATGGAAGAGCTTGGAACTAAAATGCAAACTCCATCTTCGCATTATGCTTGCGAAACCGGATTGATTCCCCTTGAAACTGAAGCTTTATGCCGTACTATTACATATGTAAATCGGGTGAAATTGCTCCCTTCGGATCGTCTCCTTTCGGGCTATCTGACAATCCAAAATACGAGGATGGTTCTCTCAAGTGATTCAATGGGCGAAAAGTGGGGTGTAGATGATTGGCGAGTCAACCAAACTAAAAGAGGTAATGCATGCAAATACTTCCAAAAGTCTTGGGCAAATTGTGGGATCAAATGATATTCTTTGTGATTTTTTTTTTTTTTTATAAAGATGATATTAATAGTATGGCTGCATATGGAGCTATCTAATATTAGCAGGAAAAAATAGAATCTTGATTTTCTCGACTACGAACTTGCTCTCATCATCCGCACATTGAGACAGGGAAGATGGTATGGAACTCCTCGACATACAAGGTATTGCCCGAGATGTCTTGACCCTAAAATTGAGTCAGAGGTACATACTTTTTTGGAGTGTCCTGCCTATGAACATATAAGAGGTAAGTATAGCATTTCAGGATTCAAGATGGTATGGAACTCCTCGACATACAAGGTATTGCCCGAGATATCTTGACCCTAAAATTGAGTCAGAGGTACATACTTTTTTGGAGTGTCCTGCCTATGAACATATAAGAGGTAAGTATAGCATTTCAGGATTCACATTGTCAGAGCTTTTTAATACGCCTCCAAATCTCCTTAGTTCATATCTCAAGGATGTTTGGAAGGAACGAGCTGACATAATGGAGTTGTTTGTTAATATGGAAATACTTGAAGCTACAGGTGCCCTAGTTTAAGCGCCTTGTGGACTATATATTTCTTGTACTATCTTCGCCATATGGACCTGAGGGTCTTAAATGGCGTGATTAATATATTATTATTATTATTATATTATTATTATTATTATTATTATTATTATTATTATTATTATTATTATTATTATTATTATTATTATTATTATTATTATTATTATTATTATATTAATTGTCATTTCTTGCCAACACAACATTATATTAAGCAAGGTTTTATTGAATTTAAAAGATAGATAGATAGATAGATAGATAGATAGATAGATAGATAGATAGATAGATAGATAGATAGATAGATAGATAGATAGATAGATAGATAGATAGATAGATAGATAGATAGATAGATAGATAGATAGATAGATAGATAGTATTTTTACGTCATGCCACATTGGCAGCGTCCATGAGCTTCTGAATTGAAATTTGGAGCACACAACATTTAGTTTAATCTATGAGAGCTTCTGAATTCAAATTTGGAGCTTCAAATTTGCAGAGTTGATGATGTCTACAAATTCCGGCTTCAATGATGCACCCCCGACAAGGAAGCCATCTACATCATGCTTCACTGCTAATTTTGCACAATTGGCGGCCGTAACAGAACCTCCATAGATGATTCGAGTAGAGGAAGCGACTTGAGAATTGACGTTTTTACTAAGCCAACTACGTATTATTATATGTACCTGTTGAGTTTGATGAGGGCTACCAACTTTGCCAGTACCAATAGCCCAAACGGGTTCATAATGGCCTAAAGCATAAGCCACTTTGTCTGCTACAAACTCATTCTATTCTCCAAATAGAGCTCCACCAACTGTGGAGCCTTCTCTACTTGAGCTTGAACTAAAGAGTTTCGCCAACACTTGCAATAACTTTAAGACCTTGGCCTAAAGCATAAGCCACTTTGTCTGCTACAAACTCATTCTATTCTCCAAATAGAGCTCCACCAACTGTGGAGCCTTCTCTACTTGAGCTTGAACTAGCTCCTCCTGTATTTATTGATCGTGCACTAACATTAGTACTAAGACGTCTGGCTGTACTTGGATCAACCAAATACCACAAGTTTTCAAACTCCAGAACTTCCTGGATACTTTGTTTCCATATTTGAAATCCACTTTCACCTTTAAACACTTCTACATCATTGAGCAAGTTAGCACCAAACCTGTTTGACATGGTTAACTGCCTTCACTTGGATCTATAGCTCTGATACCAATGAGAAAAAATAAGCTATAGAGATAAATTCAAATTGCCTATTCAAAGATAAAATTGAATCGGAGAGCAATGCGATCCAAAAATAACCCCTTTTAGGCGCTTTACCGGTTCATGCGTTCTCAACAAACCTTGCCGCTTATACCTTCTTTGCGTATCAATTTTGTTCTCATCGAATTTCTTCCTTAAAATTATCATCGCATGACACGTTACATTAATGGCATTTATGGTGGGCATCTAAGTATGAGCATATGACATGGTGCATTTATGGCATTTATGGCGGGCATCAAGCCACGAGACCAGTTGAAAAATAAGCGAAAAATAAAAAAGACAAATATCGCTCGCTTTTGCCCGTTTTCCCGGTTGGGGAAGTTGGATCGAGATCAAGTGAACATTGCTCCTCCCCAAGCAACTGCTGCGGCCGAACGCGAACTTCGGCGGATCTTTGTTTGCGGATGATTCCTACCTGGACTGGTGCCAATTTTTTTTTCGTTCTAGCATGGCACTGTTAAAATGTAGTTCACATTAGATATCGCCTAAAGTTTTGGGCTCTGGCTTTTTAGCCAAAAGTTTAGCAATCTTTTTTGGTTGGATTTGTGATTCCAACCACTTCCTTTTCCATGTTGTCTTATAAATTGCAGAGGCTTTGCTTGATGATTACATCTTACTTGCAGAATTCTATTGCTCTAGATTTGCCATTGCCATCAGTCTATCAATAATGATTTGCAGCTTGAGGTTATGCTGTATTTCGACCATTCTTCGATTTATAAATTGCAGAGGCTTTGCTTGATGATTACATCTTACTTGCAGAATTCTATTGCTCTAGATTTGCCATTGCCATCAGTCTATCAATAATGATTTGCAGCTTGAGGTTATGCTGTATTTCGATGCCTCCAACAAGCGGCACCGGTTAGATGCAAGCCCGACATTTTGCTTCTCTGAATCTCGGAGGCAACAAATCTGACTCTGTGCTTCCTTCTTGCGCCATAGTTGCCCTTTTGTTTTGTGAATGGCATATGCTTCATTGCCCTAATTTTTTGCCATTCTGTTGAAGAGAAGATTGAGGCGGGTAACAGATGCATTCGAAGTCGCTCCTCTGCACCAATGCCATAGCTGCCCGCCATAGTTGCCCTTTTGTTTTGTGAATGGCATATGCTTCATTGCCCTAATTTTTTGCCATTCTGTTGAAGAGAAGATTGAGGCGGGTAACAGATGCATTCGAAGTCGCTCCTCTGCACCAATGCCATAGCTGCCATGACCGTATGATAGATGTTGGGGAATCCGAGATTGCCAGTTTGCAAGCAAGCTTTGCGAGCAAGTCTAGGATCCAGTTTTATGAACCCATAGGGTATTCAATTTGACCCATTAAGTGTTAAGTGTTAATTGTTTGGTGTAAAGCACTGATATTATAAATAGTAATTGAATATGCCTTTCTCGTAAATGTAGGAAGAGCTGAGGAACTTGGTTTTCACATATAGCTGCTTCTTCGCTAACATAATTCATGAAAGACCAAAGTCAGTGTAGCACTCTCTTCACCTTTGTTGAATTGCCTTCTACATTATCTGCCATGGTTGAAAAGCTACAGTTGGAGAAAAGACATTTGACAAAAGACATTGCAGTAAGCAAGGATTGTCTTTATATATAGTGGATCAAGATTACCAATAAACCATTCGATGCTTACAGGTCGATCTGGAAAATCATCACTATTATCTGTTCTTCCAAGGATTTGTCTGCTTGATGTAGAAATGTGAGACTATAGCTCTATGAAGTCTAGAGTTAAGAGATATTTTTGCTAGTTCTTCAATTTACTATTTATTCGCATGCATGCCCTACTCTATAATACTATTGTATGTAATACTCTTGGGAACTGATTTATTTACTATGTGGTACCATAGTTGTAACTAACTTTGTTATGCAAGATAACATGACCAAGTTTTGAAAGACATAGAAAGCTTAGATCATTTGGTAGCAAAGTAGGAGCAAGCCTTGAAATTAGTGTCTAGTGGAGCAAAATAATAACTTTAGGGTTTCATGGGATTGCGTATATTACTTTTGTAAATGTCAATAGCAAACAAACTTTAAAGAACTTACTTCAAGTTATAGTTCCTACAAGTTTTTAGCAATTTGGACATTTTCATTTGTAGTTTGTTATTAAGTTATTGAATGTTATTGCGGGTTGCATTCTAGACTTATTGAAGGACAACGCACCATAAAAGAACAATTGGGAAGGGCTTATGTATTCTCATTCTCAAAGAATAGAATAGATTCATAGTTGAGATTCTCAAGGGAAAAATTGAGTTAGTGGGACTTCTAATGGTTGTCGATTACAGCACCCACGGAGCACGAGGCAATAGTGCGGGTTGAAGTCCTGTGTGTTCTTAGATTATACACGTTTGTTCTCAGATGAATTGATACATGTTCACTACCAGACGAATTTCATGCTGTAAATGAGTAGACAAAGGATGCGAAGACAGGGATAGAGGATATGAAACTAGAGGGGTTGGGAAAGAAAAATGTTTGTGGTGGACTTCTGCAATCTCAAGTAATGAAACCTCCTTGAAAAGAATAAAGGAATTGGATCATCACTTAGAAAATGCAGTATGAACACAAAATGTTTTGGAAATGTTTCCAGACAATGCCATATATAAGACATTGGAAATAAGTATAAAACAAACTCTTCAGATGTAAAAGATGTATTTGGCAATAGTATTTATTTTTTGTATTACATGTTTATCATTATTCTGGAAAATATGGAAACTTCCAAGCTTAGATTCATCTAGTTCAATCAATTTTGCAGGTTCAGAACTGTGATCGTTTTGGCTTAATATCAAACCTTATTTAAGAAGAGTTGGACAAAAGAAATGTTCTTGTATTCCTAATTTACTTTGGCCTTTTTATTTCTATACACGTATTTAGAGCCTATGCCTTGTGCACCCCTACGGTTCACATAGAAGACCCCGGTTTCCTTAAAAAAAAAAAAACAATTATAGAATAGATTTTTTAGCGTCCACGGAGACCGATTGGCCTATGGGACCCAAACAAGAAGAGAGCAGCAAGCGTATTACTGACAAGATTAAAAAACCCACGCCCAGAAGGGTTTTCGAGGGAAAAACCTTAACAGTAATAAGTATGCTGGCACGCTGTAACAAAACGATAACTAATGTTGTGCAATGCATAGTGTTGGACAGAAGGTATAATGGTACATGAAAGAACATATTCCTAGGATGAGTCCTATGACACAACCAAGTGGCCAACTCATGAATGTGAAAACAATGAAACACGTGGAAACATAGAAGCAGGAGTGACACGAGGCAAAGAGAACCAAAGAGAACCTAAGTGACCACCATCACCCAGAAACGTAAAAAAATATATTGAGAAAATGAAATCATGGACATAAAGACACAAAATATCTGAGAAACCAAGAATAATGGTTTGAGCAAATGGGGTTAAAATTGAGATTAATGAAACAATGGCGGGCGGATGGACCAATTTAACAAACAAGTTCAAAGGAAGACGAAAAAACTAGAATACGGACATTTAAGCATCAAAGTGGAGTAACTTAGAGCGAAGGACAAGTAACATAAAAAGATGAAGCATAGTAATAGGATGCAAAAGACACCGCAAGAAACAGCTAGAACAGGAGCTAGAGGGACCATCATAGAACAAAAGGCACTAAGGAAAACCCATCTATGTGAAGCTAAGTCACCCTGAAGCAAGGACTAAATGAATTATTGGGCTATCATATACAAAGAAGTCGAAAGAACTTATGAGAAACCAAAAGCGGATAACAATGGTTTAATGAAGTCAACTGGGTACAAAATGGGGGAACTAACCAAGCGAAAGGACCAAAATGGGACATATAGGACCAACTACATTAACTGCACAACTGGAACTGAGCGAGAAATCTGAGTAAGGACCAACCATAGAGTATCAGAAATAGAAGAGCAAAACGAAATCCAAATTTCACAAAAGTTGCTCGAGAAAGGCTGGAGGTAAATGCACATAAAGATGTAGGATGACTTAAACAACAAAGTCCACGAACAATATACATGAGATTCCAAGCGTGCAACCAGTGATCAAATGAAACAAATGAGCTATAAAAAAACCAGTTCTAAGAATGGATCTAATGCCCGCACATACCCAAAGAAGAAGAATGCATCAGATGAAATCATATAGACACATGTAGAATCCTAAGGAACAACAAACAACCATGCAGTACAAGCGGTATCTACCAAATGCATATGACCAAAATATGCATCACACATACTGTGTAGAGTATCGAAGACCAAGGGAACTACATGAATAAAACTCTATAGAAATCTCAAGGATAGACGAGATGACAATATTTAACGTGCACATCAACCCTCAATATACGTAAAACATCATCTACAAAAAGAGAGCAAAAAATGATGTCACAGAGAACCAAACCTCAAATAAGTGTCGGATATAAATGATGAATGAGACACCATACTGTGAAAGGGACCACAAATGAGAACACAATACAGAGATCTAGCACATGATTGCAAAGATGACTAATGAGAAATAAAAATACCAAACCTATAGTTGCAAGAGATGATAAAGTACCGTTTGTTCGATTGAGGAATTATGCGACTCATGAGGCAGCCTCGAGCCCATGTCAAACGGCAAAAAGAAAAAGGCAAATGTTCCGAGCGTGACAAAGAAAAAATGTCCAACTAGCAATAAACATCCAAGAATGAAAGATTACATATGTGAAATGTCCAATTAGCAATAAAAAACTTGCATCTAGACCACATCCAAGAATGAAAGATTACATATGTGCGATGGGGAACTCAAACTTGCCACCAATAGTTTAGAACCAAATATCCGAACCCACATAGCATATCCGAAAATGTGTTAAATTTGATACTAGCTTCTTGTAAGTTCGAAAAGAAATCTGTACTCAATTGAAATTAGAAACCAAAGATGTGCAATGCTGACTCAGGCGGAAACAACGTGGGGCAAGGGGGTAAAAGAAAATAGTCATACAAAGGAACAACGAACCAAGTGGTTTAAAAAATGTTAAATGTCTATGAAGCTATTAAAAGGAATATCTAAAAAAAAATTGATACGGAGTCATAGTCCGTATCATAGCACGGGGGAGTGGTCCACGGCGCCAGGGTTATGGGGGCATGGCAAAATATGGCAAAGTTGTGGAAGTATGGCAAGGTTGTGATATCTAGGATGGGGTCGAGAACCATTGGTTGGAGAGATATCAAGGGGAATCAATGATCAAGCAAAAAGGCCATAGATAATATCCATATGATAAGTCATATAATCTAATTAAAGGCAAGGAGATATTTTGAGAAAAAGGCAACTGCATGATAAAAAAGGCTAAAGTCGCAGAGAGATCTATAAATAGAACCTAAACTTCAGTTGGACATATCTCGGCAACCAGAGGTCGGATTACAGCGATCTTTACCTCGTTGGAACCGGCTCGGAGTCTAGTTTTCGAATTGGGATGACATATATCCTAGTTCATCCGTATGTGGGAGTAATGGCCGAAAAGGTGACAGGGGGTCACAAATTACTGCCATAGCGACTTCACAGATCTGCAATTGCTTTTGTGATGTGTGGCTACGTGGAGTAGCTAGACTAGCCTGGAGGGCCAATAAGCCAGATATTGTCTTTGCCCAATGGTCTACGCGGAGTAGCCAGATATTGTTTGCTCATGGTCTACACGGAGTAGCCAGATACTGTTTGCTGAGCTAGTTGCATTGTCATAACCATGTGGACCAGGTTGGGTGGTTAAACGTGCTCTTCAATGTATTTGTTTGAGATATATGATAATTGGATCTTGATCTTCAAATAAGATGCTGTTGTTCAGTTGTTTAGCTTTCCATAAACAATGAAGCGTATCAAGTGGTATCAGAGCGGAAGTTTACGATTCTTTTGGGAATCTATGGGCTATGGAAACATCACCGGGATTTGAATTCCTACTTTTGATTTGAATCAAAGAAGATGGAACTAGTGGTGGTATTATACTCTAAGGCTGCGACACACCAAGAATCTTGCAAGTTTGTGCTGCAAGTACATTTGGGTTGAACTTCGTCAAAAAGTGTGTTGGGGTCAAGTATATGAGTGAACTGGCGAATCCTTGGAGCGTGGCGTCCAAGTAAAGAGGATAAAGAGGATTTGACGACTACTGCTGGAAGTGAAGCTGGGGCATCAGTAGCAGATAAAAGCTCGGTGCTTTCGTGGAAAATGCTCGAAGCATATGGGACCGACTTGTTGAGAATGATTTCGGATTATTGGGGAAACTTCTACGATCCTTTGGGAGATTATGGAATAAGTAAAAGCATCCTGTTTTGGATTGCGGAGTCAGATCGTAGTGATCTGAGAGGTCGGTTGGTCGTGGTATAAATAGTTGACTTTGGAAGTCATCTTAACACTTGACTGTATTTGCAGGTTTGCTTAGTGTTAAGCGTTGGGAAGGAACTTTACGGACAAGCTGTCAAGGATATGGATGCTAAAATTTGGATGCAGAATCTCAAATTGTTTCCTATGGGACAGATTTATGGGTAAAGTTCGTAAGTTGATTTTCTTTATGCGGAATAGAGAATAAGAATTTTGTTTCTTGTGTACCCATGGTGGATTGGTATCGTGGAGATACTGTATCGTGGAGATACAATCAAGTAGTACCGCGGAGGTACGAAAGATCCTAAAGCACCGCGGACGTACAAGGATATATCGTACTGCGGAAGTACGCGGATATCCATAAATGCTTCTAGAGTTTTGCAGGAATTGAAAGAATGGAAACGCGGAGATTCCAATGGGTATAAGGTACTGTGGAAGTACAATAACTTATATAACCATTCTTGAGTTCGCAGGGTCTAGGAACTCCCAGGTGTACGTTGAGCATGGGACAATCGCCTTGAGAAGGGATGGACCAAACTGGAACGTACTTGGACAATCGCGGACGATCTCTTTTTGAGAAGGGATGGACTGATACGGAGTCATAGTCCGTATCATAGCATGAGGGAGTGGTCCACGGCGCCAGGGTTATGGGGGCATGGCAAAATATGGCAAAGTTGTGGAACTATGACAAGGTTGTGATATCTAGGATGGGGTCGAGAACCATTGGTTGGAGAGATATCAAGGGGAATCAATGATCAAGCAAAAAGGCCATAGATAATATCCATATGATAAGTCATATAATCTAATTAAAGGCAAGGAGATATTTTGAGAAAAAGGCAACTGCATGCTAAAAAAGGCTAAAGTCGCAGAGAGATCTATAAATAGAACCTAAACTTCAGTTGGACATATCTCGGCAACCAGATGTCGGATTACAACGATCTTTACCTCGTTGGAACCGGCTCGGAGTCTAGTTTTCGAATTGGGATGACACATATCCTAGTTCGTCCGTATGAGGGAGTAATGGCCAAAAAGGTGACAGGGGGTCACAAATTACTGCCATAGCGACTTCACAGATCTGCAATTGCTTTTGTGATGTGTGGCTACTTGGAGTAGCTAGACTAGCCTGGAGGGCCAATAAGCCAGATATTGTTTTTGCCCAATGGTCTACGCGGAGTAGCCAGATATTGTTTGCTCATGGTCTACGCGGAGTAGCCAGATACTATTTGCTGAGCTAGTTGCATTGCCATAACCGTGTGGACCCGGTTGGGTGGTTAAACGTGCTCTTCAATGTATTTGTTTGAGATATATGATAATTGGATCTTGATCTTCAAATAAGATGCTGTTGTTCAGTTGTTTAGCTTTCCATAAACAATGAAGCGTATCAAAAACCAACCATAATTATGAAACGGGAAATGGATTCAATAGCAAGAACCGAGATGTAAAGCAGAATGAAGTGGACCTGTAGAATTCAAGAACAAAAAAAGGGAAATTTACCAAAATAACCCTAATTTTTGATACATTCTTGTTTCACAGTTGGTTTCTCTCCTTGCCTTTTGCTTTCCACAATTTGAATGTAAAATATGATGGATTTAAGAGTAGGCCAGCAATTTGACTCAATCTTGGACCTCCGGAATGCTGTGAAGGAAGAAGCCCTACGTGTTCATGTGGAATTAGAAGTAGGCAAATCTGAAAATAATAGGTATACAGTCTTTTGTGGAGACCAATCATGTCCGTGAAGGTTGCATGCATCAGTTGTGCATGGTGGGCCAAGATGCGAAATAAAGAAATTCACTAGTTTGCATACTTGTGGAGGCATTGCTAAACTATGCAACAAGGAAGCTTCTGCATCATTTGTAGCAGCAAAATATATGGAAAAAATCAGGGACCAACCAGATTATAATCCAAAGCAACTGCAAGCAAATTTTAAGAGAGAAACAGGTACGCAGATTACTTACAAGGTTGCTTATAATGCTATCAAGCAAGCCCTTCGCTCTATTCATGGTGATTCATACAAGAAAGTTGAGGCTTATTGCCAAGCCATCATGAATGCTAATCCAGGAAGTGTAGCAGTTGTGCAGCAAACAAGTGAAGGCAGATTTTACAGGCTATTTTTAGCTTTTGGTTCATGCATCAACGGATGGAAGAGTTGTAGGCTATTTATTGATTTGGATGGCACGTTCTTAACAGGTAGATTTCTTAGACATCTGCTATGTGCAACAGGCATTGATGCAACTGGAGGGCTCTACCCTATTGCATTCAGTGTCATCGATAATGAAAATGAAGACAACTGGGTATGGTTCTTGCAGTCATTACGTGATACTCTCCAGGTTCCAGACACTGTAACTTTTGTTTCTGATAGAACGAAAGGTTTATTGCCAGCTATGGATCTTGTGTTTCCAGGAGTTCATCATGCTTTTTGCATGAGACATTTGGACACTAATCTTAAAAAGAAGTGCAACAATGGTGAATTCATCAGGTTCTTTTGGCAAGCTGCATATGCTAAATCTGTGGAGGGCTTTAATAAAGTGTTACAGATTGGATGCTTGCTTCAGCACCTGCACAATATTGGGCAACTGCACACTTTAAAGGAACACGGTTTGGTTACTTGACTTCTAACATTGTAGAGGCTTTAAATTCTTGGCTTCTTGAAGCTAGAGATAAGCCTATCATTCCAATGTTAGAAATTATTCGAAGACAGCTGACTGAACGCTTTTACAAGAACCGTGTTGAAGGAGAGGCTTTGTGGGCATCTTGTGGAGAAGCTGCTACATACACTCTATTACAAAAGTCACTGAACGAGCCAAAAGGTACATAGTACTTCCTTCTGATGCATTTGTGTTTGAAGTACAAAGTCCAGAGCGATCAGTTGTGGTTAACATCGAGTTTAAAACATGTTCGTGCTTGGAGTGGCAAATGTCAGGATTGCCTTGTGGTCATGCAGTTGCTGCTATTCTTTTTCGACGACAACGTCCAGAGCTTTATACTCATCCAGGTTACTTGTTAAGTTCATTTTGCTATTCATATGCTGGAGCTATTTATAATGAATTGCTACCTCCTGCGACACATCGTCGTCCTGGAAGGCCTAGAAGGAAACGGGATAGGACAGAAGACAGAGATAGAGAAAAGCGTGTGTACAAGTGCACACATTGTGGCAACAGCGGCCATAATGAACGCAGTTGCAGAAATCCCATTTGACATTTCCATTGCATGTTTTTGTCATAACGTGTTGTTGTAAAAATTATTTTGGATTATTTCGAAAATGTGGTACTAAACACTTTCATTCCATCTGTAAAGAATGATATTCTGTTGTGACGTTGAAAAATTGCATGGTTTTTTGATAATTTTTAGCATAGAAAGGGCTATTTAGGAAAATACCTAAGAATTAAGGGCAATTTGGGAAATTCCAAAATACGAAGGGCTTTTTGGGAAATAAGTCAACAATTAAGGTGATTTTGGTAAATTTCCCACAAAAAAATTTAGAAAAGGCATGCACTGCATGAAGTAAAATGTTAGCAACACATGCATTTCATGCTCGAATACGATTACAAACTGAATGAAAATACGAACCCAAGTATACCGAGCGACAAGAATATTATTAAAAACACATGTGTTCTATGTTTAAGCAACTCCGAAGAATAATGTTAGAACCATGCATCTTGTCGTAAAAGATAATACGACCCCAGGTTTGTGAGGCAATGAAGAAAAAACATGCATTCCTGTATAATAAGGAACAAAGAACATGTAGATATGTGAAAACCATGACTGACTCATCATGTTACAACAAAAAACCATGCCTTGCGCTTTGAAACAGTGTCAAGCAATGAAGAGAAAACATGCATAACCACGAATGCACCATAAGACTCCACCTAGGCTGGGACATGAAAGAACAGTGGACACCCTGGGTGAAGTGTGTAAAAAATGTCTAACAAAACTACTATCTTACCAAGCACATAACGTAAATAACCTTATGCAGAGATTGGAACCTAAAATGCGTAAATAGTGCCTTGCGAATCGGCCTTGAAAATTAGATATATGTATCTCTAAAAGTGAGCCAATATCAAACTTCTATGTTAGGCACGAGAATGACACAATAGTAGAAGTATAACTAAGTCGTACTGTGTCCACAACAAAGAAAAAAGCGTCAAAATTTTGAATCCAACCAACAACCAATAAAAGAGCCCAACAGGATATAAAGAGCCTAACTGTAACTGTAGGATTTAGCTTTTCACAAAATGCGATAGAGAAAGAGAAAGAAACCACTGTTCTTTTCGTAAATGTTAGAACTCAAAGATGGACTTTGCCAATGTTCCCACTGAGTGTCTGTTCCAAAGCACAAGGTATCTAGCTGCACGTTTAAAACTACATTCTTATGATGTCAGGAACCCCTCTAAACCAAATGCGGCCAAACTTGGCAGGCACAAGAGGCCAGAGTACTAAGAAGCATCAATTCCAGAAAAGGAGATAATATTGCATGCAATCCACCTGCATAATCAAATTAAGGAATACGACAATTCTCTCAACATACAAGGCGAATGTCGACCTTATGGCATACGTAATATGCACTGGGAACAGAAAGCTTATGGCGGAGTTGCAAAATTCATAAAAAACTCTTCAAAATTAGAATATGCCCTGTAGACAGCATCTATTATGAAAAACAAACTAATTATAAAAAAATTGGCTGATAACTAGAAAACCTTGAAACACAAGGAACTAATGCAAAGAATAAGCGGAAAAGAAGAGCCAGGCAGGCATGTATGTAGGAAGTCTACAAGTCATGACAAGCGAAAAAAGAAGGATACAAAACATATCACCTTGAATACGGAACAAAGACAAGAAAACATGGGTTCAGAAGAACGAGATGCAGGATTCAAGTACATCCATACAGGAAGGATAATTTTATTTTCATTGTTATTTGCTTTATTATTAGTATTAGAATCATTTATTGGTCATATTTATCCCCTTTCCGTAATGCGGATCCTTCTCAGATTTTTCCAATTCTATTGCGATTCTTTTCCTTTCCACGGAATAAGAATAAAAATATAGAAAATCGTAAATCCTGAAGTAATTTATAAATTAAATTAAAAAGAAAAAAAAACATTAATAAAAAAAGAAAAATATGTACCGGTTGTTACGTCCATAGCAGCGCCGGGTAGCTAAGTTGGTGTGGAAGAACCGCTGAAAGCATTTAAGCGGGAAATCCTTCTCTATACGAGTTCTCAGACGAGGTGGAACAACATCACTTTGATAGACGAGAGGTGTAAGCACCGCGATGTGCTCAGCTTACTCGTACTAATCCAAAAGGTAAGAAGGTCATCCTTTCCCATCCTCGGAACAAGATCGCCTATAAGGGAACAGAGACCCCAGGTTCGGATCCATAAGAGTGACAATTGCCCTAGGAAGACTTGCTTTCTCTACGGCTCCGGTGGGTTCCCTTAACCAGGCCACTGCCCATAAGTCGCCAGCTTTCAATGTCACCCGGGTCATTAAAGCTCTAATAATAGCATAACTATCCAGTTAATGGACGAAGTTACAAAGAAAACTCGACAACTTCAAATCAAATAATTCATAAATATCATCATAAATAAAGCTTGGATCGCACCAAATAATGGAAGGAAAATGAAGCATGAGAGGAAGAATCTGAACTAGTAATAATAGAACAGAGAATAGAATTGAATAGAAGAAACTGGTAGGATAGAGAAGGAGAAATCTAGCTCAAGAGAATGCCGATGAATGAAAAGAGAGAAGAGACAGAATAAATAGGAGATGGGAGGATAGGCTTGCCTATCCAAGGAATGTCGTGGCATTAATTTGATGTGATATAGGTTGAAGGCTTGACATGTCATTCACATATCTTCTTTGCAACATAAAAGATACTTTTTAATCGCAAAGTATAGCATATATCCATTGTATAAAGGAGGAAATCCATGTTTAGAATACAAAAGGCAGGGACTAGACAAGGATAATCCATTTGACAGTCTCTGCTCTGATATCCTGAACTATTCTGCTCAAGGTGAGATATTCCTAACAGGGGATTTCAATGGGCGCACAGGCTCCCAGCAAGCAAGAATGTTTGAAGATCTTGCAAACATATACCTGGATGAGGTGGATGATCTAACATATAACAGAATTTCGGAGGATAACATCTCAAATGAAATGGGTGAGAGGCTACTTGAACTATGCACAGTATCTAGGCTGAAAATAATTAATGGAATAAGATCATTCCCTCAGTCTGGGAAGCTCACTTACCAAAATCATGCAGGGGCCAGCACAATAGATTATCTCATTGCAAGAGATAAAGCTCTGATAGTAGACTTTTTCGTCAACACTAAATTACCAGAGTCAGATCATACACCATTGCACATGGTGTTAAAAGTACAGGCAAACCCAGAGAAATCAATCTCAAAGTTTCGTCCAAGGATAAAAGTGAATTATGAGCATCACAAGGAATACAAAGCACATATAGAAAAGACTCTGTCAGACGCCACATGGTCAGGGCAGTTTGAAGAAGATGCACATCGATTCCAAAAACTTGTATTAACTGCTGCCAAAGAGGTCTTTGGGGTCTCTAAGAAACATATGCAGGGCAGACCCTGCAATTCATGGTGGGATTTAGAATGCCAAGATGCTAGGAGCTGGCTGCCACAGAACTGTATCTGCAAACCAAAATGGTACAAACAAATGATCAGGAGGAAGAAACGAGCATATTATGAGCAAAGAAGAGCACAATTAAGTGAGCAGTTCAGAAAACACCCAAAAAGCTTCTGGAACACGTTGAAAGGAAGACCGGACCAAGCTTGTTTGGACGTTGGCACTCTAACTAATTTGGTCATGGCCCTATATGAAAAAGCAGGCGCCAGTTGCATGCCAATAATAGCTCCAAAATCTGAACTTTTTACAGAAATAGAGGTCCAGGATTGCTTGTCCAAAATAGCTAATAATAAAGCCCATGATACAGATGGGCTTTGTGTGGAGCTCCTTAAATGGGGAGGAGATAAAACTCTCTCCATTTTGACAGATTTATTAAATAAGAGCCTCATGCTAGGGATGCCAGCCAACTGGAGAACTAATCGAGTCCATCCAATTCATAAGGGAGGAGACAAAACAATAGCAGGCAATTACAGGACAATCTTGATAGGCAGTGTGTTTGCCAAACTTCTAGGCAGCCTCTTGGAAGGCAAATTAAGCTCTTGGGCAGAACATGCAGAAGTACGCTCACCATGTCAAGCAGGTTTCAGGAGGGATCATAATACGTTAGATCATGTGCTAACCCTCAGAACCTTGATAGAACAAGCTAAAACTCCCAATGCAGCATTGTACATGGCGTTCATAGACTTTACCAAAGCATTTGATACAGTTCCGCGCAAAGAGCTCAGTGATAGAATGATACAGTTGGGCGTCCCACAAGAAATAAGAGAGGCAGTTTCACAATTATATGCAGAAGTCTTGATCCAAGTAGAGTGTGACACGATCAGGAGCACAGTTGGGGTACGCCAGGGTTGTCCATTATCACCCACCTTGTTCGGGATATTCGCATCTAAACAGTTTGGAGACTTTCTGTGAGACAAAAGAGATGAGTGTAAATCTAGCCAAATCCAAAATCATGATATTTGGCACCAGAGACAGACCGAATTTCATGTACAAGAAGTAAACCAAAAACATTACAGGAGCATCTAAACAGTTTGGAGACTTTCTGTGCGACAAAAGAGATGAGTGTAAATCTAGCCAAATCCAAAATCATGATATTTGGCACCAGAGACAGACCGAATTTCATGTACAAGAAACAGGTTATGGAAATTGTAGAGAGCTACAAATATCTTGGGATTGATATTACCTCAAACTATAGTTGGAAAATGGTGTTCTCATTTGGGGGCCTGGCATCTCACCTCGCATGTGGAAACAGATTGAAGCGGTTCAAAAAATGTTCTTGAGAGAAGAAGGGATTAAAAAGAATCCTATTCAAAACTCTGGTTCAGACCGTGACACTATATGGTGTTCTCATTTGGGGGCCTGGCATCTCACCTCGCATGTGGAAACAGATTGAAGCGGTTCAAAAAATGTTCTTGAGAGAAGAACTTGGGATTAGATCCCAGATCCCATATGCAATAATGCTGGCTGAAGTAGGCATGCTTCCTCTAGAACTTGAAGGCTTATATCAAGCAATAAATTATTTTAATAGAGTCAGCGAGCAGCACCCAAACCGTCTGTCCCAGCGGGCTATGGAGAACGCAGAGGCAGGTTGGAAAAGAAACCTTATGACATGGGCGAATAGATGGGGTGTAGATGAATCAAATTGGCCAAAAGATAAACAGGAAACAAGAGATCTACTAGATAAACTAGTAGTAGGCCACTTATGGGCAGAACCAGGGAAAAGAATGCTACAGTATCAAACCTGTTTCAATCACTTAGATGCTTACGAATGTCAAGGTTATTTACATGCGAGTATACCAAAGAATCAAAAACAGTTGATAGCGAAGTACAGAACTGGCGCACATAAGCTAGAAATCGAGACAGGCAGGTGGTCAAAGACTCCGGTGGAGGACCGTTTGTGTAAGATATGCAAATCAGGAAGCATTGAAGATGAACACCATGTTTTTCTACTTTGTACAGAATATACACATATCAGGCTCAATTTTGGAATACAAGTCACAGATTTGCACTCGTTATTCCATATGCCACCAAAAACATTAGGACCATATATTAAGGCGGTGGATGCACACCGTTCCTTTTTACTGCTGTAAAGATTGTTGTTCTTGTGCTCCATGGTCTCTCGAGGCCCAAGAGAGCAATAGACATAATATAATAATAATAATAATAATAATAATTTAAACCAAACAAATCAAAATATTTTTATATTTACAAGAGGAAGAATGAACGTTATTCACTCTGTACTAAGAATTGTGGATGCAACATGTCATGATTGAACTTACAAGATAGAATTGCAACTTCAAAATAGATTGAAACGTTGATGAATGAAAAGAGAGAAGAGACAGAATAAATAGGAGATGTGAGGGTAGGCGTCCCCATCCAAGGAATGTCGGTTCTATTGCTATTTCAATAGAACCGTGGCATTAATTTGATGTGATATAGGTTGAAGGCTTGACATGTCATTCACACATGTTCTTTGCAGCATAAAAGATACTTTTTAATCGCAAACTATAGCATATATCCGTTTCATAAAAGAGGAAGTGCATGCCTAGGACAATCGAGTTTGAATTTAAACCAAGCAAATAAAAAAAAAATTATATTTACAAGAGGAAGGTTGAAACGTTATTCACTCTGTACTTAGAATTGTGGATGCAACATGTCATGATTGAACCTACAAGATAGAATTGCAACAAAATATAAGAGACATCTCACGTCTTAGAATAAGGCATGCATGCACTTACTCACTTAAATTGGATTTGGATTCTTGCAACATTATAAGCAAAACCTTACTTGTAAGTGAAACCCACACAATATCCAAATATGTTCCTACAATAAGAAGGTATAAAACAGATGCATGATGATTATGGAATAAACAAAGCTCCGCGCGGAATCCCTAATAGGTCTGTGCCCACACAACGATTATGAGTCATTATCTAACTAGTGTCAGGTCCTATTTTAGAAGAGGAATTCAGTTTCAAAAACTCTAGTGTGTGTGTTATTTGCACCTGTAAATCCAAGGATTTTTTTCTTTAGCCAATTGCAAGTTGTAATACTTGGATTAGTAATTTTAGATATTTCTACAAGTGTGTGTATTATTCGATTCAATGCATGCATTAAGTCTGTGCAAATAGATTACTATGGATCTATTTGATTTGGGTTGGATTTGGAGACAGTCGACTATATGAGCTAACCTTGTGTGGGTTCCATGGGATTTCTTAAAGATTTTATTTTCTTTTTTGAAGGACGTCAGACTTTATTAATCACTCCAAACAATACATGATACAATGCAGAGACAAGAATAAAAACCCAATGGATCACTTGTCTAAGCATGACAACAAAGAGAAGAATAATACAATACAAATAAACTTAACCAGACCAAAATTCCATATCCATAGAATCATTAAGAGCAAGAGCGTTTGTCTTCTGGTGTATGAATACCACTGGATCATGTGGAGAGACATCCACAGTAACAATAGTAGTAGATACTGGAGAGGAGCTGAACTATTCTTGCGGCGTGACTATATGCAGGGAAGACCATTCTTCTACTAAAAGTTCTTGTTTGCGAGCAATAGCAAGAGGATTAAGGCGAGAATTATTTGGTAAATTAAGAACCAGCAAAGAAGAATTCATATCATGTACAGACGAAGAGATTGAGGCACCACCTACCACTTTGGAGGCACCCATGATTGAAGAATGCATTCCAGAAGCCGGTAAACTGGGGTTTGCCATGGCAAACTAGACAATCTCTAGGTATTCTTAAGATTCTATGATATGAACTCCTTAGATTCCTTTGTTGAAAAAGATCATTGCATAACTTCGATTGTTGAAGAATATTATGCACAGGAAATGGCACTTGGTGCATATATTTATTTGTGGTGGAAGAATGGAAGCATATTCGTTAACCATGATATATGAATAAGTTCTTATTGCATGGTTATTGTGTGATGACATTAGAAAAATAACAAAGGTCATATTTCTAAGTTCACATGATGAGTTGGTTTGGTTATTATGGTGGCAAACAATATTCACACGGGGGGTTACTCCGGGCAACGAGAGCTGTCGGATGGGCATATTTGCCCTTTATTCCAAGATCTGGACCGTACATAGCGATCCTCGTTTGTGGGGTATGCATGTACAAGTTTTTATATACTGTATATTAAGGTTTGCAAAATACTATAAGATTTGAGTGAATGTACTTAATGGTGTTAATTTTGTACATGTATTGTAAATATATTTTTGGGGCTCTCGCTGCCCTACGTAACCCCCCGTGTGAATATGCACCCAAACCAAAGGGGGTTTAAGGGGGATTTTAATTTAAATGTGTTAAATGCAATGGTTTATGTTAAATGCAATGGTTTTAGAAACACATGCACGTAACAACTTTAGAAACACTTAAGCATGTAATCCAATTTCAAAAGACAAGTCTAGAATGGCATACATACATAATTTGATTCCTCAAAACAATAAGTTAAGCACAATATAAAGAGTCAATTTTTACATGTGTGCAATTTAAGTGTTTTTTCTTCAATGCGCAACCTGCAACCATGGTAGTCCATCTAAACCCATCTGAACCCATCCCTTTCCGGCATCTGCTGAGAAATAATTTAAGCTTTTTTAAGCTCTCCATGCATGCCTGGCATATGTATAACTGTGGCATTTCAGAAAATCAAATCATGACTAAGCATTTCAGCTCAATTGCGTTGAGGAGAAATTCATGTTGAGCATATCCTGCAAGAATCACATTCTATGATACCCAATCCTTCTCGGCCATTTTTTCAAGAGTCTTTGCTGGGTCAGGATTATGAAGCCTAAGATCTAAAATATAGTTTCCAGTCCTATTGTCCAAACAAAGTGCAAAAAATATAGTGCCAGATATGTTTTTTGCTACACAAGCTGTATCACCCATGCCAGAATATCTCCCAAAACTATAAATGACGAGATTTGTCGATTAGGGTAAGAATTTTTTTACCTACGCCCTTCGCTATCCATGAATCTCATCGCAAGCACAATACATGGGACTATGAAGAAAGACATTACACCACTGGCTAGTATTGATGCTGATGGTCCACTGATACCAGCCTTGGATAACACATCCTGTGCACCAGATTGTTGAAGAATTTGTGGCACGAAATACAGAACTGGAGTTATACCATTCAGCCGAAAGAAGACATAGCACCATGTAAAAAGGAAGAATAACTAGTTTCATATGCAAGACAGCTGTTAACAATTATGTAAGAAATCCGTATGAAATATTTATTCACTGTTTCATATGCAAGACAGTTGTTTACAAATTGCAGAAAAGGCTATATCGCACTTTACCCGTTGCAATATTTGAAGCCCAAGTCCTACAATTAAGGCATGCTTCATCCCAAATCAGACCACACTGGACCTTGAACTGCAGTTTCTGCAGGGTGCGTCAATCCAGCGCACTTATCCAGCGTCAATGAGTGTAAGGAGTTAGCAAACGTCCCAGCTAAAGCATCAAGGTCCTCGTCAGTAACCTCCATACGACGAAGATGAATAGACTGAAGGGCAGGGAAAGCACCATATTGTTTTCGTGCTGCAACAAGCTCTGAAATCCAAGGTCTAACATATCCACCCCAGTTTCTTACAATCAGATCAAAATCATAAGGCCTAGGCTTTCCCTTAATCTTGAAACTCTTTAGATTTCTAAAGCGTTTCACAAGGACAGAAGCATTCACAGAATAAGACGAAACCACTGTAACATGCTTACAGGTCTGGGCATCAGTATTATGCCATTGGCGGCATACCTGGGAAACAGCACTTC
Source organism: Isoetes taiwanensis (assembly GCA_021234155.1). Taxonomy (NCBI): domain Eukaryota; kingdom Viridiplantae; phylum Streptophyta; class Lycopodiopsida; order Isoetales; family Isoetaceae; genus Isoetes; species Isoetes taiwanensis. The sequence goes on along the minus strand of JAJEKV010000008.1, from coordinate 23,611,893 downwards.
GATCTAATGGATCATCCAGATGTTCAAATACACATTCCAAAATTTCATCGTTGCAATATTTGAAGCCCAAGTCCTACAATTGAGGCATGCTTCACCCCTCCCTCCAACAAATCAGATCACACTGGACCTTGAACTGCAGTTTCTGCAGGGTGCACCATTGCAGGCCCAACTGGCTCTTCTGCAATGATGTCCTTAACCAACTGGGCGGGTTGCCCTACTAAAGCTGCAGCTCGAATAGTTTGTTGGTCAGGTGGAACGCCTACACCTGCTGTGGAAGCCATAGCAAGGATAAAACTGCCGGAAATCCCCTAAATCCCCTTCACCGTGTATCTCTCCTCTAAATCCCCTTCACTCCACGAACCCTAAAGTTGAACCCTAAAGTTCAATGCCTCATTGCTTGCATGGCCTTCACAAAATTAAATTAATTAAGTTTTTAAGGAACAAAAACATGCAAGGCAAAACCATTGCAAAACCATAGATAAAATGCCATTCAAATATATGAATCCAGTGTGCACTCTAGATATACTGATTAGTATGCCTCGTGTAATACGTCCATGAAATCATATAAAAACCATGCCAAAAAGCGTATAAAATCACACAAAAAACCCCCTGTTATAATGCTACATATTCAAAACAGATCCGCCTTGAGGAGGAATTTTGATGCCCAATACAACAGCTAGGATCGAAACCATTGAATGCTACAGTGCACTACTACTACTACAGTAATCTGCTACAGTATTTCTGCTTCTTATTATTATCTTTTGTCCAATGGTTGGAATTAACCATTAATGATTATCTCTAGAGTTGGTTATTGTGCACTCCTATTACGTTCCTTGTTATAAGCTATAGCATTTGTATTTATTAACAATTGGACAAGAATTTTCTATTTGTGATTGGATATTCCTTGCATTTCTAACATCTGGTATTAGAGCGAAGGTTTATATCAGCACAATGTCCAGCAGATTTGGAACAACTCTGCTGAGTAATGTGGAGGGAGGGCCCGGCTTTTAAGTCTAGAAGGATGCAATAAAACATACCTTGGAGGTTTGAGATCTTTGGAATCTTGTTGATCCATTACAAAGAAATGCAGCTCAACTCAACATTGCCATAAGCATAATAGCGAGATTAGTAGCTGGAGGTTCAAGTTCAAATGATGCTAATACTGTTAATACAGGAGAAGTAAATTCTGAGGAAACTAGCAGCACAGAGCAGGAAGAACAGAATATGCAAGGCTGAAGGAAGCGCAAGGTATTACAACCTTAAAAGTCAGTGTCACTATTAGACTCAAGTTGAAAAATAAAAGTCCAAGTGAAATGTGGATTTACTTGTTGAAACGCTTGGAGAAAACCTCTTCTCAAATAGACTTGCTGGATAATGAGCTCAGGAACTTAAGATTACGCGATGAGGATGATGTATCAGAATTTTTCAACAAATTTGATGATATTGTAGCGAATTTGGGAGGTGCTAGAATAGAGCTAACATAAATTTGCAAGATTTCTATAGGGAAGAGATAAATAACATCATGCACAATGATGGCAAATCCATGAAGTGATGCTAATAGAGTGCTCATAGATATGTTAACAGATATTTTATGTTTGCGTCCCTCTTTGTGTGTCATGTAAAAAAAAAAAGGTAATTAATGTTCTGCAATGCACAGTGTTGGGCAGAAGGTAGAGTGGTACATGAATAAATTAAAAGAATATATTACATGCTAGCCATGCTAGAGAAGCAAGCAATGCAACACATGTGGGCAAACCCAGGAAAGAGAATGATACAGTACCAGAAAAATGTCAATCCCATGATAACAGGTGAAAGCCAACTCTATTTGATAGCGAATATACCTAAGTCTCAGAGATGCCTGCTGGCTAGGTACAGAACAGGGTCTCATAAGCTGGAAATTGAGACTGGGAGATGGGCTAAGATACAGGTAGAAGAACGCTTATGTAAAATATGTGAGACGAGACAGATTGAAGACGAAGACCATGTTTTCACATGCTGCCCGGAATACGCCCACATCAGAGATAGCTTTGGAATTCAAGCTACTGATTTTCTATCTTTGTTACAGATGCCACCAATGGCTTTAGGACCCTATATTAGAGCTGTTGATACTCACCGCTCTTTTTTGTTAAAGTTGTAAATAGCTTGTTCATGTGCTCCATGGTCTTTCGAGGCCCAAGAGAGCATCAGACAAAATAATAATAATAATAATAATAATAATAATAATAATAATAATAATTTAATGTGATAAAGATTTAAGGCTTGACATGTCATTCACACATGTTCTTTGCACATAAAAGATACTTATTAATCGCAAACTATAGCATATATCCATTGCATAAAAGAGGAAGTGTATGCCTGGAATAGTCAGATTTGAATTTAAACCAAACAAATCAAAATATTACAAGAGGAAGCTTGAAACGTTGTTCACTGAGTTATTGAATACGACGTCAGTGGGTTTGTTGGGGCCATACCTCCAGGAGGTTATGGATGCACGGACTCAGTTGTGTCCTCTGGGACGGTATTGAACTGTCCTATACAATTGTACAACGTACCAGCATACTCACAACCAACACACAACTACCATTAACATTAATTATCACAACCATTGGATCCAACACATTTAAATTAAAATCCCCCTTAAACCCCCTTTGGTTTGGGTGCATATTCACACGGGGGTGACTCCAGGCAACGAGAGCTGTTGGATAGGCATATTCACCCCTTATTCCTTAATCTACACCGTACGTAAAATTCCTCGTTTTTGGGGTATGCAAGTACAAAATTTGCTATACTGTATAACAAGATTTGCAAAATACTATAAGATTTGAAGCAAAATACTATATGGTGTTGATTTTGTACGTGCAGTTGTGTGTTGGTTGTTATATTAAAAAAAATTTTGCACCCCCCGTGTGAATATGCACCCAAACCAAAGGGGGTTTAAGGGGGATTTTAATTTAAATGTGTTGGATCCAATGGTTGTGATAATTAATGTTAATGGTAGTTGTGTGTTGGTTGTTATATTAAAAAAAAATCATAATGTAACTTAATTACATACGCTTTAAAAGCATATTATTTAAAAAATGCAAAACATGAATATCTAATATCTAGCATTATAACAAAAAAAAAAAAAAAAACTAATATGAAGCCTGAGTAACTATAATATTATAGCATAATGTAACTTAATTACATACGCTTTAAAAGCATATTATTTAAAAATTTATTAAGCCATTGAAGACAGCAAGAGTATTATAGCAATTTTGAAGCACTCAAAATAGATAGCGGGTTAAGATACGATATACATCTTCGTTGATTTGCCTATCAAACAGTCTGCAGAGGGCAGTTAGCCTATTTACTTGCGCACGTAAACCCAACCAACCAACCAACCATAATAACAACACATCAATGATCTTCATTTATTGGATTCTCTAGTACAGTAATGTTGGATCAACATCATGTTGACTAATAAAAGCTTTTGAATGTCATGTGGAATTGATGGATTGAGAGATTCTATAGTCTGCATGAACGTAAAGGAAAGAAATTGGTTAGATTGATATTAATTTAGAAAATAGAATTTTACTAGTGAAATAAAATTGAATCAATAAAAGCTTTTGACACTGATATGCTCTACAATAATGTTTTATTCACAAATCTTTAGTAACAAAATAAAATTGAATCAAATAAAAGCTTTAGACATTGATATGCTTGACAATAATGTTTTATTCACAAACCATTGCATGAAAGACAACAACATCAACGTTACTCTGCAGTAACAATTGATGAGGTTCATAAAGAACTTAGGCATTCCACGTGTTACTTCAATTTCTGACTATTTCTCTTTCACAATGAAACCATTGTTTATCAATCCATATGATTTTGGATGCTCCATATGGCCTTTGTTTGACCGATCAAGACGACTTTAAAGCGGCATGGAATAATCCGCTGTTGTGTGCACAAGAATCCATTTGTTGATTGAAGCTAAAGGTCGGGTTACTATGAATAATCCAAAGAAAGCCGTGAATATCCAAGAAGTTGGAAGCAAACAGAGGGCCTAAAACTCTAAACTCTTTTAGAATCTGCAACAAATCTTAGAACAGACAAAGTGAAGGAAACAAAGGCGGGTTTTGCAGCATTGCATTGTAGAATCAGGAAACCAATATCTTGTAAGTTGGAAGCAAACAGAGGGCCTAAAACTCTAAACTCTTTTAGAATCTGCAACAAATCTTAGAACAGACAAAGTGAAGGAAACAAAGGCGGGTTTTGCAGCATTGCATTGTAGAATCAGGAAACCAATATCTTGACATGCACATGCGCATGCACATGCACAAGCAGAATACACATGCACATGCACATGATGTGAGCAAAAAATCCATCTCGTGATAACCTTCCATCAGCAAACATCCACTCCGGCAACAAGAATCTTAGAGGGCAAGTACACATGCACATGCGCATGCACATGCACAAGCAGAATACACATGCACATGCACATGCACATGCACATGCACATGCACATGCACATGCACATGCACATGCACATGCACATGCACATGCACATGTACACACGTGCACATGCACATGCACATGCACATGCACATGCACACACGTGCACATGCACATGCATACACATGCGCAGTGTTCATGCACAAACATGCAGAGAAAGACAACAACCCTCGGATTGTTTCAGCCAACGAAAATTAACGGCCCATAAAGGGTGCACTCTAGAAATACTATTTAGTACACCTCAATGAATACAACAACGAAATCATAGAAAAACCATGTGAAAAAGCGTATAAAAAACAAAAAGTAACCCCCTGTTATTATGCTACATATTTATTACTGCTAAGGTTTTTCCCTCGAAAACCCTTCGGGGCGGGGGTTTCTTAATCCTGTCAGTAATATGCTTGTTGCTCTCTTTTTGTTTGGGTCCCATTCTATTTTATTCTGTACTTAGAATTGTGGATGCAACATGCCATGATTGCACTGTAGAACCTACGCGACAAAATTGCAACAAAATATAAGTGACATATCACCTCTTAGAAAAAGACATGCACGCATCAATTTCTTCTATTTTTTTTAAGAGATGAGAAGGAAGAAATCGTTGAGGACATATTGTAAACTCTCAAAACAGAAAATGCAAAAAGAAGAAGAGTTGTCTTTTCGGTTCAATCTGATGCCATGCAAAAGCTCAAATCAGGCTCTATTTAAAGAGGTTTTTAAAAAGCTATGCCCATGCAAAAGCAAATCATTACTCACGATACAAAAAATAGACTAACATATTTTCCTAGACAGTTTCTCACCTTGTACAACAAATGCCCTTTCTGGCTCCAAGAAAAGATGAAAGAACAATGCTAGGCTTTTGGTTTAGCCTTGCACGAAAAAGATGAATGAAAAAATCAAGTAATAATGCCCTAGCCCATCAGAAGCTCATGCAAAAGCTCAAAGCCGAGCTCCGCGCAGAATCCCTAATATGCCTATGTCCACACAGTGATTATGAGTCATTGCTCTAACCAGTGTCAGGCCATATTTTAGAAGAGGCATTCAGTTTCAAAAACTCTAGTGTGTGTGTTATTTGCACCTGCAAATCCAGGGATTTTTTGCTTTAGCAAATTGCAGGCTATAATACTTAGAATAGTCCAATATGGAGTGATCATCTAAAAGTGATTGATGCTTCAGGGATATTTCTTACTTCTGGAAGTACTTTGTAATATTTTGAGTGTATAATATGAAGTAAAACACGTTCTTCAAAAAAAAAAAAAAAACTTGGAATAGTAATTTTAGACATTTCTACAAGTGTTTATATTATTCAATTCAATGCGTGCATTAAGTCTGTGCAAATAAATTACTATGGATCTATTTGATTTGGGTTGGATTTGGAGATGGTCGATTATATGATCTAACATTGTGTGGGTTCCATGGGATCTCTTAAAGATTTTTTTTTTTTTTCCTTTTTTGAAGCACGTCAAACTTTATTAATCACTCTTGACATTATGCAATGCAAAGACAAGAATAAAAATCCAGTGGATAAAAAGACCCAACTAAGCAAAGCCATCAATCTAAGCATGACACTAGGATGGAAGAAAAGTACTTTCTTCTCACAACAAAGAGAAGAATAATATACATTTATCTTCAATACAAATAAACTTAACTATGCCGAAGTTCCACATCCATAGAATCGTTAAGAGCAAATGCACTTGTATTTTGATGTTTGAATGCCACTGGATCATGTGCAGGGACATCCACAGTAACAATAGTAGTAGATATTGGAGCTACCGGGTGAATCAAATGAGCTGAACTATTCTTGCAGCATGCAGCCTTCTTTATATGCGGGGAAGACCATTCTTCTTCTAAAAGTTCCTCTTTGCGAGCAATATCTTGAAGGAAAGAATGTTGCTCCTCACACAATGATATATTCTGAGAGGCAGATGCATTAGAAGGAAGTGGTAGTGCAAAATCAGCTTGAGGAGAAGACAGAGAGACGGTAATACTGGTGAATTAACTGGTGCAGAAGGAGACACATCAGAAGATGATGCAACATGAAATGCAGCTGAAGAAGATGCTAGGAGTCTGCCTAGATCTATAATTAGCAAAAGTTTCAACACTAGGAAACATCTTGACAAGCTCTAGTCCATTAAGCAGATGTAGTTTGTATTTGAAGAAAAGAGGACTACTCGTAACCAACATGACTGAGGAATAGAAACACAAGTGCTTAGGGACACGCAGATTCAGGATCATTAACAATATAATAGGCAAGATGCATATCCAATCCATTTGCAATAGTAGTCATAAAATCAGGAACTTGCAATTCAGGTGGAAAATCTTCCAATGCAAACCAGCAAGGCATGTGCAATGCATCGGACTTACTTGGCAGAAATCTAGGAGAATAAACCTGGTACAAAAGATAATGTCCCCAAAGAGGATCAATGCCACGTTCCACAAGCTTTTCAACTGCAAGTGATGAGTCAAAAAAGATTGCATAATCATCTCTGAAGATGATGCTTGTGTCAAAATCCAATTCTCTTGAGATCAAGAAATTGCCCAGTGAAATGGCATACAAGTGCATGGGACACAAGATTCTGAATGTACTGTAAATGCACGATGTGATCAATCTCAATAACTGGTAGGCCAACCTGTATAAAAGCATTTGAACATTCACGTGTCCCATAGAAATCTCGCTCAGATGGCAATTGAGCATCCATATGATCACTTTGTGCTTGCAGTTCGTTAAGATATGAGCTTAATTCTTTCCTATTATTCTGCAACATGATTTTTAATGCAGCAGAGACACGATCAGATTGCCCATCAGATGCCATATCAAGTTTGATCCAATCATTGAATTGCATAGAGGATGCTCTAACTACTGTATCAGAAGACCTCCAAGGAGCAAGAGGGGCAAGTAGAAGCCTAGCAGAAGCAGATGGAAAAGAGGCAGAGGTGACGTTAGGAGTAGATATAGTGGCTTCTACTTGAGAAGTCGGCAGGGGGACAGATTTGGAAAGAGGAGAGAAGTGCTGCATGTCCACGCTCAAACTAACAGGAGTAAAGTCAAAAGCAAGAGGACTAGGGTGAGAATTATTTACTAAATCAAGAACTGGCAGAGAAGAATTCACGTCATGTACAAAAGAAGAGGTTAAGGCACCACCTACCACTTTGGAGGCACCCATGACCAAAGAATGAATTCCAGAGGCCAGCAAAGTAGGGTTTGCCATGGCAAACTAGACAATCTCTTAAAGATTGTCTTAGATATTCTAAAGATTCTACGATATTCCTCAAGTTTCCTTATGGACTCCTTAGATGCTGTTATATCCATTGAGACTCCCAAATTCTTTACAATAATTATTTCTTTAGCATGGCGAGTTGCTTCTTGCATTTAACATCTTTAGATTTAGGCATCTTTGCTATAGCATTCTTAAGATTCTCTTAGCTTGCATATTTAGTGTGTATTTAGCCGATGGAAATTGAAGATCCTTGCTTATATCCCTTGTTCGAGTGCTTCAGCAACTAGTTTACCAAGTAAACTTAGATGTGTATATTAACTGAGCCTTGTCCACTAGGTTCGGTAAGTCTGGATCAAAATTTCTATCAAAATTTCTAGAGGAGTGTTATATATAAATGTAAAGAAACATGCAACGAGATCATACAAGTGCTCTAGACATGAGGACTCAAAATTGTTAAATTTGTTTAATCATCCTGCCAATTATATTCATATAATGCATGTATTGCAAGTGCAAGTATGAGCATACTAGCGAGGATCCCAATCTATCCTTAGAGCCTATAATCTTGTCCTTTCAGTAAATTTGAACTGATTATCTTTAATTGATTTACAATATCGCCCATAGACGGCCTATTAGAACTTTTTAAGATTCAAGCAAAAGACAGCAACATATGCAAGCCACTTCACTTCATGTAATTTTTGGATTGCCCGAAGGGGAAAACCCTTGTTTGAATATTCCTTGGGATCACAGGTCAAGGGGCAGGTCATATGGTGTATGCAACATTTTTGAGCCATCAACCTCAGTTTTTTGGTTTCATGTATTTTTTATTTTTTGGCCCCTGCAACCGTTGAATTGATTTGTTCTTTAACATGGTTGCGTGCATTTTGAGAATAATAAAAAAGTATGGAGTAAGAAATGTGTTTGAAATATGATAGTTTCATCCAAATTCATAGCCAACCACACCATAAAACCAATATCAAAAGTAATGGCTATTGAAAAATAAATCAATAGTCTCTACTACTGTGGTTGCTCCGAAAACACATCAACCTATTTGTCTACAAAAATGAGCAATGTTATTTTGTACATTATTTTGTGGTGTAGTTGATCATTGCACAAGGCTAACACAGAGGATTTTGAAAATACATGGTTAGACGATGCAACGGGATGTTTTACTTTCAAATTTGTTTGTTGAGAATATATGTCTCAGATACACCAAAAAAAGGGATTAGAACATGTGGAAACTTATTCTGCATTGGATTTAAGATGTTTTTTTAATGCTCTCTAGATGATGCAACGAGATATTCTACTTTCAAATTGGTTTCACCCAGATTTGAATTAAAGATCTTCCATATGCAGTAGCCATCTATACCACATGATTTGATATCACTAGGATTGTGATCCTCCCATTAAAAAAAGAGGTGAAAAGACCTAGTGTCAATATTGAAAACAACTTTTTTTTGCTCATATGAATATGATTGTGATACATGCATAAAATAATTCTTATTATTGGCAAAGTCATTTTCATTCAGTAACTGACAAATACAGAAAAGAATGCATTTAAAATGTTATACTATTGTCCAAGTTTGAATTAAAGACCTTTAGTGTGTAAATTAACGTGATAACCAACCACACCATGAAATCAACATAAAAAACGTATGAGGAGGATATATCATACCATATATAAAGCAGTAACATTTCTGTTCTTAAAAAATAGGAAGTATTTTTTCTGGGCTGAGCACAGCCCTGGCCCTGGCACGTATGTGTCCATTGCATTTTCTAATTCCAACAAAAAGAAAAACCTTCAGCCCACCACGTGCCCATTGCGTTTTCTAATTCCAACAAAAAGAAAAACCTTCAGCCCACCACGTGCCACAGCCAAACTGATATATTCCGGACAGTAATAATGGTGCAACCTGCATGGCGCAGCCCTGCATGCATCTGCATAGATAATTCTTGGATAATGATTCCGGGCAGTAATAACAGTGCAATCTAATAGCCTTCTAGCTGTGTGGATCCGTCTTCCGGCGCCTTCTAGCTCCGATCCTTGCTATGTACCGTTGCAGCAAATTTGCAGCCCAACATGGCCCTTTGAATCGCTAACCTGCCCATCTCTTGAAATTATGGGCGATGTTGGTCTCGGATTATCCTATAATGGCCTCGGACAGCCTTTAAGATCAAATCATGCTTATACTAGGTCCTTGAATCTATACACGACGGCTTTTTCTGTGCGTATAAGCACAGCAAATGGGGAGGAAAAAAAATAGATCTATGCCCATGGTGGGTTATGGATCTGTGCCGAAGTTGGGCTTGCTTTGTTTTTGGGACTCTGTGTGCTGCCTGGTTTGTTGGACGCAGCTCATGCTCCAGTTAAAACAAATGCTAAGAACGCGTATGTGACAAGGTTATATATGAATGCGTCCAAATTTTGGGCAGAGCTTCCACCTTTTTCAGTGGCTATTCTAGCCTGCCGCTGCAGCAATTTAGCTCGATTCATCATCTCAGCAGCTTCATTTTCCTGCATCAAAATTCGGACAGCTCTTTCCACTTCTTGCCGATCCACCATGCCCTCTTCATTTTCCTTTACATCCACCCCAATCTTGAGCTCATCCACCAAGTATCTGCAACTAAATGGCTGATCGATGGTAAAAGGCCAGCACAAAATTGGAATTCCGCCAAGGCAGATGCATTCCAGCATTGAATTCCATCCACAATGTGTCGCAAATCCGCTCACTGATTCATGGCTTAGAACAAATTGTTGTGGTGCCCATCCCCTGTTCTTGGGTCCGTTCTTCAAATCCTTCCGGGAGAAGAATAGGGGGATTATCCGGCAGAACCCACAAAAATGTCTGCCCGCTTGCTTCTAATCCACATGCGAGCTCTTCAATCTGTGATTCTGTCAGATTTGCCCAGCTTCCAAACCACAGAAATAGGACGGAATTGGGCGCTTGCTTGCTTAGCCATTCTTCGCATTGAACCTCCTTATCAATCCCAACTAATTTCTAAAAATGCTTACCTATGTCAGATAGATGAGAAAACATTGGATTGGTCGAATCTTTCATGAAATGGGGCACCTGCTTCCACGGAATTGGTTCAAAATTGGGGATGAACAAAGCCCCGTCTTCATTTGGAACATTCTGGGATTCAAGGGGCTCTCTGATATGCCCAAAAGCTGTCATAAACATAACCCCTGCTGTGTAAAGGACATACTTTGGAAGACCCACTTGCTGCAGCGGAAGATGGGACCAGTTTAACAGCATATCCACGATAGCGCAGATCGGAGGAGAATCTGAAGCCAAAGAATCACGCAATATTTCTTCCCGGCTTCCCCTGTTAGGCGAAATTAGCACTCACAACTATAGACTTGCATTAAAGTGAAGCCCGAGGCAATCCAGAGGTCAGGACATTCAGATTCACAAGGCGCCGGTGCAAAATTCTGAAATATCTGGGAACTGATCTTATTAAGCTAACTATGGCAGAGCGCCTCTGTGGTCGTATTCAGCATAGCTACAGCGGCTCCAAGCATTCAACATCCGGTCCTTCCCCTCTTCTTTCCTCACCTGGGCAACTCCCAAAAGCTCAATCTCTGAATTTTTAGAACCGATAGAGCCAGACATTGGACAAATCAACCTAAATTCGCCACGAATCATAGTAATTGAGGAGGGAAATTTTGGAAGATCAACCCATAGCACAAGGTTGTATGTAGATAATACATGCTCCCTCATGCAGAGGCCATTGGAACATACGGCGTCTGTGGAATGATCATACACTGTAAATTCCTCATTGTGGAGTCTGCATCAATATTTCAATACGAATTGTTCAGGAGAGCAGATGGTACTGCCTTGCATTGGCCTCCATACATTATATTTGGTACACTCTTTTTTTAGGCCATGCTATTTACAATATTTCAATATGAATTATCTTTTGTTGCATACAATATTTCAATACGAATTGTTCAGGAGAGCAGATGGTACTGCCTTGCATTGGCCTCCATACATTATATTTGGTACACTCTTTTTTTAGGCCATGCTATTTTTTTAGGCCATTGTTTTCCTTTTAGACCCTAAGTTAAAAGGTTTTTCATGTTGCTAAATAATTAGCTTATAACCCATATACAAATTGTGTATGCCTAATGTACTAGGATGCTTCTCCTTCAACAAATGCTCACAACTAGTTGCTCATCCCTCCAGTGCTCGTGTTCTCGTTGTATACAAAAGGTTGGGAAAGAGAAACGTTCGCGGCGGCCGCAAGGCCGCCGCGATAAGTTTCTTGTAATATATAAGTTTCATACTTGAATTTAACTCCATTTGACAAGGGTTAGATATAGCATATAATCTAGCTTTTGACCTCCACTTTTAACTCTATATAAATATAGTTTCTAACTTTAACTTTGGCAAGCTTAGTCGTTAAAATCCTCTTCCTCCTCCTAAGACCATTATCAAGTGGATGTCTAACCCTCCATTTGGTTGGCACAACACTGAAGAAACTGTCCTAATCTCAAGCTCTTGTTGTTCGATTCTTCGTTTAAAAAACTGTGTATGGATCGAGAACGTTATCTATAGCTTCGCCTTGTATTTAAATTGGTCGATTCGGCCGCTATGCCAGACAATAGTTTGAATTCCAAATTGGCTCGAACCCTAAAACAAATAAGATCGTGTATTGGGTAATTCTTGCTATTAAAAGTGCTTAGAAATATTTACCCTAATCTTCATTGGTTGCTTCGAACATGTATTTTTCAATCTCAACCATATAACCTAACCTAGGTAATATAATATCACATGATCTTACTAATCACATGAACTAGATTAGAGCCTAGATAAATTTACTAATCATATGAACTAGGCGAGAACCTAGATAAATACTCCATCTCTGAGACTTGTGATCTTTTACCTATCTACTATTTTATGTGACTACAATTATCGATAATTGCCATGTTTACTAAAGTGCCCTTCATTTTGGAGGGCATTTTGATAATTTTAGCATAGTAAGTTTTCCATTTTTCAATGTAATTAAGTTGGGCGTCTTACCTAATCTACAAAGAAATCTCATAATATGAGTGAAAAAAATGAGATTATTTAGGAGACATTTTTGTCCATCTAATCATACGGATCCTAATTGACAAAAAAGTGCATAATATTTGTGGTTCCCATGGGCCTTATGGTCTCCATGGATATGATAAAATTCAATCCAATTCTGAATAAGACCACTTATAATTCAGACCAACAAACAGTATGCAAAACCAAATATACAAACTGGTAACTATGCGGTTGGATATAAGGAAGTTGAAGTTCAAAACATCATTTTTTGCATTTCGAAAACACATGAAAATCATATGACCCCCTTTTAGCAGAGCTGAAAAGCAGACATGTATAACAAACAAGGATTGGCTGGGTGCAGATACAACAACAAAGTGGATATTTGCAAACTAACATTGCAAAAAGAACCTCTGGAATCCAGAGGATGACATTACTTCTCCAAGCATCAAATTTAGTTCAACTTCAAACACTATCGAAAATGCATTATGTTTTCAGTTTAGATTGTTGCAACATCTACGTTATAAGATAAGATATTCCTTACCTTTTACATTAGAACTGTAATGGCATATTGAGAATGCAAGCACCTTCTACATTAGAACTACAATGGCATATTGATGATGCTTGCAGACACAATCTTGCCTAAGCTTTGCTAGCACACCTTGGCAGTATCTTACCTTCTTAAGATGGTGCATAGAAGCTCTTTAAGGTCTATTATTCCAGGAACTTCAAAGATTGAAGCTAAAGGGTGAGTCTACAATAACCTGATGACGGAAATATTTACATGTGTAATAGAGTCAATGGCTCCCATCAATATGCTAGCCACTTCCACTGCTAAAAATATTTCCAAGACACAGAGTGTTGCTCATTGTGTGTCCGCCGTGAATCTGTAAAACATCATTCATTACAATATGAATAACACCCTCACAAAATGTGTTCAGGGTGGTTAAAAACCCGAGAGTATATCATTTTATGTTCTTATTCTTTCTCTTTGCTGCAAACATTATGGAAGAGATTGCTTTACTAGAACTGGTAGCTAGTGGAGTTGCAACAAAGGCTACAAAGAAGGTTGGAATCTTACTTGCAGTGAAAAAGTTGGTATTAGTGTCTTCATCTTCATGCCCTCCTTTCCTTAGCCTTTCTCCAAGACCCTGTTCTGCCCTCTCAAATCGTTTAGAATACCTTACCATCCATTTCAAGAATTATTTCTGTAAACGGAGCAGAAGAAGCTTGACCAATTTGTCATTTTTCATCTAGGCTTAAGAAAGTTCTTTTGTTGCCTTGGTTGTAAATAATTGCACGAACTTTGACATGCCAACAAGAAACTCAATCTGTTGGATCCATCATCTGTTTTGTTTGAGATTCCTCTAACAATTTCGATCTGTGGCAAAAGCTCGAGAGGCAAATATGCCACATATATAAAATATAGATAGCCATAGAGGAAAGTTTGTAACTTTGTAACTGATCTGATATGCTGCAACTTGCTTGTTAGAAGATACAGAACATTCCACAGACTCGTGTATGAATCAATCTCTCAAATACACTGGAATTAAGCTGTTGCACAACACAGAATGTTTAACAGCAGCTTCTTAAGTACGGCACTGTACAAAGGTAGAACTATCATTCTCAAGAACTAAAATTCGCCACCATAAACCCCCGAACCAAAATAATCCTGCCGTGTCACAGTTGTGGCCCGGCTCTTTTGACGCTCCAGCTTTGGACATTCACTTATTCGATGGCCTAATCCTCCACAACATGCACAACCTTTTACACCACTAACTTTGGCAAGCTCTTCAATTCCCTCCATTGGGTCATCAAGGGTGGCTAACACAGGTGGTATCCTTTGGTTGGCTTCCTTTAGTAGATGTTTCAAGTCCAGAAGAGTAGTCTCGCTCTGATTCTTGTTAACAAATGTTGATGCAAGACCTGTTTTTCCACAACGACCAGTTCGTCCTATCCTGTGTACATAATTTTCTATCTCAGCAGGCATGTCATAGTTAATAACATGTTGAATATTAGGAAAGTCCAAGCCTTTTGATGCCACATCTGTTGCTACCAGTATATCCTTCTGTCCTCTTTTAAAAGCAGCAATTGCATATTCTCTCTCCTCTTGATCCATTCCTCCATGAATTGCCACAACATCTTGCATTTTCAGAAGCAAGTACTCATAAATTTTATCAACATCAGCTTTGTTCTCACAAAAAATCAGCACAGGTGGCGCTGACTTTTGCAGACATTCTAACAAGTATACTAATTTAGCTTCTTGTTTAACGTATTCAACTTCTTGAATAACGTCCAGATTTGCTGCACCTGCTCTACTTACATTGACCACAACAGGCTTTACTAGAGCATTTTTTGCAAAGTCTAAAATTTTCTTCGGCATGGTAGCAGAAAAAAGCAGGGTTTGTCTCTGAGCCTTGAAATAATCGCATATTTCTTTAATGTCCTCTTCAAACCCTAAGTCCACAAGCCTGTCAGCCTCATCCAATGCTAAATAACTACACTTGTCAAGGTTCATTTTCTTCTTCGCAAGCATATCCTTGAGCCTTCCTGGAGTAGCCACAACAGTGTGTACTCCCTTCTTCATAACTTGAAGCTGGGAACTCATGTTTTTTCCTCCAATGCAGAGCATGGATCTCAATTCTGGATAGCCATTCTTCTCTAACACAGCCGTAAATCCTTGGATTACTTCAAAAGTTTGTGTTGCAAGCTCCCTAGAAGGACAAACAACAAGCCCAAAAGGTCCTTCCCCACCCATCAGACTCCTTTTACTTTCCTCCTCCAATGCATGAAGAATAAGTGGAATTGCAAATACCAAAGTCTTACCTGATCCAGTAAATGAAATGCCAACCATATCCCTACCAGATAGTACTACGGGTAGACCTTGTACCTGAATTGGAGTGGGCTTAACAACTTTTTGATCCTTCAACTTTTTCAGGATTGGTTCTGGCAGCCGCATATCCTTGAACTTCGTAATGGGTGGTGGAATTTCCTCACCTTCGACAAGTATGTGCCATTTGTTGCGAATCTCGTCAGAATCAGCCTGGTTCCTATGCCTAACATGAGATGACGGCTTCCAGTTTGTCTTCAGGGGCTCTGTATATTGGATTCCTTTGGCAAGCTCCTTTACAGAGGTTAGGGTTTTGCATTGTAACAACCTTTCAATCATTTCCTGTTCTTGAATAACCATTTGCTGTGCGGCTGAAAGCTCAGGCATGTCCTTTTTGAGCTGAAAAGCCTGAATCAAAAGGCTGGCCTTTTCTGCTATTACTGTATCCTTGGTTGGATGAGTTCCATGTTCGACTGTGGAAGTTGTGAGGCAGCAAGTTCGGCGCTGTAAAACACGTTGAGCCTCCAACATGCGCCTCTTTTTGACAGGCACATATTCAACATAGTCATCTGTGTCTTCCATAAAGTTGGCCTCGTCGCTCCCCATCCTTTCTTGCTCGTATGCTGGCCATGTTGAGAATATATATAGAAAAATATAAAAAGGCAAAGGGCTAAAGGAAAAGGTCAAAGGTAAAAATAGTGTGACTCTAATGTTCCCATATGTCACGCAATGGTGTTTGCTTCATTTCGTGGTATTTGCTGATATCATAACGTATTCCTATGGCCCAAGGGACAACCTTGGGAGAGAGAATATGTCTTGAATCTATTTCTTTCTTTTTATGGTTGAGATGGAATTCTATTCAGCATTATGTGGTGTGAACGAAGGCGAACTAGCCTAATGACACTTCAATTTGAGTCAAGTAACGTTAGGGTTCTCTCTAACTCTGGCAGATGCACAGTACCAACATAATTCACACCTCACACTGACTATCTCCTCTGCACCTTCATATCAACTAGAATAAATAGCAATTTAGTGTCATCAATGGATGTTATATCCAAACCATCTGATATGCATTGCGATCGAATGACGGTTTCCCTGCATAACTAGAATATAATTGCCTTCCATGCCTTTAACAACCCTTCCAAAAATGGTTTCAATATATGATCTCAATTTATAAAAGAGAGACCACGAAATTTCAGCTTCAATAGATTGTTTGCTACATGGGATATAATAAATTTGATAACTGAAGACCAGAAGGATCAACCTTCCATTCAATATTTACCACCTGACCTCACTATGCAAGAAGAAATCTACCATCTGTCACAAGCCTATGAACATGATACAAGAGCAAGAGCAATGCAAGAAAAATACATATAGACTGGAAACATATGATATAACTTAAAGGAATAAAGGCTAATCAATGTGATACCATCACGAAGAATATATCCAAGAGCCCAAAGCGCAAATAAAAAATGAGGGAATGTAAATAAGAAGGGCCAAGGCGGCTGAAGATCACGTCAAGAACTAGATACAAGAGAAGCCCATGATTGATATTAAAGAAAGTGGTATCTACAACCATGGGCCATCTCTATATATAGTGTCTTATTGCATGAAGTTCAATAGTGTATGGCCACCCACCACCTAGCATAGGTGAATGCATGCCACTGGCTGGCATGTAAGATGCCACTTATCATAGGTGCATGAATGGCACTTGGCGTACATAGAAGAACATGCTTGGCATAACTCTATAACAACGGCGATAGTGCACTTGAAAAGGGGCAGCTAATGAGCTATAATGCCAGCATCTCCAGACCTTCGAAACCCTCCAAAGAAAAGTCAACAGTCTGCAGGAAATTTCTTTCGCTGGGAAATGGAAGTAGACTCCAAACTTCACAGATTGGAGCAAAAGGCCATTATGCAGAATCGAGAGGTACGAGGGCTGTGTGCCGTAGATATTTAATGGGGAAAAGGCCTCTATGCAGAAGCTCATGAGCAGCTGCAACAATGCGTGCATGAATTATCCAGGCAAGATAGGTTCTAGCAAGAGCTCGGGTCTCAGCTACCCCTCCCTGAATGTTACGGTCCAAGGGCAAGTCGCGCTTGCCGGCCTTGGGACCAGGAGTTCGTCTTGGGAATGCCACGGGGTGGCCTGGGAACGTCCCATGTGGCAATACTGCCTAGGGGCGGCATGGGGGTAATTTTTAAACAAGAAAACTTTCGTAAGCTAATGTGCCATTTAAATTAAATTATAAAGTTTCCTCTAAAAACCTTAACCATTGTAGAAGGGGTGTGAGGTGGCGGAAACCCATTGGATGGGTCAAGCCAAAAGGGTTTTTGATAATATTTGATCGCAGCCTGATATACCACGGCCAGATCAGCCAAAAAGGGGCCGGATCTGAGCTATTTGTGTGTTCGACCTATTCCTGGTCTTAGTGGCCCTATAAAGAGCATTAGAGGCGTTTTCTGGGATCACGGTTTCTGTCTTCGAGCGAGCTGTTGAAGCAAATCTCTCCATCTTAAAGCCTGATATCCTGCTGATAAGGGTTTTGGGCTACTGCGAGTTGATTAATTCATCTAATTCTAAGCCACTTCACTTTACAAGCGTTCTTGTGTGTTCTTTAAGCAATACTGCTACTGCAGTATCCAGTTCTTGTGTTAGAACTGCTGAAGCTGTGCTTCAAACTGATCCTGAGGATCAAAAAGCAATCGTGCGTGGGGAGCTCAGGGAGTTCGTGGTTGTGGAGAATTCTGGGAATTCTTGGTAGTGCGATTGTGTCTACTTTAGTAAGCGTTTGACAATTTGGTATCAGAGCCAGAGCCAGGTTCAAGAAACTCTATACTTTATAGAGATTGCTACGGTCATCTATATATTATCTTCTAAACAATATCCAACACTTCAACTCATGAACTTCTAATCATAAGTTCTCAACCCATGGTCACATAATCTCACCTAGCTACACTTAGCTTGAGATTACTTAGGCAACCTCAAACGCCTACTAAAGTAGACACAATCGCACTACCAAGAATTCCCAGAATTCCCCATAACCACGAACTCCCTGAGCTCCCCACGCACGATTGCTTTTTGATCCTCAGGATCAGCTTGAAGCACAGCTTCAGCAGTTCTAACACAAGAACTGGATACTGCAGTAGCAGTATTGCTTAAAGAACACACAAGAACGCTTGCAAAGCAGAGCGTTCCCCTAAACTAACACTAAAAAGTGAAGTGGCTTAGAATTAGATGAATTGATTCCCAATCAACTCAGATTTGCAGCCACTTGAGCTACTTGAGAAAGAGCAACAACTCTGTAATTTTATTTTGTTGAGCATGATTAGAACTTTTATTTCTAAATTGAGCATATACAATGCTGAAAAGAGGATCTTTCCTTGAGGTATCTAGTTCCTTCTCCAATATTTGCAATACTTTTACATACCGCAGTAGCTTAGAATTATTGCAAAACATTTCAGGTAATTTTCTTGTCTTTATTAGCAATGAGATCTATGCATATAACCAAGAAGCTATAGGTTGCCCACTGTAGACGATTTTAGAATTTTGAAAAAAATTCAATTATTCGATGCTATCAATGCATTGGATTTAACATGAGTCACACCGTCACTTCAGATCTGTGTGTTTCCTAGTTGATGTTCTTGGCAACTTCTTTGCCTTTTGCTTTGAGAAAGCTTCAAAATTTGGGTACGTACTGGCAAATGCAAGGGTTGGATCTAATCCAGTTGACATCAAACTATAATTATAATATGTTGTTACTTCATCTTGCAGGAGTTTAGTTGTGAAATCTTGTATGCACAACCTTCGAGCTATGATGTGACTGGCTTGGCGATGGCTTTCTAGGCATATAATTACCCAACCGTCTGCAAACATCTGCTTGGGGATTGTCCTCATTTTAAGAATGCATGAAAGCTGCCACCTCATAAGTTCTAGACAAATTGGAAGATGCCTTATCACTATAATACTTATATGCCCGTCATATACCATGCAACATCTAGTCCTATATCCAATGGCAACGTCTAGTCCTATATATCTTATCTTATCTTATCTTAATATGTATATAGAAACTCAAGGGGGTAGTTACAAAATGGCACATTATATATAAATTTTTTATCTTGGCCCTTGGATAAAAAGTTAGTGAGGTGGCAAATCCTTATCCCTTGGATTACAAAATGGCACATTATATATAAATTTTTGATCTTGGCCCTTGGATAAAAAGTTAGTGAGGTGGCAAATCCTTATCCCTTGGATTTTGATGGGGGCATGCATGGGCATGCACCACATCCCCGGACCGTTAGATAGAAAGGGGAGGATAAATCCTGGCCCTTGATTTTTGTGAGTAAGGTGCGAGGAAGGTGCCAAAAAGTGAATTTGGTGTAGCAGATCTTAACCGTTAGATCAAATGTTGAGCATAAATCCTAGCCATTAACTTTTTAATATTAATTTGATTTTTTTTTTAAGGAGATGAGGTGGCACTCTGATTAATAAAAAGGTAACGAGGTGGCAAAACATTTATGAATAGATTTTCTAGGAAGCTTCCTTTTGTTTAATCGCCTTCAAAGACACGTAGCTTGCAATAGAGGGGTCGGATGAAGGTGGGACCCACGCCATTGGACTCCTCTCGTCGAGAACTTTCCAATGAGTGGTGCTTGCCACTATTTTGTCGCAGCTACAGCCAACGTGATCGAACACTAAGAAACTTTTTGGAATCTTCGAGATTCAAGGAATCTATAGTAAGTTGACAGAATCTAGGAGAATCTTTATAGGATCTTAGGGAATCCAGAGGAATATCATGAGAATCTTAGAGAATCTATGGGAATCCCAAGAGAGCATCTTTGAAAATATAAGGGAATCTAAGGGAATCTTGATAAAATCTTTAAGAACCTAGAGGAATCTTGATGGAATCTTGGGAAATCTAGGGAATCTTCATAGAATCTATGGGAACTAGAGGAATCTGAAGAGAATCTATAGGAATCTCAAGCGCTTCCTTGGGAATCTAGGGGAATCTTGATAAAATATTTAATAACCTAGAGGAATCTTAATGGAATCTTAGAGAATCTAGAAGAATCCAGGAGAATCTTGATAGAATATTGGAGAATCTAGAGGAATCTTGGGGTATTCTTTTGGAATCTAGGGGAATCTTTAGAGAATCTTAGGGAGTCTCAAACGAATATTTGGGAATCTAGAGAATTTAAGGAAATCTTCATAAAATTTTTGAGAATCTATGGGAATCTAGATGGAATTTTGGAGAATCTTGGAGAATCTTAATAAAATCTCCATAGAATCTTAAGAATCTAGGGGAATCTTTGTAGAACATCATGAATCTAAGAGAATCTTTGGGAATCTAAGAGAATCTAAGAGAATCTAAAGAGAATCTAAGAAATCTCGAGAGAATCTTTGGGAATCTAGGAGAATCTTCCTAAATTTTTGACAATCTAAGAGAATCTTGATGGAATCTTAGAGGATCTAAGAGAATCTTCCGAAATAGAGTTATCGTAAACAATAAGCAATTTGCATAATGCCAGTGTCAATGTTAATTTCAAATGCTATTGGCACCAACAAACAACATGGAAAAGATGATGTGGCCCTTCAAGTGCTGAAGACCTGGTTGTAACTTGATCATTGTGGCATGTCCACAATGGTTGGGGTAATATCGGCATGTTTTTCTTCTAGGTGCCTAGTCTTTAGAAGTGCCGCATTGGCATTGCTAGCATTTTCAACTCTTTCAAGGCAAAAATGGAACTGGAGAATCTACGAGAATCTTAATAAAATCTAGGGGAATCTCCATAGAATCTTGAGGAAATCTTGATAAAATCTTTAAGAACTTAGAGGAATCTAGGGGAATCTTCATAGTATCTTAGAGAATCTAGAGGAATTTCAAGAGAATCTTAGGGATTCTAGGAGAATCTTTATAGAATCTTGGGAAATGTAAGAGAACCTACATGGAATCTTGGAAAATCTAGAGGAATCTTGGGATAATCTTTGAAAACCTATGGGAATCTCAAGAGAATCTTAGAAAATCTAGGGAGATAGAATCTTGGAGAATTCAGGGGAATCTTCATAAAATCTACAATATTCTAGAAGAATCTACATAAGGAATCTTGGGCTAATCTTCAGAAATTAGGGGAATCTTTCACGTTGGGTGTGTTTTGAAGGGTCGGCTTCATGCAGTCCTTCATATTACAAACACTTGTCGCTTGCGCCACAATTTCAGCGGATCTTGTCTCTTCCTCTCTCGCTCGAGGTCAACAAACTCAACTTCGTCATCACGCCTCCTTGTGATAGGAGGCTGAACTTCTGTGTACGTGCCTTTAATATCTCCAGAGGCACTCTTAGCATCTAGTTCTTCGTTTTCATCAGTAAAAGACTCACAAGTCGAGGTCAACAAACTCAACTTCGTCATCACGCCTCCTTGTGATAGGAGGCTGAACTTCTGTGTACGTGCCTTTAATATCTCCAGAGGCACTCTTAGCATCTAGTTCTTCGTTTTCATCAGTAAAAGACTCACAAGAACTTATTCTAGTTCGTATGAAACTGATTTTATCCGCATCTATATCATCCGCATCTAATAATGAGAAACCACAACGTCTTGTGTTAGAGTGCACAAATTGCTATGGTGCCAGTTCTAGAAAATGCATCAAGGACCCAGTCGCCTGGGTGAGAGAACCACTGTATCAAGTTGTTAATTAGTCTTTCATGTTTTAATAATGAGAAACCACAACGTCTTGACCTTGAAGATCCCTTAACTTTTGCAACACAGCTGGAAACTGGAAAGCATTGCACGGAGGTGATTTCTCTTCTCGTGTGTTAAAGTGGACCATGGTTTTCTTAGTGCCAGTGCTATAATACCATATGTGAAAGTGCTCAAAGCAGCTAACCAACCTAGGATCTCCACCATGTCCCTTTACGTTCGTCTTTAACTTGGAAAGACGAAGTTAGAAAACAAAGGAGACATATAAATTTATACGGCATTACTCTAGACTTTACCAGATACAATTCTCAAAACCAGCATTGCAAACGGCATCCATGGGCTTATGTACAGACGGTATTTACAAGTCTGATGGAAAACAATGACATGCCAGCGGGGAGACAAGGAAACTTCCTTCGGGACTTTCACGAATTCTCATCGTCAAAAAGACTGTCCTTAATCTTAAACCCATAAGGTATGTCAGCAATGCACATAGTAATTTTGCTTATCGACCACAGTTTGCAGCTTTTTGCAGTTGCCATGCATTACCTTGTATATATATAAAGGACCCACTGACTTAAGAATCAAGGATGTTAAAATGATAGTGTGGCAAGCAGCATGAGTTGGAGAGATTGTAAACCCATTGTATGCAAATAGTACTATTTCCAATGGCTTGCTAGCATACAAAGCTTTTGTTATGATAGATTCTAAAGGGAAATATTAGTTTACATGCATGTGAATCTGTCTAAAATTATCCATCACAATCCCTTTGTGAACCTGAGAGAAATGACTCTCTCATATTTTTTGTTGCTTTCAATATATTCCAAAATGTGGTCATAATCTTCCTCGCTTCCATGAGGTATCAAACAACAAATGTCTGCTTGATGGATGAAAAGAATGTTAAATGTTTAATGTAATATCAACCCAAACAAAGTTAAACTTTTACGTACACTGGTTTTATTATTAACGAGTGGAAAAAATCAACAACCCAACCAAAAAAGAATGTCGAGGACAATTACGACAGCATGACAGAAAAACAAGGAATATAATAACATATTGCACATCGGTTATAACTTGACCATAGATGAATATCTATCTTTAAACAAGCAGTCGGAACAACAATAATGACAACGCTAATTAAATTATACAACCACGATCACAAAATGAGCAATCCAATGACCATCGAAAAGGCGACATACGCTTTTGATGCCTAATTTTCATGCGCCTTTATTTTCTATGGCCTCTGGCGTGCCTTTTTGCTAGTTTTTTTTTGGAAGGACATGAGTCTCTTTTTATTGAAAAAGAAGGCATAATACACCATGCACAGACATGACTAAAACCTTAGTGGATAGGCTAACCCAACTAGACACAAACACCCGTCTATGCATAAGAAGAATACCGTAAATACGTCTGCCAAATCATCTCTTTTTTATCATCAGCTAGAGATTAGCAACAATAAGCTTTAGTGATCTTCTGCTGAGCACAACAAAGAAGCTGTTGATCAGGGATGTGTGCATCTTGGAAAATACACAAAGATAGACTACAAAATCCAACTAGAAGCAAGATGAAATGCCCGCTTACACAAGTTAGGCCAAACGGGGGGATAAAGTGCAAGTAGGATGTCCTGGCTAGTGAGAGACACTGAAAAGAGTGAACAACCACGCCCAAGCAAGCCGTAGATGATCGCACAAGAAGAAGCAGTGTTCAATAATTTCAACATGTTGACCATAGAGAGGGCAACGATCTGAGACTGTAGGGTTCATCTTGTGAACCAAGACAATTACTCGAACACATTTACGGAGAATTTTGCCATCGCAGTGCTGGCACTTTAGGGTGGAGCAGTTTATCCCATGCCCACATCCAAACACTTTTCCACTGTGGTTGAGGAACCTGAAGATGCCATTGTCGGGACGGGGGGAGAGGCTCACAATCAAAAAGCACCCTGTACGTGGAAGAAACAAACTTTTCTGGCTTAACACGTGCATCACATATCCAAAGAGGCACATCAGCCTGTGGTTGCTGCACAGTGGATGGTAAAAAATCAGCCACCCCAGCCCAAATTTTTCGATCCCATTTGTACAACAGAAATCTCGTCTGAAAAGCCTCCATGACAAAAGATGATCAGAATCATACCAAGCTACAATCATTAAAACCCCAGCTAGCCGCCAACGTTGTTGGCTCTTTAGATGTACAAGTGCACATAAAGGCTGATGATCATGTGTACCTTGCAAGGGGAGCCACCAGCATGACATATTGACAATGAAGCACAAGCTTGGGGATTATCATGGAATAAAGATCTAACCGCATACCAGGAAGCAAGCAGACCTTTAAGGTATGGGGAAGCATTTGGATATAGATGCAAAGGGTACAACAAAACCCATGGGAGACTAGGCTTCATAGTTGCCTTGTGAAGGGGGAGACACTGCAGAAGTGATTGCCGCACAACCTTAAGCCATGAGAGTCATCTTTACCAAGGAGGAGCCTCCAAATGAATTTTGAGATCATGACCTGACTTTGAAGATGGAAGTCCAGCATTCCAAGGCCACCAGCTGCCTTAGGCTTGATGCACTTAGCCCAGGATACCTTAACAATAGCACCTTTTGATGTAGCACCCCAGATGAAATTCCTGACAATACACACGATCTCATTCATCTTATATTGAGGAGCCAATAAGATAGATGCCATATAGACATGGGCATTGCTAAGGACGAATCTTGCCACTGTGATCCTACTAGGTAGAGATAACTTAGCCACCTTCTACCAGAATAGATGTTTTTCAAGACCTTTAATGATCTCATCCCAAACACATGAGGCAGAAACATGCACCCCCACAGGAATGCCCAAAAGTTGTGGGTTGACCATGAGGAAGCACCGTCCAGGAGTAGTCAAGAATACAAGAGGAACATCATTATCCAGTGTCCATAGAGCAATGCACTTTCTCCAACCTCCAAGAACCCCAGAGGCCAAGGAGAAAGTATTTAAAGCAGCTTAGCATTATGTAGGTTTTCATCATTAGCCATAAGAAAAAGGAAAGTGTCATTAGTATACTGATTACACACCTCCTGAAAACCATCCAGCATGGATAGATCCTGGATGAGACCTTCTCCAGCTGCAACATCAAAGAGCTGAGACAATATTTCTGCAGCAATAGAAGAGCAAGGGATCCAAGGGACAATCCTGTCGGATCCCCAGACGAACAGTAAAGATTTGGGCTGGCTCACCTTGAAAAAGCACTGTAGACCGCGCCGACACATGAAGCATCATAACATCACAGGTGAATGCCTCACCAAACCCCAAAGCAAGAAGGCACTTCTCCAAAACTACCTAGTCCACACTGTCATAGGCTTTAGCAAAGTCTAGTTTGAGGAACACCACTTGATGATCCTGCAAGCGAGCCCAATACATGCCCTCGTACGCAACCGCAACATTATTCAAGATGCATCGGCCTGCGTAGAAGAAATTGACTCGGCTAGGATGTTGCATACCTTGTTAGCTAGGGCTTTGGCAAATATTTTATAGACAGATGAGAGCAGAGTGATAGGATGCCAATTAGAAATGGGTCTAGGCTCCTTGCACTTTGGAATGAGAGAGATGCATCCGGTGTTGAGGATCCTATCCAAGCTTTGAGAACGCTGAAAGTCACAAAAAGCAGCATAGACATCATTGTTGAGCCAAATCCAGCAAGTTTGAAAGAACTCAATAGGGAAGCCATCAAGAACAGGACACTTATCCAGCTTCAAATGAAACACAGCCTCTTTCAAGTCCTCTCTTGTGATATTCGATTCAAATAAGCTCCTTTTCTCAGTGGAAATAATTGGGCGTACCTTAGACAACACAACAGTCTACAGATCCTTCTGGAATGGCTTTGTTATATTGTTGTCATAGTATTTTTCAATTGTCTTGTGAGTGTTTAAATAACCAATGGATTAATTTGAGATGGAAAACGCAGAGAATCCTGCAGGTTATGATTGTGCCAAGTATGCCAATTAATGGAAGAATCGGACTTGTTAGAGGAATTGCTAATAACAATTGATTGCTAATAATTCTAAAATGGAGTAGAATATGATAGATTGACCCCCAATATGGCTCCTGAGTAGAAAACTTTGCTTGGAACAAGTAAAGGAGATCCGAGCATGAAGAGCTTGGCAGCATAACCAAGTAGTAAGAACATGCATTTTTTTCAGTGGTTGAATTTACTTTAACTAAGAAATTATGGAATACAAGGTTAATAATACTAAGGCTAAGGAGTTGCAGCCTGGGTTTACGATCAGTCAGCAAGAGTTACATGCAGTTGTGGTCTTTAGACGATACGAATTTTTAAGTTGGAAATGTTAGATATTGAGATACGATAGTAGTTGCATCTTTAAATCCCTTATCTAAGGAAAGTGAGCTTTCATTATGAATGTTTTAAAGTCACAGCTAAGTGTTCTTAATAGGAATATACATATTATTAAGGTGGTAATTTAGCCATATTGGATATGGGGGTAGTTCTGCACCGACCTTATAGCATTTGTTTAAGCTACATCGACAAATTGGTGGCTATTGGGTTTTCATTACCGAATTGCTACTTCGACATGGTAAGGTTGTACGGTCAACTTGGCAAGGGCAAGATCTAAGCACATATTTAGTAAATGTCTAATGAACACATATGTCATGGTCTTTGCATTGTCTCACTGTTGTTCTTGGTATTTTGTTATGTATTTGGATCCTTCGAGGTCAGACTTTCAGGTTCGGTGGCCTGGGTTGTTCCAGCATGACTCATGTTCTATGTTCTTTGTATTTGTGCTCTGTGACACCGGGCATTAGTTCTCCTGGCCAGGATTGCTACGTCAGTCAACTCTTGTGAACTCCCATGGTAAGAGGTCCTCTAGTGCCAGACGTGGGCTGGCAAGGGTATGTGCATACGAGGTTCACCCCACCACCCGCTATAGGACTTGGAATGTAAACTGACTGGGCAACATGCTGTGAACAGGGCCTTTATGTAGGCTGGCTGAGCTTCCCATTGTTCCAGAGCTATTTTATGATGTTTTAGTGCTTTGACTATGTTTCTCTGATTTGATGCTCATGTTTGGTATTTCCTTGGATTATGTTGTCATTGTCTAGCACTGCACTCACATAGAATCTTTTGTTTTGCTTGTGCTTATGTCTTTGTATCCAAAATTCCAAAGTATCTCCATGTATGTAGAGGCAGCCAGGGATCCCCACAGTCACGAGGACTAACCCCCTTGAGTGCATTGTGCAGTGGATTAGCAAGCAGTGGTCAAGCTAGCGGCAACAGTGTAACCGAGGATCATGGTTGAGTTCCAAAGGAGAAGCTCTTGTGTTAAATCGCTCAGCTAGATCTTATGAATGTATTGATGATACTGTTTTCTCTTAATATTAATCTATTTGATAATAGATATACTATGGTTGATCTCTGATTATTATGAGTAAGAAGATTCAATTCTTCACCAATAATATCAACCTAGAATTAGTGCAAGTCTAGACAAGATCCCGAGTTGCCAGGAGGTTCAATTCGACAGGCTCGTCACATGGAGGTGCTACGTGGATAGGGTAGTATTGTAAGAAAGGTCGTAGGCTTGGTTGGGCTGGTGTGCTAAAAAACAAAAATCTTAAAATATAAAGAAAATGGTTTTTAAACTAAGCACCATGTGTCGCCGACACAAAAAGTGTTCTCCACCTTTGTGCTTAGACCCTATTCTCACGCCACTCTTATTCATATGTAACAACAAGAAGCAACTTCATCTTACTGCTTGCTTGACTGCCTGTGGTAAATTGATATTTGAAGACCTAAGTAGCATAGCCTTATGGACATGTTCGGGTTCGATCCCCAAAAGGCAAAGCTCATAAATATACAACAATTAGAACAAAGTCTGCTGTTGTTTGTGAGGGGGAAATAATGCTTTTCGTGACCAGTATTGCCATTCTAGCATTAGACATATATTTTTAAGCAGTATATGAGGTCGATAGGATCGCAACCGCGATGTTCATGACCAATGCTTGTTCATTTTTAGTATGTATTATGCTTACAGGAATCGCGATCACGATTCTTGGGAGTACTACATACAAAATATTTTTAATATATTACTCATAAGGATCGCGGGCGCGATCCTGGCGAGAACATTCTCCTAAAGAGTAAACAATGTGGGGTTAATGTTATTTACCTGTATACTTCTTTCAAGGATCACGGCCGCGTTTCTTGTTTTCATTTTGCCAGAACATTATCTTGTGAAACATGTTACTTACCTGTTTTGAATTCTTCTTGCAGCACTGGATCTTTTTCGCGGGCCCAACGTGGAACCCATGCAGATCATGACTCCTGATAGAAGTCGGAAATGGTGCATGGAAATAGTCCAGGCCAAACCACATGTGGCAGGATATCGCTGCAGAGACCTCTGTCTATTTGTCAGGAACGGAAAGGGGCCAGAAGATTTCGAACAGTTGGGCATAATAGCTACTATGTGGGAAGGCACGAAGAATAATGTGCAGGATGCAATTATATGCAGCGTGGAGGATACACAACAACTTCACTTTGTCGAGTATGTATTGTGGTGCCAAAACTATGATCCTTCCATAATGATTGCAAGCAAGGTAAACAAACCGACAAGTGGCAAGGGGTTACCTAGTAGTGCAAAGGGGTATGGTTGGAACCTACCATCTTATGATTCGTTGAGTTTATCTGGGATAAAGTGCAACAGAGATATACTTGTTGGATTCAACATGTGCAGAAAGGGCCTTTCGGCTGACAAGAAACCTCCTTCTATTGCTTTGAAGACTACAAAAGACAACGAAATGTACACTAATTGGTTGCGGGCAGTGGCTAAGAAGAAAGCTGTGGTCCCATATTAATGGGATACCAATGCAAGAAGTTAGTCACTTGGTCTCGCCCTGAGGAACTCTCGAACAAGAAGTTTTATATTATTTCTGGTAATGACAGCATCTTTGGCTACACAAATTCTGTGTTCTATGATGGATAATATCGAGCAACGGATGGAATTTGCCAAAGCATATGCAAAGCGAAGAAGCCAGGTGTTAAATGGGAATCTGTCCAACAAGGAGTATATTCAGTTATCCATACAATGCAATGACATAATCGCGGACACAGTATTCAAAGAGTCACTAATTGAAAAGCTCCAACAACTAAGGAAGCAGCCCATTGCCTTTCTATTTCTTTGGCCATTTTTTATTTTTGCTGACTCTTGATTTATAAAAATGGAGATTTAATGGTGTAGATTGATGCCACTTTAGATTTTGATGAAGTGGTTATAGGCTTGGTTGGGCTGGTGTGCTAAAAATGCAATTGGAAGCAAATGGATTCTCAAAATTAAAACATCTGCAGATGGGAGTTAGAAATTCAAACCACAAGACTTGTTTCTCAATGTTTTACCCAAAAGAAAGGAAGAGATTATGATGAAACTTATTCATCAGTAGCTAAGCTCACAGGTATCAGACAATTATTGGCCATGGCAACAGCTTTGAACCCGAACTTACATCATATGGATGTTAAAACAACCTTCCTAAATGCCAAGCTTGATGAAAATATTTTTATGAAACCACCTCCTGGATCTGAAGTTGGGAACAAAAGGTTTGGAAGATGAAACGGGCTGTGTATAGACTCAAACGAGCAGAGAATGGTACCTCTGTATCTGGCCCTTAGTTTTGACCCAACCAACCCAGTCCAGCCAAGTGGACCCATGATTTCAATG
Organism: Isoetes taiwanensis; assembly: GCA_021234155.1. Classification (NCBI taxonomy): domain Eukaryota; kingdom Viridiplantae; phylum Streptophyta; class Lycopodiopsida; order Isoetales; family Isoetaceae; genus Isoetes; species Isoetes taiwanensis. The sequence goes on along the minus strand of JAJEKV010000008.1, from coordinate 23,581,929 downwards.
GTCACATTTTATTTATTTTTAATTTTTTTTAACATTTCAATTAAAATGCTAGTTAACATACAAGACGTTGGCTATTAAAAAACATGGATTTGCCAATCAGAAATAGTTCTTGCGCCTTCAAGAGCTCTAATACAACCTGATGTTTCTACAATAATTTAGCCCAGTCTGATATCTGAGGGAAGGCAGGGAAAAAGTCGCAGGTAGGGCGCCGTACTTTGCCGGAGCAAACTTTGAGCGGCCATAACTTTGGCGTTCGGGGTCAGAATTTAGTGTTCTTTACACCGTTGGAAAGCTCTCTTCGAGCCCTTTCCATTGGTATATTATATGAATGCTTTTACAGAAGTTTATTGGTGAAAGTCAAGGGTCCCTTTCAGTTTCGGCCATATTCCAGAATCTTGCCTGAAATCCTCTGAGGATTGGAGGTAGTAGCAGGGTTGATTAGGCTCAGTGGAGCAACCTGCACTATTCTCTTGGGTGTATCTCTGTGTCTTAGGGGTTTGTTGTAGCGGGGGTTTTCCACAACAGGGCGTGGCGTAGGTTTTGGTGAAGGGGTTTTCACTTCAGATGTCTCAATGTCTGAATCTTCTATCAAGGATAATGTTCGGTGGAAGGATTTAGCACGAAAGTCTGACTTACGGTCTCTGAGTCAAATGGAGAAGGCTGGTGGGTTTCCAGAAAATTTTTGTTCTTATACTCCTTTAGGCCCAAGCCATGCAGGTGAAGTAGCAAAGATGCATAAGCAGGTAAATACATCAACTGTTTCAGTTGCAAAGGCATTGCAACCCTTGAAATCTCTGTTTACAGTGACTGAGGAAGTAAATAAAATGACAAATGATAAAATAGTGGGCAAAACAAGTATGGAGGTACTAGCCAATGTTTCTGAGGATTTTCCATGTGCTGAGGCTTTACAGGTGGAGAACGGAGATGCTGAGGCACCTAAAGCTACTGAAAGTAATCATGACTTCAAGAGGTGTTTTCTCAATAGGAGGCTCATGTGTCATTTTTCAGCATTATTCACCAGGCTTTTCTGCTGATAATCCTTATAAAGCAATGCTGCCTTGCTGGTTTCAAATTCATGGTTTGCCACCGGATCTATTGCTTCCAAAGTTTCTTATCTCTATTGCTAATGGTATTGGTAAGCATATATCTCATTCAATCCTCAGGTGTGCTCGTGTCTGTGTAGCATTACCAATGGATCAGAGTCTTCCTAAGGAGGTAATAGTGAAGAGTGGGGAGTTTTTCTCACGCTTTAACTTAGAGCTTTTGAATGGCAGTGAGTTAAAGTGTTGGTTTCCTTCTTTGAAGATACTGGATGTAGATGTGCAGAAGGAATATCGCATTGGTGGTCAACAGCAAAATATGGATATGTCTGCAACTCCTCCAGAAGTTGTTCCAGAGAATCTGGATGAAAAGCAGGTATCTGGTTTGCAAGAATGTGGAAAAGCTATAGAAGCAGTTCCAATGGTGGTTGGTGAGGATATTCATGATTCATCACCAGATGAAGAGATGGTCAAATGTTTCAATGATGAGTTGGCATGGCAAAGTCCTAGAAAGCGTAAAAGTAAAGCACGGGTGACACATCACCTGGATAATGGTGATAACATAGAGTCAGGGGCTGGTGACGATTCATCTGAGGAGGAAGATAGGCACAAGGATACTGGTGATATTAGTGCGCATAACCTGGACCAGGCCTTGGTTTTATATAAGCCACAGGAAACTGAGCTAAAAGTGAGAAAAGTCTCATCAAAAAAGAGGCGGAAGAAGAAATCCAAAATACCTCATGCTTAAGATTATGTCCTGGAATGTGAGAGGTGCACGTTCATCTCCCCAAAAAAGGCAGAGGTTGGCTAATTTAATTAAGCACATTAATCCAGATATTTTATGTATTCAAGTACAAAGAAAAGATAAATTTGGAAGGTGGGCCGGTTATTAAATGGAAGCAAGGACTTCAAGAATGTGGTATCATTAATGTATATGCATCTAATATTCCTAGAAAAAAGAGCAACTTTATGGGCTTCTTTATGTAATAAAATACCAAAATTGGGAGAAAATGTGGCTTGGCTTTTAGTAGAGGATTTCAATATGGTCGAATCAGCACAAGACAGATTAGGTGGTGGACAGATTGTAAGTGGCTTTGAGCGGCGGTTATGGGGCGAAGTTACTCTTTCAACATGGGTTTATGGAAGTTGATGGAGATTCATCTTTTACTTGGACTAATAATTGGGTTGGCCTGAGATTGTCACAGTGCTCGTCATGATCGAATGTTTGCAAATAGTGTGCTTTGTGATATATGTCCACGGTTATGGAGGCTTAATTATTTGGCACAAGCGATCTCGGACCATAATCCTCAAATTCTTGAAAATCGTGAACTTACTCATAGTAGACAAAAAGAAAAAGCGGTATTTAAATTGAATACTAGATGGTTGCCTAATGAGGAGTTTGAGGCGGGGATGTCGGGAGGCTTGGCAAAAGGCTTCATCTCAACAACATGGTATGCGACGTATTGTTGAGGCTTTGGCAAATGTCAAGATTTTTGCGAAAAGGTGGGGGCGCGAACGAGTTCGTGAAGAAAAAAGAGACCTTGAGTAAGTTATATCTTTGAATTAGAGGAGCGTAAGAAAGTTGGTGGAGACTCTTTTAGATTGCAACAGTTATTGATGCTATTCGTGGTCTTGAAGTGGCCCAAATTCAATCAGCATGTGTTAAATCTGGATTAACCTGGCTGAAAGATGGAGATCGTTGTAATAAGCTGTTTTTAGAGCTTCAAAGCAGAAGAGGTATGCAGCTACTACGCACTCTCTATCTATGCCGGATGGGAGGGTAATGACAGAGCCAAATGAGATTAAACAATCCCTTACTCAATACTTTGAAACTTTTTTTAAGGTCAAACATTTGCCTCATGAAGATGTAATGCAGGATATTGTGCTTTTTAAGGTTCATGCAATTCTTTCACAAGAGGAATCTCAATTGTTAGAGGCACCAATTGTCTATGTGCGAATTGCGGAAAAGAACGTTTGAGTTGGCTTCGGATAAATGCCGGGTATGGATGGTATTCTGTAGAATTTTTAAAAGGTATTGGGAATGGACGCCAAGAAGCATTATGGAGGCATACAAAGATTTGTGTACTTCACATCAATTTGATAGGATTTTGAATACGGGTTTGATTTCTCTTATTCCTAAAGTGAAAGAACGTGAGCATTCATGATTGGCCCAATAACTCTTCTATCTACTATCTATAAAATTATTGCAAAAGCCTATCTTGAGTAAAGACTTAAACCGGTTTTGGGATTGAGAATAGATGCGGCTCGGTCGGGGCTTTCTTCCGTGGTCGGCAAATTTTTCATAATATAGTGGCAAAGATATGAGGGAGTTCATTGGGCCCAATGTTCGGGTCAAAATCTTCTATATTTAAAATTGGATTTTGCTAAAGCTTATGATAGTGTGAAGTGGACTTTCTTGGATGCCATGCTTTTGAAATTGGGATTTGGGCTGGTTTTCAGCTCTATGATGCATAAAATGTTGATTTACGCTAAGGGGTAGTCTTTGTATCATGGAGAACCCTTGGTGCTTTTTCCAATTCAATGTGGAATAAGGCAAGGTGGCCCTTTAGCTCCTTTTTTGTTTACTATAGTGGCAGAAGGACTTTCGCAACTATTGCATGAGGCTGAAAAGGATGGTTTTGTATCATGGAGAACCCTTGGTGCTTTTTCCAATTCAATGTGGAATAAGGCAAGGTGGCCCTTTAGCTCCTTTTTTGTTTACTATAGTGGCAGAAGGACTTTCGTAACTATTGCATGAGGCTGAAAAGGATGGTTTGGTAAAGGGATTATTATTGGTGGAAGGTGACCAGGTTTTGGTTAATCAGTTTGCAGACGATACCTTCTTGCTAGTGGATGGTGAAGAGAATAATGTGCAGATAATTAAAAAGCTTTTGGATATATTTTCAATTGCATCTGGTTGTCTCCTTAATTGGGCTAAGTGTAGTGCTTTATGGGTGGGGAAGGAAGCAGTTCCGCATTTTTTATTGACATGAATGAAGCATGGGATGAAATTATCTTAAATTTACAAAGGCATCTGATTTGGTGGAGAGGCTCAAAGTTATCCTTGGCAGGTAGAATTCAAGTAGCTAAGTCAGTATTGAACAATACACATATTTATTTGGTTTCGGTTCTATTGGCTCCAGCTTCTAAGTTTGCAGAGATAAAAAAAGATTGTAAGAGATTTTGTCTGGTGTACTGATAAAGGAGGCACTGTGAAGGTGGCGTGGAAGAAATGTATGTTGTTTAAACAACAAGGAGGACTTGGTATGTTGGATCTTTCTTTACAGGGTAAGGTCTTAGCTTCTAAGCTATTGTTCAGTTTGTTGAAAGATGATTGTGCATCACCAGGTATGAAGTTACTTAAACAATCAGTGAAGAAGTGTATGGTTTTTCATAAGCGAGGTGTGAGAATTGAGCTCCCTTGGGCATTGTTATATCCATTGAAAGCTTATTCACATGCCTCTCCAGTACTGAAAGGCTTGCTTCGGGCCTGGAAGGTAGGTCAGCAGGTGATTACATTTGATTGGGAAGCTTGTCTTCAGGCATCTTCCCCCTTTTTGTGGTTGCCTTTGTATACTCATGGACAACTACACCCAGTTGTAGAATTTATGCATGCGCATTCCCAAGCAAGGTGGAGGAGAGCAGGTATTATTTCTATTGAACAGTGGTATTTTGGTATTGACATTGCTCCTTGGCAATGGTTTCAGGAGAAATATGGGTTGTTGGATAAAGATATCAGTATATGGGCTTATGTAGCAAGTGCTCTTCCTTTAATTAAGAAGGTTGGTGACCAGAGATGCTGGAACTTTGTTCAAGGTATTAAAGAAGGCAAGAAGCTAGTAAGTTCATGCTACAGATTGCTTACATCCTCAAGTACTTTATCACCTTCTCGAAAATGGCACTTACAGACTTTGCCTTCTCAATGGCAATCCATCTGGAACCTTGTTTGGTCTAAATATAATCCTCCAAAGGTAAATGTTTTACTTTGGCAGGTGATTCATCGCTCTTTGAGAGTTAATGAGATGGTTCATCGCTTTAAGCCGGGAGTAAGCCCACTTTGCCCAATGTGTGAGCGGTGCATTGAAACATTGGAGCATTGTTTATATTTGTGTGAAGAGTTGAGTAGTCTTAGGTCCTGGCTACATTCTCTTTTTGGAGTATCTTTGGATAGTCAGCACTTTCTTTTGGGTATTTATCCAAATCAGTGGACTGCTTCTAAAAGGATTGCATTTCACATGGCAAAGTCTTGGCTAATATGGAGTGTATGGAAGCGAAGGCGAAGAAAGGTCTTTAATGATAAGCATTTCCAATATGGAGTGATCATCTAAAAGTGATTGATGCTTCAGGGATATTTCTTACTTCTGGAAGTACTTTGTAATATTTTGAGTGTATAATATGAAGTAAAACACGTTCTTCAAAAAAAAAAAAAATTTAGCCCAGTTCATGCTGCAACAAATTGCAAAGGTACTATATATTGTAATGCAATAAATTGCAAAGGTACTATATATTGTAAGTGATCTGAATACAGTTTATTGCGCTTCTCAGGAGAAGAAGCAGACTTGAATTGGACTAAGAGCAAGAGTGGCATACCGCATGTGCAAAATGTACAAGCTAGATACTGTATCTTGAATTTTTTTTATGTTTTCTCGCTCAAACAGATTTTTATGCAGCTGTTGCAAAATATTTATAAGGACGCAATTGCATAGACTATTTGAGATGCTTTTCCATTGCTTTTTAGCTTTTTGAGAAAAGTTTGAAGGTTAGAGTTCTCCAACTTAGACACTTTTAGTTCAATTTCCCAAGTCCATAGATGAGACTCATTTGACTATAGATGGAATTGAAAGGATAACAAACGCCATTATATGTCAATTCCGAAAAATAGAATTGTAGACCAGAAGCCAAAGCACCCATGCTTAATATTCCTAATAATGTAGTCATCACTACCAACAATATCAACTGAGTACTATTTAATGCACCTTTCTATTTTTTCAATGTTTTTGTATGACAATGTGTTTAAGTTCCAAAGATCAATGCGGTAGTGCATTGTTCAAATAATGTTTTGGTTGCTCCAATTAGAGTAAAATTTCTATGTTGCAGTTCTCTGCAATCGTATGGATACATAGAGTAGGATTATGCTTTGATTATGTTCAGCCTAAGTTATTCTTATAAGTTCCTTGTAATGGTGTTTAGACCAAGTTGAGGTTTTGCTTCATATAGGCTTATAAATACTATCCTAATTGCTCCTGCAATGGTCCATTGTATTTCTAGTGTCATCATCAACAAACCCTTATGCATGGTAATAAAACTTGTGTTCCATAGAAGTAGTGATATGGCTATTGTTCTGTTATGTAATGCAGAATGGTAGAGGATTATTATCTAAAGAAACAGTATTGCCTCATATATTATGTTTGACATGACCTTAATGCAGCACACTCGAAACACTTGAATTTATAGCTAGTGGCCGTGTTCCAAATTTTTGAATTAAAACTGAATTCAGGGGTTGCCTACTTTACAGAAAAGGATAATTGACAATTGAGAATTGTGCTTTTCCATCCATCATACAATTATGAGTATTGCAATTTTTAATGGCAGAAATGGTTTTATTGGTTGCAGGCATATACGCTACAAATTGATGTCATGTGGTCTATACAATATAATGATTGAGACAAGGACAGTTTGATCAAATTATTTTGTTAACCTAAATCCATATCATTGCCGTGATGGCAACAATACATTCACGTGTCTATTTAATACAAAATCAATGTTTGGAATTGAAAGGATTAATAGGAACATCTCAAACAATGGATTTGAACCCAAATGATGTTAACTTCAATGTGCATATTTAAGTCAAAAGGCTTTGTTTGTCATTTCTCGTTTAATCACCTTAAATGGTTGGTTGAGGTTGAGACATTGAGTTGAATAAAATATTATATGTGGTCAAAGCAATGTTGACGTATGGAATAATGTGATAGGACTCTGGCCCTTTCCAGAACTAGAATATTATTTTAGGGATCAAGGGTGAAATTCTTGTTAAAAACAAGAATCAAGTATCAAATATTGTATTGTTTTGAAGCAGCAATTTTGATTGATTGTGAGAACATGACTTTGAAGTACGATTTAAGCCACTTCACCCTCAGGTCACAGAGGGCAACCCTCCGTGCGCAGCACCTTGTTTAAGTTTTCCAAGGTTTTCATGTTTATATGATGAGATTTTTCATGTTATGCATTCTTCATAAAGGGCGCATGATCCATTTTGGAATAACATTTCTAGACATTATTTTCTATGAGGTGAGAGGTATTGATTCATATTTGGTCTTGCTTTTCTTGCCATAGTTTTCAATAAGATGCTACATTTGCCCACTTGCTATTGCCATTATTTATTTACGACCAGTTCATATCAATGGATTTGGGGCTTGATTTTGGACAGGCTCATCTGGCTTGAATCGTGATCATGTATGCATTTGGCATTTTTGTCTTTTTCTCATACGCACATGTTCTTCGCCTTGATCAATACGTCCAGTTTTCTTTAGACCAAATTTCTTATATGCATGTCATCGATATCAATTTTGCATCTGGACTTATGCTTGGTTTTACATTCGGTGGGCATTTAATTGCAGTTTACCTTATCATCATTTGGGTTTGATCCTTGGGTTTGGATATGAGGTATATTTGCTAATTATAAATTTGGTAGAAGGTTGGGTTCAAGGTGGACTTCCAGGGTTGGGCGTTCTCGTTTCAGAATTCTCGGATCCTCAATGTAGACAATTATTTTGTTGAGACATTTTTCTAGCGGAAGTTCCTTTGTGGCCTTTTAAAGTCTCCTTTTTATTAGGTCCATAGGGGGATATTTTCCTTAGTCCAGGCTCTTGCCATAGGGGCTGTATTTTTTGATTTCCTGGCATTAGTTCATTTGATTATGGTTACGGATTAATAATTGGCATGTTTTTCATGAGAAGCTTTTTTGCATGTGTATTTTATTTTGAAACATGAAGGGGTGAATACTTTAGGCTATTGTTTTCTGTCCATATTTCCTGGCATTAGTTCATTTGATTATGGTTACGGATTAATAATTGGCATGTTTTTCATGAGAAGCTTTTTTGCATGTGTATTTTATTTTGAAACATGAAGGGGTGAATATGGTCATGATATTGTTTTTCCTATATGGGTTGTCCTCTATTAGCCCTGACATGAGCTGTGTTTTTTATATGATCTTGATCTTGCCCTTTTCGATTTTGACTTGGCCCTTTGCTTGCTTTCATGTATATCCATTCATATCCTTTTACCAAAGTTCGATCATATGGGTTGTCCTCTATTAGCCCTGACATGAGCTGTGTCCCTCAACCTTGATTTCTATCGTTTTGTTAAACTTGTCTATTTCCACATAGGCCTCTTAACCATGCACTTGATTCGACCTCATTCACGAGACCTGACCATTGTGTTGGGCCCTCCATCTAACATCTCAGTTTTTTTCGTAGCTCACATGGATAGCTTTACTACTAATATGTCACTTCACGTCGTCATTGTGTTTTTGGTCCATTTATCATTACTTCCTTTGCTTTCTCATAGACCATATGTATGGCACTTGCTTTTATTAATAATCATCATTTTACCTAGCCATTATGTTTTCATTTGTCATTTTTACCATATGGTGACCTTCCTTGCCTCCACCCCCACCTTGGCACTTTGACCTCCATCTCTTCCTTTTCATTGGCCGTAACCTCACTTTTGACTACTTAAGCCTCATTTTTGTTCGTTTTACGTTGTGATCCGAATTAACTTTCGTCTCAATTTCCTTCTTGACCTTCCTTTTGATTGGTGATAACATGTCTACATCCTCTTTTCATTGGCCGTAACCTCACTTTTGACTACTTAAGCCTCATTTTTGTTCGTTTTACGTTGTGATCCGAATTAACTTTCGTCTCAATTTCCTTCTTGACCTTCCTTTTGATTGGTGATAACATGTCTACATCCTCTTTTTCGTTCTCCTCCTCTTGTTCCCAAAGTATGTGTCCTATTGGGGCCTTTATTCATGGCTTTACGCATATGGTATTATTTGTCTTCTGACATCACCACACATTTCTCCTATGCTACCTTGAACCATACCTTAGCACTTTCGTTCTCCTCCTCTTGTTCCAACCATTTCACAACCTTATGAACCTCTTTACTCTAGACTTCTTGTTGATTTTTCAATATTGTTCTTACAACCTTGGGCAGATTACACACTTTTTGCTAACCCTTTGTTCTTGTTAGCTCCTTTATCATATCACTACCCTCATGAATTTATTGGCTGTGGTTGACATTCATGTTCTTAGTTTGGTCTTTTCAATATTGTTCTTACAACCTTGGGCAGATTACACACTTTTTGCTAACCCTTTGTTCTTGTTAGCTCCTTTATCATATCACTACCCTCATGAATTCCACTCTCATACCCTCACGGCTTCTACAGCTATATTCCGCCGCTTTGTTGCTTGGTGTTGTCTATATTCTGTTTCATATCTCCTTGCTTCCCCCTTCGTCGTCGCGGCCTTTTTCGCCTCTCTTCATCGTCCTGGTATGTCTTCCTCGTCGATTACTTCGGCCTCGGCAGCAATATCCTTTTTCGTCAAAATTTTTTTAACCTTCCAACCTCCGCTGTTTAACCTCTGCTGTTTTACCTCTACTGTCCTTGGCTCGTCAATCTACCTCTCGTCAGGCCCACGCCCCGGGGGCTTCACCCCATTATATAGAGCATATGGCATGTGCGTGCAAGGGGTCGACTGAAACCCCCCTGTATACGGCTTTTTGCGGGCGAAACCCTCCAACCATACGTACATATGAATTTTAATTTTTGGCCCCTTATCCGTACATGTACTCCAGTCCCAACTAGCAATCCATATACCCTTTCCCATACATATAATGGACACCATAAGAAAAGTCCTAGCCCTTGTAGCACATATGGTAACACATCATTTTTTGAATATTTTTTTAGTCATTACAAGAGCTAGCTAAGCTAGTTTGTTGTAGGGGTTTGGAGTTTGATTATTCAAATACAAGCCCATATTAAATGCAAGGTTAAAAGGGGGATTAACATCATAACCTATGGCAAATAAAGACTATACAAAGTGTGTCAATCCCGGTGTCAATGCAATGTCCATTGAATGATTGATCTAAGTTGATCAGGGAGTTGAATTATCAAATGCCCTACAAAGTTTATAAGGCAAGATCAACAAGATCAAATAGCTTCACAATTCTTAGCCAATGTTGGCCAATGGTTTATAATGTTGAAATGTTGGACAATGGTTTATAATGTTGGCATATGGAATGTTGAAATGTTGGCCAATGGTTTTCATGGTTTATAATGTTGAAATGTTGGCCAATGGCTTATAATGTTGGTATTGATAATGTTGGTATCCCAAGTTTACATAAGATTAGGATATTGATGCGGCGTTGCCGGGCTAATGCCCTAGTTGTGTATTACTTTTGATTTGTGATAATCTTTTTAAATGTCACTTTCGATTTCTAATAATCTTTTCAAATATCTAGTTAATTGTTCACCACAAATGTGTGTAATTTCAATGAAGGTTATTTGGTTCCAAGCGCATATTGTAATTAAATCAGTATTGTGTACAAAAGCATGCATTTTTTATGACAGTGCCCCAACACTATTGTGCATAAGTAAAAGGACGCATGTTCATTAGGGTGTGCCTTAATCAATAGAGATGACTTTAATATATATGATGAAGACAAGCACATTAACTCTATGTGAATTTGCGAGTTGAGTCTATTGTTCAACTCCTATTGTAGTTGCGATGAGTTTTTTTGCGTTCAATTATTGCCTCCTTTTGCATTACAAGGTGTTGCATTCCAACATGAAAAGCTGCAAGATTTTTGTGAAAAATGCATGTAGATTATATGCTACAATCATGGCATTCCATGAAATTATTTGCACATTTTATTGAAACATGCATCATCGAGATTTTTGCATCCATTTTTGCAAGAACCCATGCATGAATTGCCTTCCCTCAATAAGGTTTTCTAGGCTAGAACATGTACCAAGAAGGTTGACAAATGTGAATGTCTGCCACTATAACTTCTTTCCCACAACGCTGAACAACCTGTAGAAAATAATATGGCAGTGAATGTCTATATCAAGCCAAAAAATCCATCTATAACAATTCTAGAAAGCAACAATTTTTCAAGAGCAAAAAGAAAAAAAGAGGTGGTTTCTATGAAATACATAATGCTCACCTGCAAGGAATGATCTACCATGGACAGGGCACCTTTGGGATTTTTTTTTTTTTTTTTTGGGAAGGGCTTAATCTGTTTTTCAATCTAAATACAAGTCTAAAAGTAGGGTCTAACATGCAAGTACCTTTATGGGAGGATGGATCCCTTGGATCCCCTATGCCAAAAGAAGCTAGTCTCAAATGCAAATCTGTCATAAAGAACAAATACAAATATAAAAGCAGACATATATATCAGAAGAATAAATCAAAACCTGCAGAAAAACATTTAGCGGGACATGCCTTGATATAATTTATAATATATTTCATTTTGGCAAAAAGCGAGGCCCTTCTTGGCAGGAAAATGAAAGGAAGGAAACAAACATAAAGACACACAACATAACACATCAATGCATACCTAATTTTTCCAAGCAACATTTGCAGTTGTGGATAATGTAAACTCTTGGCTTAAAAAGAACTTAGCATTGGAAAATTAGTATGATGCCATATAATCCGCTCCAACAGTTGGCTTCTTCATCGTCTTCTTCATTGTCTGATTCCTAAGAGCTTCAATTCTGCTGCATAAAGATGAAGCACCTGTACTTGCTTTTCTAAACAACAGATGCAAAAATGAAGCACAACTTATAATAGGTTCACGATACTTAAAATTGAACATCATAATAAATAAACATGCATAAATATTATGAAACACCTATATGGCGCATGCCTCGGCTAGAAGCGAGAAGGTCCAACTATAGCAAACTTTCAAGCACACCCGGACAATATGCCCATAGCTCAAAAAAGTCTTTGGGAACTGGTTTCGAGGAAAAACAAACACATTTTTCAATTAAAGAACACAAAAGAGAACTTAAATCTTTAAATATAGGAATAACAGTATGTTTTTAGCATGGAAACCTTGGGCTAAGACTTATTGTTCAATGAGATGTCCAAAGCAAAGAGGACATGTAACTTGTAAGACCCAATTCATCTTAGCGTGTTCCCGGTGGTGCCTCGACTACATTTCGATATGCAAATATCAAGATGACCCGATGAGTATATTCTCGAGAAAGAAGACAAACAAAGCATGCTTACGGCTATTACACTTCTATAAATTTTCGGCGGTGGACCATCTTCTTTGGAAGCGAGACACATGGAATGTTTGAGAAGGCAAACATTTGAGTATCTGCAATGACAAAAAGCAAAACGAAATATTAAGATCTGCTTTAGCAAAACATGTAGCTTTAAACGGTAAGACTTTTGCATGTGAAGGAATTTGGATATAGTTGCCATAGCCATGTTTCATTTATCTGCCGGTCCAAACTTTGGTAAAACCTCCTCTAGCACCGTAAATCAAGCTCAAACACATTATCGGCACTCTTTATGCGAGGGATACAAAACATAATAGAATAGAACTCCGGACTTCTAGTGTGCTTAAGGAGAGCCTCTGTTGGAGCTAAGCCACGCAATCAAACAAAAAAAGATTTAAATACGTATTTCTGGAGCAATCCACAAAATTCCAAGGGAGAGAGAAGATCTTTGAAGCAAAGTAAACATCAAAAACAAAAGCAAAGAAACACCGCGACATTGCATAAACATTGGGCGAGAAAGTAAAAGATTTATGGTGCGATTCACGGACTTTGTAAATCTTGGGATTAACACTGCACCTTAGTTTAGCGATTGCCTCCGGCTCTTAGTTTTAGCGATTGCTCGGCTCAAGCTCCCTCGATTTAACGGCAAAATATGACTTAATCACGCGTCTGAAAGCGAGAGCAAAGCGATGCCCTATCTGGCAGTGATAATATATCGCAGTGCTCGATCAAATGAAGCCCTATACCCCTACCGGATCCATGCTTGAGGATACGTTTTCCAGCCCACCACCTAACATTTGGGTACTGCTGGAACTTGGTTTTAGGTACAACCAACCGGCCCGATCACGGACCCCTTTGCCAATTAAACCCCCTACCGGTGATCGATGTTGGTCTATCACGCATTCTTAATGGTGAAGTCCCGGGCCACGGCTCGCACCTCTCTTTCCCTTACGCGCGTAGCATGTCGCTCTATTATGATTCCGTGCACATAGTCTCTCCCTCTCGCTATGGTTTCTTGATGTGGCACCGACATTTAGGCGTTTCCGTCGGTTTCAGGCTTGTAGGTAAGGAAGTTCTCTGGTCGGCGGTTTTATGTGTCCTCTGCGGTCCCTTCCAGAATAGCATCGATCGACCCTCGGATCGTTATTCTGAGATGGGACAACATGTATCTATGTGCGCGTCGCTTCTTGTGGCTCGTTATCGGCGTCTTCTCACAGCAGCATCTCTTTCCTTGGCCATTGCTACACCCTACCCGCCCTTATATGTTATTCTGAGTTCGTCTATTGTTTATATGTTTTTGTTCAGTTTTGACCATCCGTTGGGTGATGCTTGAGTTATTTTCCACCCAAAGGGGTGATGCTATCTATATTCTTCCCACCCGTTGGGTGATGCTCGATGATCTTCACCTGTTGAATTTGATGCTATTTTCTATTTTTTTCCACCTCGTGGTGCTGTTTTCTATTTCTATATATGTTTGTTTACAGTTCCTAACGTCTAACGGGTAACTTTTCGTCTATTTTTTGGTTCATGCACTCTTTGTTGTTTGTCCACTTGATGCTATTTTCTATTTTTGTTTTCTTTAATAATGTTTTTCTTTTCCAAACTGCATTATTCTCCACCTGCGAGTGATGCTTTTATTTCCACCTCGAGAGCAATACGTAACCCCGCA